>JASCZW010000733.1:0-326603 GCA_034211315.2 Aedes japonicus
AACTCCTTCATCGCTGGTAAAAGATGATGATGGTTATGATGATGAAAACAATCGGACATAGCTTAAAAGCCACGGAACGGAAGGGCAACTTAGAACGATTCAATGACACGAAAAGTGAAAAATTTTGTTGTGTAAAAAGTATCTCGATTTTATTTGTTTCTTTTTCTATTGGCACCAGATTGGGTCTATTCATGGATGCAAATTCGTCCCATTCGATGAATTTATTACTAAATGCAGTCTTTGTACGGTTTTTTTTTCTAATGTTATGAACCGAGGCATTTATAGTTGTATTAGATTTACTTAATACAACATTTCACAATACAAACTAAAGGAAAACTGCCTCGAAACACTTACATGAAGTTCATATATGATTTATCATCCATTCAATAATGAAAACATTATAATTCACTATAAAATGATTTTGTCTCTTCGATTTGTGTTTGCATGAGCCACTTGAATATAAACAACCGCAAATTCATGCATTTCCACTTGAAATTTTACCAATAACAACCTTTTTACTTCGTTATTGATACAACAGGCCAAAGTTGGGAACATACAAAAAAATGTGTCCCCAACATTGGGTCTACGATTTTCTTGTAAAATTATTGCTATTTAAGCTATGTGTACAGTTAGTTTGTAACGTGTAACTATTTTCTGCACATCCAGTCTGCATTACTTGCTTTATCGCTTCAATTAAGCCAAATTTAGATCACTTGAAATCGTGTAGATCATCTGTTCAGCATAACCAGTGAAATCATGATGCCCCAAAAGTTCAAGAAACCGAAAACTACGCGAAAGTGAACAACTATAAGCTTATTAATATTGTGTCAATTACTTCGGATTACATCTATCATACTAATATCAACATGATTTTGTTGATAATCGCTAAATTAATGACACATTTGGTACATAGGCCGAATGAAGGAGCTAGGCTAGCATTACATCCCCTTACCCTAGCACAAGCTTTTCCTCGCCTTGTTCTCTGTTTTTCCGTGCCTCTGTCTCGAATAAATACGTCGAGAAAAATCATAACAACAAAAATCAACGGCTCTTAATCACACACAAAAGGTATAACAAAAACGCAGATGACGTCACTGCAATAGCCAGTTGGGAAAACAATTCGTGTGCAATATAGAGAACGATGAATTAATCTCAATAGATCTCTATCTCTTGTTGTACAAAACCGCGATTCGCAAAGTAGCAGAAGCTGCAAGTGTTTTTATGTATCTTCATTTCAATCTTATATTTAGCTATACTTCATTCTAGCTTGAACGTTTGTCCGCGCTTTTGAATCAGTTTTTCAACCCTCTTTTTCATAGGGCGAATTCCCTAAAACGTTATATGAAACATTTGTAGAACATTTAATATATCAAATCTACACAAGTTCAATACACAAGTTGCTGATCAAGAAAGTTCGAGTCAAATTCACATACATGTTTTTAAAACCCATTTTGATCAAAACCATTACCTTTGCCAAAGAGTTGGTTTTAATATCCGAGAACATAATTCTCATTTTGGAGGCCTGCCCGTTGCGTTTGCGTGTATTTGATAGTTTGCGTGTTTTTTTACAGTCACAGAGATAACTTAGTACTAAGACACCACTGTTACTAGGAACTGGGAAGGACTGCAAATAGTAGAAGAAACACGCATATATTTCAGAGAAGAAGCAGTTTTAACGTAATTAAAATGAAATAACTTAACCACTTAAAGATTTTTAAGAGGAGATTCCGTTGGAAGATTTGAACAAATTGAAAGAGGTATTTTTTGATAGTACTAGTTAATCCATGCCAATGCTAAGGGACTACGCTACTGATTTTTCTTATTTATGTAGGCTTCTGCTTGTCTTATCATCATGAAGGTACTAAAGTCCTTAAGTTCTGAGATTTTGGGTGAAGGTAGTTCATTTTCCAGATACCCGCTTCGCATAAAAAACACGGTTTCATTTACTCCTCTGCCGATAATAGGTTAATACATACGATAGGACATGCCAATGCCGATATTTCTTCGAATATCTTTAAGTTTTTTTATGCACAAAAAATGAAAATAATAAAAGAAGATTTGAGCTACTTAAACTTAAGTGTTATCGAATGTTTTGCACAAAAAAAGAAAATGTTTTCTTCGGTTTTAGTTTTTGTTCAATTTGTTTTGTTATTAACTACTTGTTGTTAACCAGTTTTTCTATGCAACGCAATTTTCCCGAGCTACAATTTTTAAAATTAAGGTTGATGCTGAAATGCATTCGTCGGTTTCAGAAATTGGGTTGTTTTATGCATTAACAAATGTCAGTTTTTATATTCCATTAAATTAGATTTATTTTGTGACCACAAAATCATGTTAAGCAATCTAATCGACGATTCATCACAATTTTCAAATCAAATAAAATAAGTTTAATAAATGACAATAAAAAGATAAAGTGGTAATTAACCCCCATACTAATTTCCATAGAAGTGAACATTAATACTGTTTTTTCCTCAATTGCAATAGCACTTGCATAAAATATTTCCTGTGCCTTAAAATTTATAACATTTTGGAAGTACTCAAGCTTCGTAGTCAAATGCATGTTGAGAATGTCGTTCATATAAAAAAGTCGATTAAAATGTCACACATTATCAGGCAATTCTGACTAGAAATGCTCTTGATTGACTTCACTCCGCAAGTTTTTACTATTACGAACGTGGCAGGCTATACGTGTTATATCAAATTACTTATTATTTTCAACCGTGGAAACATCTGTCAAAGTGATTGAATAAAATTAATATGCTATGAAAAAATCGTTGTACGCACGCATCCAATTTCTTATTCATACAACAGAATAAAAAAGTAAAGTCTATTTTAGATCAAATCATTAATAGTATCTATTTATTTATGTTTATATATTCGTTCTACGAGGAACAAACCTTCATGTAAGTACCTTGCTTCTTTATACCAGCAGGTCTAAAAATGTTGTCTAGGCTTCGAGCAGCGTTAAATTATTTTATGTGTAAAATGTGTGACCTCAACCGCTAGATGGCGTGACTAAGAGCCCTCAAACTTCATCATTATTTGTCGTTCAAGATATACTTCCGTTCTGTGCTAAAAGCGTTTGTATAAACATAGAACAAAACTACACCAACACATACGTGGAGCATGTTGAGTAGTTGCACGACACCAATGCAAGGAAAAAGTGTATGAAAATATATTGGACACAAAGTCTACGCTCCATACAAAAAGTTTAAAAAAAAATATGGAGGAAAGTCTACGAAGGGGGGGGGGGGGGGGGTTGAGATGTTCAAAAATGAATCTACGTGGTTTATGAACAGGCCCCAACTTATCTGCCCACTTCTACAGTGCTAACGATTGGCTAGGACATACCGGAAAACATCAAATTGGCAGATCCGGATATCTTCCGCTCGAGAAGGGTCAACACCCAGTATTCAAGATTTCTTCAGTTTTTTTTCAAATCTGGAAGGGTGAAACTGTTGTGGAGAGGTACTCACCAGTACTCACCGAATCAGTTTTCGGCTGGATAGTGACAGGCGAGGTCACAACATCAAATCAAGGAACAGGATACTCGTGCAACATGATGGTGTCGTGCCATAAAGAAGAGTTAATGGAACGGTTTGGTCCTGCGAAGAAGTTTGAGCCTCTAACATGCTATCTCCAGACGAGCCGCTTTGCGAAGAAGAATAGAACCGTTTGGTTAAACGGGAATCGAATGGCCAAACCACCGTCATCCTGTCCAAGAACAATGGAATTATAGCGGAACTTAGCGAATCATTGACTTCATTGACTCCCCAACAACCGGAGGATTACTAATCTCCAGCAGCCTCTAAACTGTTTGAGATAATAGTGAGTGGTTTCATCCTCGAGCGCACCAAATGCTACATCTCTAGGCAACCAACATAGTTTCATGCCTGAACGTTAGAACTTCTTGATTATACCACAACCTATTTAGAGCAACTGGAGAAAGAGGCACAACTAGATGTCATCCATACTGATCTAAAAGCAGCGTTTGAGACTATCTACCATGACATTCTGCTGGCAAAGCTATCCAAACTCGGTACTTTGGAACAATAAGGCCTCGGCTACTGAATCTTGTTTCTAGCACTTCCTCTTCTTTAACAGCAACCTTGCTCCGTCTGCGGTTTGTTTTGTACTTCAACGACGTTTTGCTTCTACTTCAAAATGCGGACTGCCAAGGATTGCATTCGTGTTCAACCATTATTGGAACTATTCACTGATTGTTGTCGTCAGAATAAGCTTATGATCAGCATTCTAAGGTGTATGTCATATTACTGCATAAAGCAGCCGAGACTATAAGGAGTGTATCGAAAATAAGCTATCCACAAACTTTCTTTCAAATTATGTTGAAAACCGATATTTTATTCATACAAAAAATTGATCCTATATGATATTCCTTCACGAATTTTCGAACTTTGGATCGAATGTTCTTCATCAATTCATCAAGTTCCGGACAAGTGTTGCATCGCATTTTTTGGACGCTTGACCCCAAATTTTTTTTTGAACTCCTGCATGTTCCCAGCTGCCTTACCAGTCTTCTTGAAGACCCACTTCATGATTGCCCAGTAACGTTCGAAGGGTCGAAGCTGAGGGCAATTTGGTGGATTGATATTTTTCTCAACGAAATCTATACCCTTCTCCGCAAGCCAATTGAGAGTGGTTTTGGCATAGTGAGCCGACGCTAAATCCGGCCAAAACAGTGAAGGTATACTAAGCTTCTTATATAAACGCAACAATCTCTTCTGGAGACACTCAGATCGATAGATTTCCGCATTTATAGTTCTGGTAGTGTAAAAAATGGTTGACTTCAAACCACAGGAACATATTGCTTGCCATACCAGTACCATTCTCCACTTGAATCGACCTGTCCGCATCGTTCACATCCTCCCCAACGACGGCAGTAAAGTATTGTGGACCTGGAAGGGTTTTTGAGTCCTCCTTTATATAGGTCTCATCGTCCATCAAAACGCATGCATCGGAACGCTGCAAAAGACGCGAATACAATTTCCGGGCCCTTGTTGCTGCTCGCTTCTTCTGTTCTGCACTTTGTTTCGAGATTTTCTGCTTCTTGTAGGTCTTCAGCTGGTTTCGCCTCTTGATACGCTGGATCATTCCGACACTCGTTCCACGAATAGTGTAAATCGCAGATTTTTACTGCCCTCAATTATCATAATAACAACTTGCAGTAATTGTAGCATACTGATTTGAGCCTGAAATATTACACATCATGTTCTAAGTCAAAAGAAACAAATATTGTTTCTTACTTTCAAGGCGTAATGTTTAACATCCATACCTCTCACGCCAAAGTTACGAATTCTAATCTCACCCCCGGACAAGTACCAAAAATATCCGAAATCTCACATATAAATAGAAAGATCTAAGAGCTGCTAGTTCTTGGTAGATTGAAAAATGTTATTCTGAATTTTCGGAAGTGCACGATGGTGATAATTGTATCAACTCTCTCAGATTACAAACCGTATTCGACCACAGGAAGAATAATTTAATTGTGAGCCACACGTTTATTTCTTGGTCAAAAGAGTGCAATTTCTATATATCATTACAATGATCTAATCAACTAGTTACACTTGGTTAATGTTTTGGGAACATATGTTCGAAACAACAACCAGCGTGATGCTGAGGTCGATTACTTCCACCGGTCAATCGTTCGATGTTTTCTTGAGGTGAACTTTTAAATCCCCTGGTGGCTCTTTTAAACAGGAGGTGACTCTGAATCGTCTAGGGTTTAGCTGCAATGATACAGATCTCCAGTTGTGAAAATAGTTGGGCAGAACATCGAGGCTTTCCTGAAGTTTTCGAAACAGATGACGAATCACTCGACCCTGGCGATGCCTGCAAGCATCGACAAAACAACACCACCTGGCAGGGAAGGCACATCTGACGCGAAGATGTTGAACAGGACAGGGCCTAAGAGGCTACCCTTTGGAACTCCAGCATCAACGTTGACCGTATCAAAGTGGGAATCGTTCAGGAAGACCTGGAATCATCTTGATAAGGAAGATCGAGAAGTTGTATTGATACAGCTTAAACACCAAACCGTCGTGCCAGACATTGTCGAGCGCCTTTTCGGCGTCCAGCCCATGGCAGATGTCTTGCCAACGGATCTGTTTTATTTAAGTATGAGAGTTAACCTTAACAGTATGTGTGATAGAGTAGCCTTTCATGTACCTAAAATGTTCCTGAAGGAAGATGTTTCTGTGGTTTGCGAACTTTATTAAAAGACTGAAAATCGGCCTGAATGGCTGATAACTTGTGGCACAGGTAGGATCTTTGCCAGGCTTGCGATTAGATATCATTTTGGTTATTTTCCAAGAAGATGGAAAGAGTTCAAGTACCTAGCATCTGTTGAAAATAGCTGACAGATGATGGAAGAAATCAACACTCAAGTTTTTCAACTCGAGGTTGACAATCTCTTTAATACCTTCCGGCCTTCCTGTTCTTTGAATGCTGGCCTCATTAGCCAATATTCGTATTTGCACAAAGACTGCAGCCTCATGGAGGCTCAAAATATGTTGGCCAAGGTTGTGAGAATTTATGGAATGCTGATCACGAGCATAGGCCTTCTGATCAGGAGTGATAAGTTAGAATGTGAGAATTTACTCCTGGCAGCTCAATTGATACTCGCTTCTGGTGCTGTCTGAGCGTATTTTTAGCGTCTGAGTTAGGGAAGTTACGATTTGTTTTTGGGTTTTTTATAAAAATCTTGTTGTTACTGATTTTCAGCATTTTGTGTTCGTTTTTTTCATATTGATATTCCAAAACAAAACTGTTGAGTATATCTTAAAGCTAATGGAGCATACATTCAGTTTTTCTATTCAGTAAACCAAAAGTTATTAACATTCAAAATATCACATACCTTATGTTTAATGAAATGGGTTTCCAATATTGAAAAGCTTGACTATTTCACGGTTATAGTCAAAATGGTATTCATATTGGCCAAAAGCTAAATGCAACGTCATGTTAGACGTGTGTTTTCGGTGCTTGCCAAACTTAGCGAAGAAAGTCCTTTGCCAACAATCACTTTACCTTTTAAGATAAGATCCTTCCAATGTTGAACGATTAAATTTTAATTTTCAACATAAAGCATTGCTTCTAGTTTTTCAATTCTTCTATACATTTTTCCTTTTCCGTTTATATCTACAGAAGACTGTTTGTGCAGATGGCGATTAAGAAGTTTCATTGCGGAGATAATTGCGCGAAGAAACATACCATTATCTGGTACTGTTCTATGATGACGTGCAATGTCTTCAAAGAATTGTTGCCCATCGTAGATCTCGAGGGTGAGCCGTCAATGCTGAAGCTTTTAGTTATATTCTTGATGCATGAAAACGACTTACTTAGAGGTCATACTCAAAAATAATTATTCTCTGTATCACTCGCAGCACTAGCGCCTAAAGCCTAGCTCCAATCATCATCAATCGTACAAAAAGCCAAACAACTCATGTCTGCATTCAATCGAAACTTGTTCCATTTTTCAAAACCATTAAAAGAAAAGCAATTGCAATATACTGAGCATTATCAAGCACGTGCTTGCTCGATGCTCCCCGAACCAAGACGTCATGAATCACTCACAGAATCACTCCAGCTCCACAACCCGCCCGAAGCATCGCAATGCAAAGTCTGATACCCCTTATTATTTCCACCGAGTCGTATACAACATTGTTTAACCGGCAGCTTCTGTTCGGAGCCAGCCAACCTTTTCCCCGTCCCCAATTGGGACCCAGATGGGCCAACGCAATGAACCGAACGTTCATCATTTGAATAATTTCCAAGGGTGAGAAATTACGTGCTCAAGTACGCGCGAAAATAATTGAACAGGCCTCGCGAACAAACAGCTCCACCTGCTCTTGCTCGTTCGCTTATGTTTGATTGTTCTCCGCCTCACCCCCCCAATTCGCCAATTTACATTGCAGCCCCCGTGGCAGCCTAAAGGGAGTGAGTGAGTCTCGCTTCGCTTCGGAAGAGATGTCTTACAGCCATCGCAGATCATTTCCAAATTTGCGTGATGGGCATTAAGCCTTGCAGCAGCAATTCCCACCTGATGCACCTTGATACGCGGACGCTTTCTGCGGGATAATTGAAACCGATTGCTCTGGGGTCTCACGGGCCTCGATGTCTGATGGATATGATGAGTGTACCTTCTGATGCGTGCGAAGGTTTGGCACGGCTTTGAAAGTGAAATTATGCTCCCCCATCGCATCGTGTGTCGACTGCAGCGCAATTGGCTGTTGTTAGCAAGAAGCGTCTTCTCCGGAGGCATAAGTTCATGCAACGGGTATATGCTTGCTACCAGTAGAGACAAAGGTATACTTTGCCGAATTTTTTCCTGAAATCTAAACAGCTGTAGGTATTCCAAACAAGTTGTTTTGACGTCTTACGGCAAGAGTAGTTAGGTTGTCATGATCTCACCGATTCCACCATTTAGAGAACTTGGCGATCTAGGGTAGGGAACGACTTAAGCACCCCGTGACCCTATTCCAAGCACGGGGTAAACGTTAACCTACAAAGCTCATTTTGCAGTATGTTGCCCATGTAGTGAAGCACCATACTGCAAAAAATGAGCGTTGTAGGTTAACGTTTACCAGGTGCTTAAGCCGTTCCCTACCCTATCTTAATCAAGAAGGGAGTACTAATTTTAGCAATAAAAAATTAACAGAGATGAAACACAGACGGGAACTGAAATATTGAACTATTGTTAAGGTTTTTTCCAATGACAAGTCTGGTTTAAAGTGGGTAAGGAAAATTCATAAAAATATTCGATGTTGTTCCAATAATTTAGGCAAATTATTCTAGAGGGGATGATAGTGCTTAAAGTGAGAAAGTTTTTTTTTTGAATTTTATTTTTTGAATTTTAAGCATTTGATATAATGATTTAATGATTTAAGGGATGACATAAGTTTTCAAATGTCTGAAAAAAAAGTTGGGAGGGGGTTTTCAAATTACCGTTTCAGCAAATTATAACTCCGAATTCATCCCTACAGTGAAAGTTAAAGCATTCGACTTGGAGAAGGGAAACATACGTAGGTAAATTTTCAACCCAACAATGCTCAGACATACATGACATTTTTTTTGTAAATATTGATGAAGGAATTTCATCCAGCCTTCCCCCAAAAGGAAGGTTTAATATACACGGAGACTTCAAGGAGCATGTTTTGGCTTTTTGTCCATTCTACTTCCAGTCTTCGAGGAAAATTACACACTCCTCTTATTTCTTGTTCAACAAATATGTGCATGTTTAGGGCTCAATCAAGTCAATCATGATGAATATAAGAAAAAAAATGCTATATAGACTTTTATTTGCCAAACATCGACAAAGACTTCTGTGTGGCCGAATCACTAGCTCTTTTATGGAAAATGAAGCGTTTCACAGAAAAATTGAGCTGTCTCTGTTTGTACACGAAAACAAAGGATCTGACGACTGCGAGTATGAAAAGGTTTTCTTAGGTCTGTATCCGCAATAATCCGGACACCTCAAAACATGAATTAAACATAAATTTCGCATTATCTTTCCGTCGTAGTTGTTTATGTCAGATTCATGAGATGTGTTTGAAAAATTAATGAAGACAAAACAAAGTTATTCGGTATTTGCATAACATTTTCGAACTTTGCGCTTAACTCCGTCCATTTGGGTTTGTACAGACTCTTCAGAAATCGTAGAAGCCGTGTTTGTCCAAATTTTCTGGAAGTGTTTGATCGCTTTGACTCCTTGCTTCTTTCCAGAGAGCTTCCGCTTCATCAGAGACCAATATCTCTCGATTGGTCGTAGCTCTGGGCAATTGGGCGGGTTTGAGGTTTTTGGTACAATGTTCACTTGATTTGCTTGGTACCACTCCATGACAGTTTTGGCATAGTGGCATGATGCCAAATCGGGCCAGAACAAAGGTTTTTCTTTGTGACTTTTGATGAAGGGTAGCAATCGCTTATACAGACACTCTTTCTTAAAGATCTCTTTGTTGATTGTGCCTGTCGTGATGAAAGATTTACTCTTTTTGCCACACGTGTAAAGTGCCTGCCCCACAAGGTATTTTTGGGAAATTTCGATGCCTTCTTCGTTCTGAAATGCTCAGCTGTAGCATTTCTGGCCATAGCAGAATAAAAAGCCAGCCCTGGAAGCTGCTTAAAATCCTCCAGGACATAAGTTTCATCGTCCATAACAACGCATGAAAACTTCGTCAAATATTCGCAGTACAAACGTCGAGCCCGTGATTTTGCTGCCAAGTTGCTGTTTGTAGTTGCGATTTTGAACTGATTTCACTTTATACGACTTAAGTCTCAAACTTTGTTTTGATTTTTGGACAAAACCAGGTGACATCCCTATTTTACGAGCCATTCACCTTTCGGTCCATGACAGGATCAGCGCGTCCAATGTTTTTGTTACTTCTCGGTTTCCTCTCCACCGTCAAACGTTCCAAAAATGATTTGAGCACATTGTGAACAGTGGATTTAGGCAAATCCAATGTTTTTGCAAGGTACCGTATTGACAAGTTAGGATTTTCCATGCGCTCGTGCAAAATTCGCTCGCGCACTTGTTGTTCTTTCGTCCCCATCTTGGATACTAAACACGAAATGTAAACATCAATCATAGTCTTTTTCATCATAGACTCTCAGCTATACCACAGTGAAATTTTTCATTCTTACGTGCAATATTTCAAAAGTTACAATGATTTGAAGGTGTCCGGATTAATGTGGATACAGATTTTAATACAAATCAGCAAATCATGAGAACACAAAGCTTAGGCTAAGCAGAATAAATTGGTAAACGATTTTCAAGAACGTGGAGAATGTCGAGACGTCTGTAGAAGTCTTATTAAAACAATTCACGTATGCACGTATAATTGAATAGAAAAATTTCATTTTCATTTTCATTTTGCAGCGTTTGGTGGGTCAATGAGAGCGCAAGTCAATCCAAAGCCGAGAGTTAGGAAGGGGTAATGGCTAACTGGTCTACGTGGACTTCTTGAACGCCATGGGAGAGGATAAGGATTAGTAGTGTTCTTGGGGTTGGGGTAAGCGGCTTGTAGTGTTCTTGGAATGAGATGGCCACGTTGCTACAATATGACTGATTTAGGACTGATGATATTTCTCTTTGTGTGCAGTCTTTGCATCCTTTCCTTACAAAAACTGCATGTAGGCCATGGTTGGGAGGGTCCATGTCTATGACCATGAGCCTCATTTTGGAATCAGATAATTACACTGATCAAAACAAATCCCCCCTTTTCTAAAATAGTGCTATTACATTCAGATATTATACCATGAGCAAATCAGGTATTTTGGTTATTTATTCCATAAAGCAAATGGATGAATAACCAAATAAATTGCCACGAAAATGAACAGCGTACTAAAGCCGTTTCCGTAGATTGAAAGTAAAAAGTCTAAGAGTTAATTGCGGCATAACCCGCCAGTATCACACCTGATGGAAGTGCCTTTATATAAACGTTCTACGACGTGGCAGTGAAATAATGACTACATTATGTGATACTTTCACTACTGGTCAAATTCTTGGGATCACATGCATGTTCATAGCAGGGGATAAACCCACTCACCGTCGACAAGGTTACATTGACCCACGAGAGGGATGCAAAATGCACATGCACCAGGCTAACCCTTTGGATATTTACAACCAATTTATTGTAGCTAATGTTATAGCTTTAAGGATTATAATTCAAAAACTGAACATTAAATTAAATCTTGCCCGAGAACTAAAAAAGTAGTACTATGTGCTAAGCACTGAACACTGAACACTGAGCAGTGAGTGTGATGTTCACTGAGTGTTAAAGACTGATAACTTTCTCTGGTATTGTTAGTAAAAAATGCAGCTCAACTGCAGTTGAGTGCTGAGTTTTGAGTCCTGAGCACTGAGTGCGGAGCACTGAGTGCAGAAAACTGAGCACTGAGCACTGAGCACAAAGAACTGAATTCTGAGCACTGAGTGCTAAGCATTGAGCACTGAGTGCTGAGTAGGGTTGCCTTTGCTTTTGCCCACTACCATTGTACTTACAAATATTGATCCAAAATATTCTGGAGCAACCGAGATGCAGTTTTTCAGTACCAAAGCTGTTCAGTGATACTCGCTGTAAGATTGCAAAACCAGCTTATTCAAGACCTTTTTTTTCAATTACCTGGCGACCTGCCAAATTTGGAGAACGTCTGCATTGAGTTGTCTCCAAATATAATATTCCACCCACTACATTACAACACATTGCGATTGGCTGTGTGGATTGAAGATAAAGAATTCATTGGTTCCCCCGGTTGGTAGGAAAAAAATGACCTGAAAAAATGAAATCAATAGAAGCATTGTCAGAAGGCACGAAATACTTCTTAGGCCGCTGCTCTTTAGAACGTTCAACTTGCTCGTTGCAAATATCAAATATTAGTTACAGTAGTAAAATAGTTTGAAGAATGCAGTTGTACAAATAGCAAGTATACGAGAAACAAAGAATCTGCGCCGAGCATCGGCTGTGGATGATTGAGTCGAGTATTTGTTGCGCACTATTTTGTGATCAGGCTGAGCGCGTTATTTATTGTTCAGTGGCGCGAGTGATCGAGTGAGCACAATAAAAAACAAAAAAGCTGCTTCCCGATGAGATGTGCTGTTCTGCCGGGTGTGGTGGGGATCATAATTAATTGTGTCAGTCTCTCAAGCGTTAATATAAATATTTTGTTTGCTAATGAAAAACCACCATCACACTTTTTGAGTGGCCGCAATCCTTACTGTTGGTATACATCGAAAATCGGTACTTCTATTTAAATATTTTACTGAACAGCTTATCGTTCACCGAAACGAAACATGCTGCCTCCCAATCCTGTAATCCAACATCCCAATGATTTCTCGTGGAAGTGCGGCTTCCAATAAAGGGTGTATCACGTCAACATACTTAATTCCTACCCTTTCCTTATTTGACCTGCATTCGGGCGGGGCCCGCGACAGTATTGCCTTAGTTTGGGATCACAAGTTTTACACATTGAGGATGTATGTTAGTCCCAAGCATCATCTGTTGGTTCTATGTGTAATAACAGCTGATCTGGCAATAACGGAGTTGCAACCTCGGCCTTTCGATCGTACCCAGGGCCTGTTCATAAACCACGTAGTCTCATTTATGTAAATCTCAATCCAGTGGACTTTTCTCAATACATTTGTTTGAAATTTGACTTCGGGTCCTGTCCGGGTCTCAAATTAATTGTATTTGGAAGAGTATCTTATGAACTAGTAATCCTGAAATTTTGGATACCAAAGGGTACCCAGTAAACCCTTATTTTGAAATGATATGAATAGTAACAGTATGTACCTTCACTCGTATTTTGACTTCAATCTAGGATAATATGTCAAAAGAACTTATCTGCTTTTGTATGCAAACATGTAAACAAAATCAAATAAGCCCCTTTGAAAAATTCTTTGTCTCGTCCCTACTTCTGAAACGCTCCTCACACCCCTCGAAATGCTCGAAGTGTGGTTTTTCAACATCAACATCATTAACGTGCACAGCCCTCACCTCGGAAGTACTGATGATGAAATAGAATAATTCTACGTGCAGCTGGAGCGTGAATACGACCGCTGCCCAAGCCACGATAGCAATATCATTATTAGGGATTTCAACATTTTGGCCAGGAGGCAGAATATAAACCGGTGATTAGAAATTTCTGCACACACCAACTAACCAACGACAATGGCCTTCGGCTTATTGACTTTATCACCTCCAAAAACATGGCCGTATGTAATATCTTCATCCAGCACAGCCTCCCACATCGGTTCACCTGAAGGTCACCAAACCTAACGGAATTACAAATCAACCACGTTTTGATAGATGATCGCCACTTCTCAGACATCATCGACGTCAGAACCTATCGAGGCGCCAACATCGATTTGGACTACTGTGACCACCCAGACCACTTGAGCAAGTCTGGTGTGTAACCGGATATCTAGCAATAAAGGGGATTCTGGCTGTACCATCGGAAGAGGGCAGTCTGGGCAGGCGTAATTGTGTTAAGTAATTTCATTCCTATTGAAAAGAAACCTTATTTCTGACTGGATTAGCCCGGAATGGTGGCACACCATCTAACTAAGAAATATTTTGAAAAATCACATGTTGCCATTCGCCAGAAGGGTATTGCTGATGAATTGGAGTTTTCAACAAAACAATAACTCAAAACATCGTTCAAAGTTGCTGCAGAAATTTAAGAAGGCCTAAACTAAAAATTTGTCAAATATTTTTTGAGCGCTACTGTAAAATAGTGCATGAAAGTCTTCCCATCGATGCTTATTCAGCGAATTGACGAGTTTACATAGAAATATCACATGCAATTCCTCAAATTATTAGTTATTCATGTTCAAGCCAACCTATTTGTATTCATTTTGAATTCATGCTAAGATTTGAAAGATTTTTTTGATCAATTGTAGTTATATAATAAGTTCATCAATTTTACTCCACGCTATTCACATTTTTAACTAAATATTAGCAACCAATCGACATCTCGTGCGCAGGTTTTGCCTTAACTTACTATCAGCAGTTCTTTCACACTGAGAATGTATATTAGTCATATGTTGGTTCTCAACTGATAAGGCAGAAACAGTAGGTAGCAGCCTCGGGTGGTCAATCAAACTCATACTCATTCTCTTCTCAGTGATGGCATATATAATAAGTGTTTAGTTAAAGTTCTATGAAGTCCAGTAGACCCAAAAACAACAGTCAAAATAATTGGGTGTTTGGTAATCCATTTCACATAAACTTTTTCTGGATACCAGATAAAACCATTAGTCAATCCGATAGTCCCTCCTCTCATTATTTTATTTCTTTTTCTCATCTCAAAACAACCACCTTGACTCACAATGAGTCAGCAAAAACCAATCAACGATAAAAAAAACTGCACAAAAAGGTGAAAGCCGAAAGGTGAGAACTTGCAAATATAACCAAAACAAAACGCTTTCCCAGCAAACCAAACGATTTCCCTCCCGAAAATCACGAAAAAGCTGACAACGCAAAAGTCAATCCGGTTGAAAGGCGGCCGAAAGTTGATTCAATCGGTCGGCTGTCAACCCTTTATCAAGCACTGCCCTTCCCCTTCAGCCAAGTCCAGGACCACGAAAGAAAAACGAAGGAAATTATCCGCCGAAACCCCGTTTACCTTAAGAGGGTATGTTGGGGGGGAGGGGTCTTCGGACATCACCAGCCGCCCATCACTAATGGCACCTGATGTCCATTGATGCGAAATACACTTGTTTCTTCGGTCGAACCGAGCTGTATGAATAATTTTATTGTGTTTGGCGAGTGATCAAGGTGACTTTGGCACAAACACTCATCCCGGACACTGCGAGCACCTGATCGGAATTTTAAATTGGACATGGTCGCACAAATCCACCTGATGTTTGATGATGTGTTCTTGAAAAGTGGAAAAAAGGAAACATCTCCGATATCGATTTCGTTCTTCGGTTAGGGAGGAAAATAAAGCAAATAGAAAAACGAAGAAGAAACGGTTGATGTGGGAGTAGTTGCTTATTCCGATTCCGAGATTCAAATCGAGATCGGTTTCACCTGCCAGCGCCTGTTGGTACGTTGGGGGTTGATGAGGGTTGCCCGTCTGGAATGGAAATGAAATGATGTTTTGATTTTTCCCTCCCAGTGGAATTGTGATGGGGCAGCGTCCGGTGGGGAAGGATTTCTGTCCGGAATCGGAAGCTATTTGGAAAATATGTGTGTTTTGGATTTTCGATTAGAGTGGATTTATGATTGGCCGGTACGGGTTGTGTATGTGTGTGGGATGGAAAAATCCTTCTGTGGCTTAACAAATGACCAGTTCATGGAATAAGAAAACACTTTTTGATCCGACGATGGTGCCAGTACGGAGGGAACTGTTTCGACCATACGGATCAGAAAAAAACACGTTTCAATAAATATTCTAATTAATATCCCTCGGACAAATTCCAATTTTGGAAAAAAAACCTTTAAAGCTTACGTAATTTTGACAAAGTTCATACACCCACAAAGTGTAGTAAATTTCAAGAGGTATATTCCAAACGCATCCGTACGATATCTCCCACACCAGCCAGCTTTGCACAGAACGAAAACCCAAAACCTTTCAAATTAAAATGTTCAAGTAATATCAGCAATTACATCCAACTTTTCATCCCCCACTCAAGACAACATAATGGATCCATTAATTCATTCCTCAACAGATGCACATCCATTGCAAGACGACACATACGCTCGGTGTGGCAGCAAAAGAAGAAGAAGAAAAAACACCCACACTGCAGCAGCCAGAAAGCAGCACGACCAGAAGAAGTGCATTGAAGTAATTAAAGTTCATAAAAAGTTTCTTGTAACTTGTATCGTGAGCTCCAAAAAAGAAAACGGAAAAATAGCTGCTCTCTCGTTGCAGACTGCAGACTGCCCTGCTCGCTCGCTCGCTGCTGCCGGTGACGAAGGGTAAGCTTTATTTGCCGTTAAAATAGTTTTTTCCCCTCAGTGAGCAGTTGTTATGCCAACCGATCCTGAAAGCGAGCAGCGAAAAGGGCGAAAACGAAAAATGATGCAACGAAGTGATGTGAACTTGATGGTTAGACATATATAAAACGATAATATCTTTCCATTTTGTTTTTCTTCTCCTTCTTCTTCTTTTTCTTCAGTCCCGCTGAAGATGCATCACACTAACCGCCCACCAGTCAGTGCCAGCCGCAGCCTACTACCAAGGGTGATGGTGATCAATGTAGCAGAGTCGAAAATGACGGGATGGTGGGGGATCGCATCGCTGGTTGTCAAGAAAGTGTTGTTTCACGCTCGAGTGGGTAAACTTTTGAACACGCTTCTTCGGCTCCACTGTGTGCATGGCTTTCGTCTGGAAGGTTACTATTTTTTTTCTGGGAATTTAGGTGCCAACAGAGCTGAAAACGAAACCCAGTGGGAGAAATGGCTATTTCGGGACCATTGGATTAAAGGACTAGGAATAGATAAATGGGTTCAACATTCGGCATGGCGCTGTTGTTTCTGGTGAAAAGGATCACAGAGTGGATAAGGTTTGCCTCCTGTAGGGGGATTTTCTGTTTGTTTGTATGTATATTTTTTTGAATTTTTTCTATTTGTCAAACAGTCACATAATCCGTTTTATTGAAATATCGCTCAACATAATAGAAATAGATTTTATGGTTGAGCTTCAAACAACAGTCTGCAACTGTCAAAGAAGTATTACTTTCACGGTTGGTAAATATTGACACTGTCGTTGAGACTGCCTTTTTGGGCATTTTTCGAGTACTTTTTCAAACAGACTTATCTGATTTTGTAAACAAAGAGGGAAAGTAAAATTCAAATGTATATTTTTCAAACGTCTCAGCTCCCTCGCGGAAATTAGTGTCACCATCATGTTAGGGAAATGTTTTTCCTTCTATTAGTGGCCCTAGTTTGCATGAAAGTGCTAAGGGTTTCAAGAATGTAACGTTTGAATCTTACTTCCCCTCATTGTTTACAACATCAGATACGACTGTTTGAAAAAGTACTCGAGATTTCTAGCGTATCCTCGGTTATGGAACACTTAATGCTCAGTCTAAATCACACAGATAAAAAGAAACATTGCATTTTCTGCGTTATCTAATGCACCAAAAGGGAATGCTAGATTTGGTAGAAAATAATGGGATATTTCATGTAAATTTATGTCAGATAACGCCTGAATTTAGGCCGCTGTATGAAAGATTGCAAACATTGTTGTAGGGCGCATGCAAGATTGCAAACAATTTCGTTGATTACGCCTCCATTGGCTTGGAATTAAACGAGGCGACATTGTATGCACCTGTTAAAATTCATTATTTTTTTCTGTGTAAATTTATCTGAAGGTGAGTTTGAAAGAAAAGGAACTTGGAAGAACACGTACTCACTGGTTGACACCAAATATAGGCCAACGTGATTTCGTACATATGTTTGAGAATGTGTGAAGCGTCACAAATTTCCAAATCCAAAGTTCGGATGCCGTGCAGTATCAGTACCCGGACTTTTTCTTCATGAATGTGAATACTTTTCAAATCACAACCTAACATGCAGCTTGTATCATCATACTCAGACAATAAGAAACATTGAATTTTCTGCGTTATCTAATGCACATAAAGAAAATGCGGGGATTTGGCAGAAAATAATAGGATATTTCATGTAAATTTAAGTCAGATAACGCCTGAATCCAGCCTGTTTTATGAAAAATTGCAAACATTGTTGTATGGCGCATTAAAGATTGCAAACAATTTCGTTGTGTACACAATTTTTGGCTTGGAATTAAACGAGGGGAAATTTTACGCGCTTGTTAAAATGAATTATTTTCTTCTGTGTAGTAAATTAGCGTTAAATCTGAGAGGGTTGATTCATTGATTTCTTTCACAATATTTCCAAGTTGTAACATTTCGCCCACTTGCATGTTAGGTGGTTAGAGTTTCTTTTGTGATTTGGAATCGGTCGGTGAATTTCAAGTTAGGTTATTGCAGGATGCGGAGGAACTGCTTAGGAAAGCATATATTGAGAGTAGCTTAGCGGAAGAGATAAAGATAAATGAGCTTTCAAATGATTTGTTGATAGATCGAACCAATAAATATACACTTTTGTTTGTTATTTTTGTATTCTCCCCAGCGCGGAAGTAACGATCTTTGATGAAGTTTTCAGAAGCAGATAATTTCTAATCTCCATGCGAAACGCTAGGAGCGGACAGTAATTTCATTGTTAGAACACAAAGACATGAAGATGTTGTGTTCTAGCAATAAAATTACTGTCTGCTCCTAGCGCTTCGCATGAAGATGAGAAATTATCTGCTTCTGAAAACTTCATCAATAAATATACTTCAAACAACTCACTAATGAAAGGTGACAGTAAAATAAAAGACCACTAACTTTTCAAGATTAAGGGGCTATTCACGGGTGCTCAACAAAAAATGAATTTTTTTTCAGTCATGTAGAAAAAAAAAGTATAAAAGTAACATAATGTTTATTCTTTAAAAACCGTCAATGAACTCTGGAGAAGGGGCCCTTGTCAGCCGCACGACGCAACTTAGTCGCGATGCTCTCACAAGAGCGCTGGACGGCATTGACGTCCATCTTCCGGATCCTCGTGGTCAACTGCTTCGTATCCTTAGCCTGCCGACTATTTTTGTACACTATGGTCAGTTATCTTGAAATTATGATACGCAGGAGTACTAAGAATGAAATGAAAAACCTCTTTTGTCATATACAAGCTGAGAGGATGTGATCACAAAACATTTGCCTATCATAATTCACTCATGTATTTTTCTAGAATATATGACTTAATTTATGACTCAAATATGACCAAAACAGCGCAATTAACCGATCCTTTGGGTCCCATAAGAAGTTTTAAAGATGTGCTGCATAACATGTTTTGACATAACGATGTCTTATCTAGGTAGTTTACAACATCACAAAAACCAATAGGTTATAATCAAGTTATTGAAAAGTAAAACTAAATGCAGAAATTCGTGAACACAGCAATTCAATCCAACCAGTGTCAAGCTAACAGATGTTTACACTGATCAAATTTGACAGTAATGTGTTTTATGAATATGATAAATTTGTTTATGAATTCCAATTACTTTTTAATAAAATATTTCATATGGCAGACCAATCCCATTTGGAAGACATCTTTTTAAGAAACGGTTACAGAATTGGTCTAACTACAAGAAAAAAACAAATATATTTTTCGGAACTAAAGCATGCAATAAAAATCACCATCAGTAGTTGATTTATTGCGACGGACCACAAGAAACGTCATTTCTGGAGTCAAATGACATTTCACTAAAAAGATGCTCCTATATGGTTATTATGATGTTATAATAACTAACTTAAATAATAAGCAATGGACTATCGTAAGTATGTTATTATACTGCCCTCAAGATATATTTTGGCCTCAATTGCAACTTCACGCCATAGCTATGGACAAAATTACAGTGCCGGTTGAAACTTTGATTACAATTCTCACATAAACTTTCGAAAGCTGCGTTTTTTTTGTCGATGATTGAGATGATACATTTTCATAAAGAAAGAAAATTGCTCGATAATCTAGACATTTATTTAGTTAAAAATAATTTAAGTCGACAGTGTAGACCATGTGTCTAACCCACCATGACGATTTTTGATGACAGAGATGCTACAAACTTGCTAAATATAATAAAAAAAATTCTATTGTTTTTTTAATCTTTCGAATGGCGCATAAATTATGCAAGAGTAAAACCAAAAACTGCACCATAAGAGTTGCCTCGCATATGATATTATGTTAAGCGTTCTGAGCATCAACAATCTTTAGATTTCTGATATTTATTAAAAAATTGATTTGGCCAAAAACGATTGTCATTTTGTCCTATGAGTTGTGCATATTTACTCAAAAGCAAACATAATTTTCTCTTTCATAACAATCTTAACAATCTCTATCAACTTCTGTTCGTTTGACATTTCTCAAACTAGCATGTCATGTTAATGTATTTCTGCAATTATTTTACTTTGAAATTACTTGATTATAACCTATTTGTTAATATGATGCTAGAAACTACCAAGATAAGACATCATCATGTTGAAAGCATGTTATTCAAAGGATCTACAAAACGTATTATTAGTCCTTAATCTGTATCTAAAAACTTCTTGTGCGACAGTAAAAATGTTTCAAATAGATCGATTTATTGCGCTGTTTTGGTCATATAAGATACCAAAAATAAGTTATGTGTACTAGAAAAATACATTAGATTATGTCTTAAAGATGAATTTTTGATCATTGCATAAAAAGTTGTGTTGCTTGGGCATGGCGATGTACAACTTTTCATTTTTTTTTTTAAATTTAGGCTTAAAGTTATATTTTACTCCGGGGGTTTGGCCGACTTGTCGCTGGAATAGTAGCTGTCATTTCCTGGAATGTGGGTCTTCAAGAGCGGAAAGTAACTTTCATCGTCCAGCATGAACAACAGAATTAATTCAGGGTTTGTTATTCGGTTACGCTGTTCTTATAACAGAGGTTGTTAGAACTTAGATCGCGGATGTTGTTAAAATAACTGAAACTCTAACAAAAGATCCTCTAGAGGTTATAAAGTTCTAGCAAACTATGATATACATGTAACATAAACAAAACAAACTTTGTAACTTTTTTGTTACGATGTAGCAAAATCATATCAGCTGGTGTTAAAATTGATTTATTTCTTTACGCAGCTTGGGCCTCCCAGGGCATTATATCAAAATTTGTTAAAAGTATGTTTTACAATCATCCAGATGAAAATGTTTCAAGCAAATTTATATCATAATCAGTTAGTCGTAACAAGGTCTGTTATAATTTTGTAATTTTTATGTTATACGCTCCTGGTCGGGACGTCCTGCGGTAATTCTTCGTCATCCACCGACATGTACTCGGTATACCGAGTCTTCTTCCGACAGATGATGTCCTCCATTTTGAGGATTTGGTGAATCAAGATACGAGAGAAGTGATATTTTTTGCCGGCGTCACGCAAACTCGTTCCGTCCTCGTTGTCGAACAGCTTTTTCAACGCTTGCTTCTTCTTCTTCGTCATTATCTTCGCCGCTCCACGCTCAGGGATGCCAGGATCCGGTAAACTGTACTCACGGGCACGTTTTCGTCTCGAAAGTGGTCTACCGTAAACTTTTTTCCACGATGACCATGCGCTTCGTAAAGCCGTTCAACACGCTCGCGGAGTGCTTGCTGTTTCGACGCCATCTTCGATTGAACTGACAACACCCGAGCGAAAAGAAACATGCTTCCCATTTCTAGGAAGTCCAGAGAGCAATTCTCTTGGAGAGAAAAAAAATACGGTCTTTATTTTAATTACAGAAAGGTATTGAAATCATTGTCATTTTTTATTGAACACCCGTTATGATGCTTTATCTCGAGACCCTTAATATCTGCAAAGGTGCGGTCTTGAGCAAAGTTGTTAAAAAGGTCAAGGGCGTTCTGATCTATTAAATTGAGCATCTTGAACATGTTCTGTCTCGTGATTCTGCAAAGTTCGAGTCTTAGGCAAAGTTGTTCAGCAGGAGTTGTTTGGGCCTAATTAACTTCGTATTCAAGAAATTCAGACCTTACTCACCTCAACTTCAAGTTATTTAGGACTGATTGACATCTCATTGGAGTGATTATACATATTTTAGGTCTGATTCATTTCGTATTGTAGTGGTTCAAGTTTGTTTCACCTAATAATCAAGTGATTCTGGATGAACTCACCTCAAATTGAAATGATTCAAGACTGACTCACAATATATTCAAGTAGTTCGAGTTTAATTCCCCAGATGTTAATGTAATTAAGGTCTTATTCATTTCATATTCATGTGATTCAAAGCTAATTCACTTTATATTCAAGTAATGCAGGACTGACTCACCTCAAATTCAATTGATTTAGGACTAACGGACCTCTCATTCAAGTGATCAAGCAATTTTTAGGATTGATTCACTTCATATACAAGGGGTTCAGGATGGACTCGTCCCAAATTCAACTGATGTAGCACTGACTCACCAGACATTCAAGTGGTTCAGGACTGGCACACTTCATATTCATGTGATTCAAGGCTGACTCAAAGCTGAGTTTCCAACAAAACGAGTTTCGAATGTCCTTGACCTCCTGAATAACTTTGCCGAAGAATCCGAACTTTCTATCTTATCAGAAACACGGGGAAGAACAAGTTGATTTTTTTAATTTTGCATGCTCACTAGCGCCACATGGTAGTAGAATTCCAATCCAAACGGTCCACCTTCCGGATGCCCTTGACCTTCTGAACAATTTTGGTCAAGACCGCATCTTTGCAGATATAGCACCATTAATGTACCTTGCAAGAACTTCATAAAATATAATCTAATCTTATTATGCATTATAAATACACCGTGTCCAATATATTCTTTTGAAAATGAAAATATTTGAAAATGTTGAGTCCGTTCGTCTTTTCGTCAATTGTCTTTTTGTTATTTCGTTAGTCAGTGTTACGTTTACAAGTTAAATACGAAGTCTTTTCTTGTTTAGATCGTGATATGGGGCATTTATGTGCTATGAAAGTTTTCCGAAGAAGTTTTCTCGAACCAAAAATAAGAAGCTATTCTTAAGCTGTTCCTGTTACTTGTGCGTTAGAGTGATATAACTTAACTCCTTTTGAAGCATTTCACCAGCCGTGCAAGGATCATGTCGTCCATAGAGACGCTGTTGACACTGCCTCAAAATGTGTTACATTTCCAAGTTTGCTTCACCTTTCTCTCAGTTCATGTTCACTGTTTTGTATGGTGTCATTTCGTCTTTGTTATTTTTTTCAGTTTTCTGTAGTTTAGAATCTCATGTATGTATTGTGAAAGTCTGTTTGAGAAGTTTTCTCCAATCAAAAATCGTCGAGATATTTGAATTCTACCAGTTTTAGTCATGTCTGATGTCTCAGTAGTCCCACCAGTATAATTTTAATGGTTTACTGATGTGTACTGACGTTGCGTCTTTTTATGCTAGAAATGTTAGAGGGCATTTCGTAACTTCTTCAGTCGTTAATAGGTTATTAGATGTCTAGTTCTTATGTGCTCTGAAATTCGTCGATGTATACCTCGTCTAACTTCTTTTGGATGACCTATCACTTTGTCCGCCTTAGTCCGTTCTTGTCTTCTGCGTTAAATTCTATAGTTCTGTTGTAGAATCGTTTACGTTTACTTGTCTGTTCATTGCCTTGTTTTTATTTGTCTAATACTAATCTTTCAGTCGTTTAATCGCTTCAAAGTCTGACAGCAAGTGCAGCCTAACAATCTTGGTCAGCTATTAGATTCACTTTTCGGTGGCAAGGTAAAGCTTCATCACGCCTAGTCCCTATCTACTATTGAAAAATTATCGAGAAAGAAGCCGTTATAAGATTGTTTGTATACCATTGTTATAATGTGTGGTATTTTTATTATAACTCATTGAAATGAGAAATAACAAAATAAGAATGGTACCACGTTCGTAGTTTTAAAACTTCTACTCAGTGAATCCAACAGTCAGTTTCCTACAAATGTCATTAATCTTGAACACATTGTGTACCAATATATACCTGTCTAGCTAGATTTATAATTAAGCATGGCTTCGGCTCATCATGTCAGGGAACGCTAAGAAAGGTGTTACAGCCAAGAAGAAATTCCACATCATTGTTACTGAGGAAAGAGCCCCACCAGACCGCACCAGCACTCAAGACCCCCAGACAGGATGTCCGTTGGATCATATCTGTAAAATCAGTGCATCAATGCCAGATATGTGACGCGGCATTAAATCAAAATATTCAAGATGTGATACTACCACGTCAGGATATGTCTTTGGTTACCATCTCAATGCTGATGGCGTAGGCCCTTCCATCGCGTCCAGATCACATATCCGAGGGGAGGGAAATACACCGTGTCCAATATATTCTCATACAAAATAAAACTCTATTTATTTCAAATCGATAATCCAGATTTTATTGATAACTTTAACCATCATATTACAATATAATACTGATCAACTACAGCATATGTTTTGGAATAACACCGCCTTTAACCTTCTTGAGCAGCTCCAGACGTTTTTCGAAACTGTCGCAGAGCTGCCTGTGACGGTTTCAAAAAACGTCTGGAGCGCGACTTCCATCGGCATTTCGTCCCAAATTCGTTTGATTACGGTTTCGAATTGGTTCATATTAGACGCCCTGTGGTCATTTACCTTCGCCAGTATGTATTACCATACGAAATAATCCAAGAGATTCAGATCTGGAGAACTGGGAGGCCATTCATTCTTGTCCAAAGAGTTGTTTAAATTTTCTCGGCACCAGCCCTGAACGAGATTTTCAGTATGCGGTGGCGCTCCGTCCTGCTGAAACACATACTGATCATCTCCAAACACCTCTTGTACATATGGCTTTACAACTTTCTCCAAAACTTCCGTTTTATATTACACGGCATTCACTTTAATGCCTTTTTCGATGAAAACCAGTGGTAATTTGCCTCGCTTGCAAATTACTCCCAAAACCATCACTGACGCAGCACTTTGGAACCGTGGAATATTCGTATCACTCTCTAGAATAATTCTCAAAGAGAAAGCCCGCAATCTGTCGTTTTGGACATTGTGGGATTGTTGGAAGACGAATAACTTTTCGTCGGAAAAGATACATTCTTTTCCATCTTGCCGCGACAAAAGCAGATTTGCTCTTTCGAGTCGTTTCTGCTTGGAAGGTTCCGAAACTCCGTGAACCTTACCTTGAAAGCTTAGAATCTGAGGTCATTTTGCAGTATATTCTGCATTGACGATCACGAAACATTCAGATCTGCGGCATTTTACGTACAGAGCGCTGTGATTTTCGTCTAATCCGTTCCCTAACCACTTTAACAACTCGTGCAGTCCGCACCGTACGAGTACAACCGGATCTCTTCCGGTCATCCAACTAGCAGGTGTCACGGTACCTTCGGATGGTTCGGTACACAAAATCCCGTTTAACTCCGAGGTTTCAAATTTCTGAAAATAGCTCCCGGGCGCTCACCCCTCAAAACTTTTTTTATCACCACAGCTCGAAACTCCTTCGTCGCTGGCGAAAGATAAACACCGAATGAAAACAATCGGACATAACCTTAAAGCGTTTGTATGAACATATAGCAAAACTACACCAACACATACGTGAAGCATGTTGTGTAGTTGCACGACACCAATACAAGGAAAAAGTGTAAGAGAATATATTGGATACGGTGTATATGATTACATCACTTATCTAGGTGAATCTTGATCCATCGAGCCCTACCCTTCTAACATAGAAATCCCTCCTTCCTGCGACCTGTATAATTTCAAATAACATGAAAAAGAATTCACTATCTGTGTGTCAGTTTGCTTGTCAGTAAAACAAGTCATCAGTTACGGCTCTCCATAATGTGGAATCCAAGATAGAAAAAGCTCTACCGGTAAAACAAAATGGCGCTTTGTTTTTTCTATGTTTACGACAATGCTTTCTATACGACAACGGAGTCCAGCAAATAAAGGTCTATTGATTAGTGGCTATTAGTAAGAAATGTCACCATTACGCGGCTAGTTTGCAATTAAGTTCCTTAAAAATACTCCATCTTTTAGGTTTAAGTCTTCGACAAAGTTGTATTTTTTTATCCTGTCTATATGGAAGGTTCCTATCTTAGCTTAGCTTAGCTTAGCTTAGCTTGACTGACTGCACGTATCAATGGTTGCTACTCCGTGATTGTTCAGAATCAGTGAAATTGCACAATGAATCAATTGAATGGGGCTGGGAGTAACCGACCATTCTCACTGTACACGTTTCAGTGACTCAATTTCTTCAATAATCAATAACGGCGCCGGCCACGTCCTTGCAATCAGGTGGGAATAGGGAAGGAAAGTTTGTGTTACCTTTGCTGTTTAGGGACCGTGTTTAGCTCTGCATCCCCACAAAGGTCACAGGAGGGTTTTCTATGTTACTAGGGTAGGGCTCGATGGATCAGGATTCACCTTGATAAGTGATGTGATCATAATAAGAAATATTATATTTAATGTAGGTTCATAAAAAAGTGATATAGGGACAAAATGGATAACAATTACCTATTTCGCACCGTGTTTTGAGAGCACTTACCACCTCTCAATTGACTAAAAATCCTTTGCGGGGTCTGACTGCTTAGTGTTCCGCTTCCACCAGGTTATCTGGCCTCGTTAAAATTCAACGGGGCAATCATCATCTTGCTGGAAGCAGCGAATCTCGTCCTCACAGCATGAGCTCCTTCACACGTTGTCAACCAAAGAGAGTGTTGGTGGGGGGAGGGTTTCGTTTCCAATGCTCTAGAATCACTAAGCTCCCACTGTCCTCGGAATGACGACGACGTCAAACGCGTGCCTTCTCTTCTTTATTTTCTCCGCCGCCGGAACGTGCTCAACTGACCCCGAGATGAAATATTTAAATTTTAATTTTAATTTTCGGCTGCAAAACCTCACTCAATACCGACTAGCCGACTTAACTTCACAAAACACATTAACAACAATTTTTAACTGTTAAAAATCAATATAAAACTATTTTCAATTCGAGGAAAAAATGCAGCTGAAAAATCAACACGTCAGATTTCTAGCGCGGTTTACTTCGATCTCCCGTCTATATGGAAGGTTCCTATCATCGACAAAGTTGTTCAGTAGCTTAGCGCCATTAGTTTGATGGAAACAAGTTCAGAATTTTCTCAATACGCGACGGCTTGACCTATTGTACATTTTTGCCGAAGCCAGAAACTTTACTGCAAAATCCAAGTATGCAGCGTTAGTACACTTTTTATCTCCGTCACTTTTCTACTTTTGTTATGATTGTACTTTTTTTTTTAAATATAAAATACCAATATGCGTTAGTATCGATGGAAACAGAGATACGAAAAAAGAGTAAAGATATATAGCTTTTTTTTGTAATTCAGTCACATACTAGTACACGTAATGAAAATATCTTATTCTACTGGACACAAATCAAAAGGTCTTGACCTACTGAACAGCTTTGCTGAAGGCGGAGACTGAAGCTTTGTATTTGAACTGGATTCAGCATACTCCAAAGTGAATAGACACTAGTGCCGCGTGGTGGACAGGTTGGGAATTTATAGTCACCTATGGAATGGTCTTGTCTTAGTGAAAAACTTCATCCAATACAGAAATCGTTTCAATTATCAGAATTCCAAGTAACAACTTGGTCAGGAAACTCAATATCGCATCAGCGCCGCATAAAGGGTGATACGGTCAAAATTTGGTCAAGGGAAAACGCGTGTAAATCGGTGAAATCGTTTATTTAAAAAATCAAATTAAATTTTTTTTCAAGTTCAATTAGTATAAAATTCAGGAAAAATATTCAGTTAGGCTTCCGCTTTTCCAAATCCGAATTGCCGGGCCTTACGCTTGACCCCTGCCATCAGATTTTGTACAGCCACCTTGTCCACCTTCTTCGCCGCAGAAAGCCAGTTTGCCTTGAACTGCTGCTCGTCCTTAGCAGTTTTTTTGGTCTTCTTTAGGTTCCGCTTGACAATAGCCCAGTATTTCTCAATTGGGCGGAGCTCTGGCGTGTTGGGAGGGTTCTTGTCCTTGGGAACCACCTGCACGTTGTTGGCGGCGTACCACTCCATGGCCTTTTTACCGTAATGGCAAGATGCCAAATCCGGCCAAAACAGTACGGAACAACCGTGTTTCTTCAGGAAAGGCAGCAGACGTTTATTCAAACACTCTTTCACGTAAATTTCTTGGTTGACAGTCCCGGAAGCTACCTTCTTGTGAGTCGATAGTCCGGCTCGTTTTTTGGCTCGATGCACGGTTGTAGACGATACACCCAGCTTATTTGCGGCATCTCGGAGAGATAGGTTAGGGTTTCGCTTGAAACTACCGGCAACTCTCTTTGTCGTCTCAGCGGCTTCCGGTTTTCGATTTCCCCCCGATCCAGACTTCCTGGCTGTCGACAAACGTTCCCCAAACACTTTAATTACATTTGTAACGGTTGATTTGGCAACTTTTAGCGATTTTGCCAACTTTGCGTGCGAGTAGCTCGGATTTTCGCGATGCGCGAGCAAAATTTTGATACGCTGCTCTTCTTGCTTGGACGGCATTTTGACAACTGAAGAGTGAATTCCAAAATCAAAATAGGAGCAACATTCTACACACACACACACCTTCAAAATGAGGGGTGTTCAGGTTTTTTAAATGCAAAATTGAAAGAAATACGTCAAGTTGATATTGACCAAATTTTGACCATATCGCCCTTTAGTTGAAGGATTTTGACCTACTACTCATCAAAAAGATCTTGTTCCACTGACAAAAATTATCCGAGCACAACATCTTTCCAAATGGTCAGGATCCCCTGGTATGGATTCTTCAGGAAAAAAATGGCACACTAGCGCCACAACGCGAGAGAATTGTGAACTGTTAGTAATCATTCAAAAGGTCTTACTGAACAACACTGTCAAAGACACAAACATAAATGAAAAGCTTATGAAAAAGCCTTGACCTACTGAATAACTTAAGACGTAGTTGAGATTAAACTGGTGCATATTATTTTAGCGTGCTTGAAAGCCTGTCCACGTAACATTTCGGAAACTTTTTTTTTCAGTGTAGATTTTGAATTATTTCACGAATTGCTGGAACGTTCTATTTATATAACAGCTAAGATTCTCCAATTTATTTCGTGGTAAAACATGTTTACTTTCTTGTTACCAGTAAAACGGCATCGAATCAAGTGGAAGTGCGCAAACGCATTTTGTACAGGCTGCTTCCACTGTATCGAAAGTATAAGATTATTCCTCTTTTCTTGCCGAATCTGGCTACTGCCCATTATGCCAGATCAACTCTACACAGTGGTTTTCTGACCGCAGCGATGATTTCGTTGAAAAAGATACTAACCCACAAATCTGTCACCAACTGTGATCGAAAGAATGCTACTAGGCAATCGTTAAGCGGAACCTTGAAAAAGGCAGATTTAGTGGCCCACAATATGTCAGACTTCAAGAAAAACTTTTCAGTAGAGTAACTACACTTGATAGCTTCCAGTGTAGAAAAACCACTGTGCAGAACTTGATATTGATATTGATATTTCATTATGGTGGTAAAATACATTGCTCTGAACATTTACGATTGGTCTTCAGTTTTATTTTTATTTTGCATGTTTATAACTCCTTTTCGGTACGCTCCTTGTTACTCTTAATGTAAAGAATTGGTAAGATGGATAGTATTTAAAAACTACATAAATTCTTGCATGATTGCATCATTGATAGAACAGCTGTTAACCATTATTATAATTGAAACTTGTTATAGTTTCCCAATTAGCCAAATTTGGCAAATGCTGGTATGCCAGTCCGCCAACACAAAAAATCTTAGAGTCATGTAGCGCAAATCTCCCTTGTACACCGTGCCATATCACGAGGCTTCCATTAAAAACTCGAATGATAAATGCTTCACTGACAGGCTGTCTTGCCACGGCTAGACCACAAAATAGAGCACACGCCATTCTATTTGCCCATATCAACAGTACACCCCACCGCCCCGAACCCCGATGGCTATCAACTTTTGGAAAATGCTTACTTTATATTTTACGAGGAATTCGGTTATGGCGTACTCAACATCAGCACTGGAACTACCGAGCCAAAATGACTTCCATGTGAGGAGGAAAGTAAATTTTTCTGAGTTATGTCTGGGAAAAAGTTGTTTGAAAGCCATTTCAAGGCTATCTACGAGTTGATATTCAACACGCGATCATAAAAGTGTTGTATGGCAGTTGGATTTGGTGGCATCATGCAACAGGCCAACATGCGATTTTTTTTCTTTTGCTTCACCATATGGTGCACGGCATTTTCCATGAACGAGCTGGAATGGATGCTTGATGATTCAATTGAGCTGGGTTCTTTTATCTGCGGCAAGCTCTTCTATCGATAACGTTCCATTTGATGAATGGCACTTGTTGGAAATTGCTAGTGTGCGGTTTTTATAGTTGGCGAAATGCTTGTTTTAAAAAGTATCCTACTTATGGATGCTACGGGAGCACGACCACAATATCATTTTTAATTAAGGGGATTTAACCATTTCTGGGCAAGCTAAGTAGAGTCCGTCATTTGATGAGAATTTTTGCAGCATCGTTCGCACGTCTGAGGATTTTGATTGCTTACATCAATTTGCTCTGTTACAACTATTACAATCGACAGAATCAGCAAGAACGTCACGAAATTTATTTTTTGGAAAAGCGTGGAACTTTTTAAGTAAGTGTAATTATTGTCAACAGGACAAAAAGCGAAGCCCTCTTGTAAAGGCTTACTATTTTGAAGGTAATCAAATTAAAGCTCAATATGTATTCGAAGCGCGTTGATGGAATAAAATAAAGTATTGAAGCAACATTGCCGAAGCCAACATTTCCCCTACATGCGCTCAGTATGAGTACCAAACAAAAAAAAAATGTATTTATCCACCTATGGTGATGTCAAACGTTTCCGTTATCATTTGAGGACATGATATTTTAAATTTTAGGATAGGCCTTTTGGCCACGTATGTTAATTTTGAATTCTTGGGTGGTTAGATATGTCACAAGACATGCCCCTTTAATACACTTAAAATGGACTTATATCCCCAGAATAAGCGTAAAAAATTCAAGAATACACAAGAATAGTATATTGAAAACTTTATTTCAAGGATTATCCTTGATCTTCATGATAAGAATGATAAATAGAATAGTATCATAATTATGGTACAGTTCACTGTAAGCAGTAATATACAATTCCAACTGACAAAACGAATTGAGCTTTAATAATTAGCACTTTTATGATTTATGCATGGGTTTTTTTTTGCAAATTACTGCATACAATGTCACGATTGTTATTTTTCATCAAAGTATCATCCACTATATAGGATCCAAGGTACTTGTCAACGTATCATTCAATAAAAATAACACGTGCCAGGCTGTGCAGAGTTGAAAAAAAAGGAACGACATGACGCGAGCAATTAGCAATGGGGTAGGCTGTGCTTTTAAGTGAAGAAGACAAAGAAGACAAGTAGTTAAAAATTTTGCAAAATTGAAAAATTGTAATTTGTTATTAAAAGTGTACCAAAGATCTACTAAACGGATATTGCTCATTGGCGTGGACATTTTTTTTGGAGGAACTTTCGTTTCAGAAATTTTTTCGCTTAACAAAATCAAAAATGTCGTTTTGAATAAGCTGTCGAGATTTTGAGGATAACGTCAATAAAAAAGCTGAACTAACGACACTATGAACTTATATGATGCTCCCTGCCCAATATAACACTTACAACGCATTTCTGTCTATCTCTCTGAAGTCATTAAGAAGCTGTACAACGAGAGAATATTAGGCAAACATAGACGATGTGATTTCAAAAATCAACCTCCAGCGGAAGATAGTTTCTCACTTATGTAGGATTTGGGAAGTGTTAACAAACAATTGCTAGAGCTATTACAAGCCACTAGTAATACATGAGCACGATCAGCCACGCATTCTTTTGTCTGTCAAGTGGATATCATTCTACTTTCCTATTCAGCATTTGGGTAGCTTGGTTGAAATCGAAGTAGTAGACGAATTCGTGTATCTGAGCTCATTGGTGACCACCAACAACGACACCAGCAGAGAGATACAAAGGCACATTATGGCTGGCAATCAAGTCTACTTTGGATTCCAAAGGACTCTTATATCGAACAAAGTTCGCCGGAATGCACAGTTGACCACCTACAAGACATTAATTAGACCGGTAGTTCTCTAAGGGTACGAAACATTATCATTGCTAACGGAGGACCAACGTACCTTTGGGTCTTTGAACGGATAGTGCGGCGTACGATCTACGGTGGATTGCATCAGTTTCTGAGAGAACCATCAAACACATCGCTAAAATTGGTCGACTACAATGGGCTGGGCATGTCGTGAGAATATCCGACGGGAGCATTGTTGAAACGGTTCTCGAAAACAAACCAACGGTTACAAGAAGAAGAGGCGCGCTACGAGCACGGTGGAACGATCAAGTAGAAGGCATCCTGCGGACTCTCTGCAGACAGCGAGGCTGGTAGGTACAGCCATAGACCGATTACAATGGAGACTTCAGTGGACAACAGAGGCCGCACCGGCCTTGGTCTGATTTGTAAGGTAACTAAGTAGCTTGCTTAAAGACTGTGTGCTTGAAGGGGTACTGCCTTTCAAATAGCGTTCCGCTCAATTTGCTTCTAGTTCTATTCGGGTCCTCGCTTAGTTCAGTCGGTAAAGGTGCGGCTGCAAAGCAACACCATGCTGGAGGTGACTGGGTTCGATTCCCGAGCTGGTCTAGGAATTTTTTGTTTAGGAAAAGATTATCAAAAAGCGAGTAATGACGCCATAATCATAAACCATATGAGGCTAGTACTAAAGTTATTGCGTAGGTCCCAACCACTTGAAGGGAATGGAGCATCACTTAACCTTCTCAGACTAGATGCTCCCAAGGACGAGATGCTTCCTATCTCCAACGGTTGCATGGACGTGGCCAGATGATCAACCGAGGAGTGTTTTCGGGGAGCTATTTGGGTGTATAAACGTATCAGTAACATGCAATATCTTCAGCGAACTATACCTCATCGTAGTGGCGCAAACGCCAATGCTTATGATGATGTTTTAGAAGGACATATTCTAATCACGGTAATTTTGCTAGAACGAAGACATGAAAAGAAAAAGTTGATAGTTCCGTTAGTGTTCTGCAGGCTGTGAAATTGGAATAGATTTTTTCTTTGTTCTTTGAGTATTTCAAGCGTTTTTCTTTCACAATTCCCATATTGCTTGTACTCAACTTAGTGTCGTAAATGTACTTCAACAGTTTTTAATTGACAGCTTTCGATGCCAGGTACCATTTTTGCATTAGAGTGATTGTATGGCAAATACAATCAAATACAAATACCCTATGCCCAGGGAGTCAAGAACTTTTCCTAAACAAAAAATTCCTAGACCAGCTCGGGAATCGAACCCAGTCACCTCTTGAGAAGAATGTCTGAGAATATGTTTTTCTTCTAACCGTAGAGACATGGTCACAAATTCAGGTCCATGCATATAAAGCGAAACAGTTTCGGAACTTTAATGCGTATCAGTACCATGGTGGTGCCCAGAAGCAAAAGCGGCAATTCGACGACGACAAAAATGCCTTCGATCCTTACGGAGACTGCCGATAACCAACCCACACCAATCTGAAGCGTTGGCAAGATTTCAGGAAGCCAGAGCAGAGGCCCGAAACGTAATCAAGCAAGCAAAGGAGCAGTCATGGGAAAACTTTGTGGCCAGAATATCCCCGAGTAGGACTCACGGACAACCCCGAAGAAGCAGCGGAAGAACTGGCAACATTCTACAGCGAAAGATCCGTGACCTCTAGCTACCCTTCATCCTTCCAGATGGCAGAAGCAGCATCAGAACGAGAGTCCATCGCTCAACACCGATGAAGTGTACAACATCGATATAACGCTCAACGAACTCTTGTGGGGTCTCGACAAAGGGCGAGGTGCCTCGACAGGTCCCGATATGGTTGGGTATCCACTGCTTCAACGTTTTCCTTTATCCGTTAAAATAACGCTCCTTGAGCTTCTGAACAACATCTGGCATAATGGTGTGTCCCCCGATAGATGGCGGAATGCTATTGTCGTTCAGATTCCAAAACCGCCCTACCTTCATACAGGACCTGATGCCCCCCGTCCCATATCGCTCACCAGCTGTATTGCAAATCTGCTCGAGCGAATTATTAACAGACGCCTGACCACGAAATTGGAGTTGAACGGACGGTTTGACAAACGTCAACATGCCTTTCGTGCAGGATACGGTACGAACACATATTTTACCGACCTGGAGAGTTCACTACCAAATCAGAATGAACACTGTCTGATAGCCTCGCTGGATCTATCGAAGGCGTATGACAAAACCTGGTGACATGCGACACTGCGCACCCTTTAATCTGGGAAAATAGGTGGCAGGATGATCAAGATGCTGCAAAGGTGACCGTAGGTGGCCACACATCGAAGAAATACCCGTTGGAAAATGGAGTACCACAAGGATCAGTACTTTCCGTAACGCTATTCCTTATTACTATACAGCTATGTCTTCCGGGTGATTCCAAGAGGGGTCGAAATACTTCTGTATGCAGACGACATCCTTCTTGTAGTGCGACGAGCGAAAATCGATGAACTACATCGCAAACTACAGGATGCCGTCAAAGCTATCGATAAATGGGCGAAAAGTGTAGGCTTCAGCATATCAGCTATAAAGTCACATAGCTTCTACTGCAGTCCAAACGCACGATGGAATCCAGCGAGTAAAATTGTCATCGATCGTGGTGTACCCGTCCCGAAGACCAACCGAGTACGTATCCTGCTTGTACGTATCCTGGTTGTACGTATCCTGGCTGCACGTACCCTTGATCGGACACTATCGTTCACGCCTCATTGCCAAATGGTAAAGAAAACCTGTGAGTCTCGTCTACGGATAATGCGTATGATCGGTGCCAAACTACCGCGTGGCAATTGAAAGTCACTACTCCAAGTGAGCTCGACATTAATAGCCGCAACATTGACGTACGGGATCGGACTAGTCAGCCAAGGAGGGTCAGTTGCCTTGCAAGACCTTGCCCCGGCGTACAACAAAATGATTCGATTAGCATCAGGAGCTTTCGTCACCAGTCCTATAAACTCCGTTATGGCTGAAGCGGGTACTTTACCATTCGATTTGGTGGCAGCACATTTGCAATCCGAATACTGGCGAAGGACCGGAACAAAACACTCGCCTGTTGATTCAACGAGCGTCGGAACGCCTCGTAGAGCTGCCGGATGCAGCACTTCCCGTAGTTGTCCAAATTGCAAGACAAACCAACCGTCTCTGGCATGCACGCAAACCGTCGATCATGTGGGATGTTAAGGAATTCGTTCGAGCCGGTGACCCACATCAGAAAGTTCGCCCGGTAGTACAGCAACGACTCGCGACACGGTTACAGCGATCAACAGTGTTGTACACAGACGGCTCCAAAGGCGAAAACTCTGTAGGAGCTGCAGTGCACGGACTATCGCTAATGTACAGCCTACCAGCAGAATGTAGTGTTTTTTTTTCGCAGCAGCGGATGCCATCAAGAGGGCAATATCCATCCCGAACCTGACTAATGAGCTGAAGTTCATCACAGACTACGCATCGTGTCTCCAGGCCTTGGAAATGCGGACTTCCAAACACCCATGGATCCAAGAAATGGAGCAAGCCGCACAAATTAAACCAATCCATTTCTGTTGGATCCCTGGACACTCGGACATCCATGGTAACACTGAAGCAGACCGGCTTGCAAATGAGGCAAGAGAACAGCCGCCAATTGCCGTCCCAATCCCAGGCGAAGACGTACTGAGAGCGGTAAAACAAGCAATAAGGCAACGATGGAACAGTCAGTAGAGTGCAGGGAAGCAAAACTGAGGGAGATAAAATACGACACACAAAAGTGGACGGATCGTGGGAGCACGAGTGACCAGCGAGTATTAACACGCCTAACGATTGGTCATACACGGCTAACGCACACGTTTCTATTAAAAAAAGAACCTCCACCCAGCTGCTGTGGAACGGTGTTGGATGTACGACACGTAATTCTCCATTGCAGAAAATACGTTGATCAACGGCAGGAGCACAGTATAAGTGCGACAAGCCTTCGAGATGCCCGAGATAACTCGGAGAACAATACCAGCAATATACAGAACTTCTTGCGGCAAACCGGGTTATATTAAAAAACATATAAAGACGCAGGACAAATACGGAGCAAAGAAACAACTTAAAAAAGGAGCAATTGTGAATACAGTGAGAATAGGAAGAAATAATCGGAAGAACAAAGGGAATAAAGCTGAAGAACGAACAAAAAGCAGAAACAACAATGTAAGCTACACAAATAACTGCGAATGAAAAATGTAGGAAAAAGTATGATAAAGATAATAGTAAAACACCAATACAAGAGGATAGAAAAGCAAGAAAAAACGTAATAATGGTAAGTGGTAGTATAAGTAGTAAAAGGGGAAGAAAAACGAAGATGAAAGACATTATAAAGAACTTGAAGAATAGTAGATTGAAGAGTAGACGAAGAAGAAGATGAAAAGCTGACGAAAAATATGTAAATGATTGTCATGACAATGAAAAAGAAGAAGACTGTAATGATGATGAAAAACAACACAGCGAACGAGGAAGCGGATTCTAGCTGGAGCATATACAACAGCTACGCGGACATGAATGCACCGCTGGTGTAAAGTGTCAGAAATAAACACAAAAAAAATGTACTTCATAGAGTGATTGCAGCCTCCGACCGTGCGCAGAACCTACAGCAAAATTAATTCGATCCACATAATGACATAAGGGAAAGATCTCACCTGAATTCCAAATCAACCAAAAGTTCGGATAAATCAGTGTTTTTAGGCTCAACCAGCAAATCGAAGGATTGTGATGAGAATTCTATTCAGCTTACTTTTTAAATAATTATCCGAGCATTCGAGTTTGCATTCAATGCTTAAGCATCTATCAACTTCCAAATCAACTTATCAGCTTATCAACATCTACAAAAAACTTTTAAAGTTCATGAAAGGTTCATTCAAGAGGTTGTAGAGATTGTTACCTCAAAGGTTTATAAGAACCTACATCGCTATCTTAAAATCTTGTCTTCTGAAGTTCCTTTTACTCTTATCAAAGGTTTTATTTTGACTTTATGAACTCGTAAAATGCTGATTCTAAATGCCGTTTTAGGACTCATTCAAATTATCTTATTATTATCAGTTGAAAAAGCAATTTAAAGCCATTTTGCCTCTAGCAAATGCGTTAAATGGCTAATTGGCATTGAGGAAAGCCACCAAATGACGAAAGAGTTTTATAGTAGCCATTACGAAGATAAATTGGCTTTTTGCCAAAACAGAGATTTTTTCCAATCGCCATATTGAAATGGCAAAAGGGTATATGCATCATAAGATTGGACAAATTTTCATTAACAAATTGAAAAATGCTCCCTAAAATTTCTCGTTAAATTCAACAAAATATAACCATGAAGTATATAAAATGTTCCATAGACATGTGAAAACAGCTCCATAGAATAGTGAAAATTGAGCATGGGAAACCCGGATATGTTAATTAATAATAGATGCAATGCTAAATATAAAATGTATAATCTGACAGTGGTATACTTGAAAAGTAACCTTAAGCATCAATTAGTGTACCATACGGATGATGAAAAGTACCTTGATCTTGTATGGTACATTAATTGAAGGTTAAGGTTACTTTTCAACTGGATCACTGTCAGATTGTACATAATATATTTAGCATTGCATCTAACATTAATGAACATATCCGGGTTTTCAATGCTCAATTTTAATTATTCTATGGAGCTATTGTCACATGTCTATGGAACATTTCATATATTTTATGGTTATATTTTGTTGAATTTAACGAGCAATACATTTCATTTTAGGGAGCGTTTTTCAATTTATTATTGAAAATTTATTCAATCTTATGATGCATTTATTGGGCTGCCATATTGAAATACGTGATAAAACTGAAATGTGGAAAAATAAATACACCACATTTTACGTGTAATTCCAATGAACTGTAGATCAGAGACCGTTTAATTCCATAAATTTTCATGAAATTCATAATTAATTTATCGAATATATTTGTTTCAATTTTGTTTTTGTAGACTCAAACTTGCATTATTTCCGACCAATAGCTCTTATCGTACCAATATTCACCATAACATTAAATGCGCATATGATTTGGAGTACGATACGCTGTGAAAAAACTCAATTTGTTTTGGATATTTTGCTATGAAACAAAATTTCTCGCAACGCTAGAGCTTTTTTTCCAAGATATTATTTACTGCTTAATGAATCAGAAGAGCAGAGAATCGAACAAAGCAGAATAACAAAAACCAACCACGATATCACCGTGCAGTTTGACAGCTGTGGCCATTTGGCACTATGCTGGTTTTGATGGCGGCCAATAGGTTTGATGCAGGTTCTCAAGTGGTCATAACATCTTTCACTAGAACATTTTAAAAATCTCTATGGTCTTGTAAAGGTTTTATTCATTTGTTTTCACAACCGCCTATAGAGTGGGCCACTTTGTACACATTTGGGCTTTAAAGATGTATAGAGGAGGTGTTGGTGGACGAAACAGTTTTGAATGTAGTTTTATCAACAAAGCCGGGAGGAGTACTATTCGGCTGGAATAAAACTTAAATTGTTACTTGGGCACTGTGCCATATGAACGAGGTGCGTTATGCTATAATTTTACTCGAAGCGTTGATTCCATGCATTGGTACTTTTTTGTTCCCTATAATCTTATCTTAACCTTAAAGTCTCGGATTAGTTCATCTAGAACTTCAAATTAATTAAGTTTATCTTGTAGAGTGACATATTAGTTTTCCGCATTCCATTTTGTTGATTTTTTTTATCGATGGAAATAAGGGGCTATCCATAAACCACGTAGACTTTTCTTAGGGAAAGGGAGGAGGGGTTTGACCAAAGTGTACCCTCCATACAAAATTTCAAAAAGTTGTATGGAGAAAACTCTATGTGGGAGGAGGGGGTTGAGTTTTGAGATTTTCAAAAATTAATCTACGTGGTTTATGAACCGGTCTTAAAATAAGCCGTCGGTTAAGTTTTGTTTTGTTCTTAAAAATCCATTTTATTTTGAGCTTGAGTCATTTGAGTCATACTTGAAGTACAACACCAGATCACTCTTCAAATGTAAACAATCTTTTTGACATTTTTTAAGGTGTTACTCGAAACTTTACGTGTACACCAAGGGAAGTGGGAATGTAGTTCAACATAGGTGTATTGTGAACTTTTGCGCTGATTAATAGTACGGTTAGTACTCTTATTGAACTTTATGTTAGAGATTTTTTGAAGCCGAAGGAAATGTTCGCTCATTACCATGAAGCCCAAAGAGTGGACAGCAACGTTTGCTACAATGAAAGTTATGTATAAAAAGGTATCTATAGTTTCATCAGTATACGGCAGGTTGTGAAAAATTGAATAGAGGTAATGAACATTGAGCGAAGGGCTTGGATATAGCAGTACTCGAACCAAGCACGCATTCCTTTGCCTTACATCCCCAATGTGGCGTAGGTCAAGGCACGAACGAATCTGCCACCTTTACAGGCAAAACAAGGCGCGTCTGATCGTGTTCATGTAGTACCAATTGCTTGTGATGGTTCCAGTGGTTGTTTTATACACACTCTGTTTTGCTGCCGGCATGGGAGAGAAACTCTTTCCTTTTGGGTTTTTTTTTTTTTTACATTAAGTCTGGTTTATACTCAATTTTCTTCTCATCATCTCTTTCTTAGAGACATCGCAGAGTACAGAATGTAAAGTGTTGTGATACTGTTCCCTACCAGTGGGGATTGATGTGTTCCCCCATTATGGGATTTACATACTATAATTATTATGTTTGTATTCTCCATATGTGGAGTAACTTTAATGATGCAGAGGTCAATGTTAGTATGAATGAAACCGAATGAAGATCATAGATAATGATGCGAATGCTTGTAGTATTTTTCATTTACATAAATAAATACACTATTGTATAGATATTTCATGGGAATGAAAGGGACCATCAGGGCACCCGATTGAAGCATTCTGGATAGGGAGAGTGGGAATGCCAACTCCCCATTGCTAACAGTTTGTGAATAGAGGGCGGGCTCTTCTCCACGCTCATTGGGGCATCCTCATGTTAAATAGTTCGCTCTCATGCCCAATTGTTCAATCTTGTTGTTGGAGGGAGATTCTTAATATCCCTGAGGAAACGTATTAGTGATGTTGCCTATCGATCCACCCAACCTCCACCGATCCTTCGTACAATGGCATGATAAGGATAATTAGTGGTTATTAAAGCTTGATCAAGTCAAAAAGAGAGGAGAACTTATTGCTGTCGGACTTAGTTTCCTTGCTACAATGGGTTGTAGTACATATCATCATCATACATTTATTGACCTTATTTCTCAGCTACTATTCAATCAAGCCAAAAAAATGCCAACAGTATGTTTTGTGAGACAAAGTGAGAAACAGAGCCCTAGCAAAAGGCACGTTCGAGTTTTTGATGAATTCTTATGTACTCGCAGAAATTCGAATCGAACAGAAATTCTATATCCTCGCAAACAATTCGCATTTTTTTTTCAGCGGGAGTTGTGAAGAGCATAATCCATCGTTATCGTCATCGTCATCACCAAGGTATTGTTTGTCTCGCTGTGAAGTTTATGATTGAGTCCTAATGCCAAAACAAATTTTGCTGGAAACGCTAATTGGGTATCTCCAGTCGAGATGATCTTTGAAGTAGCTCTCCAGTTACGTGATTACTGGTCTAGTCTAAAAAAGGTTCTCCGAATCCAACGAGCAAAAATCAATAGAATATACCATTGCATTGATTTGATTGAAATTCGCATCCCAATAAAGTCGGGCATTCAAAATCGTTGCATATATTGAAACAATTGACTGTCGAATGAAGCAACGCTGTGAAGGAAGGGGGCTTCGATGCAAATGGAAATTTGTTTTGGTGCTAAAACAGTTCTCAGAGTAGTCCATCCATGCGGAGATCCAAAACTTAAATGACGATTAATGCCAGTATCTTTAATTGGGAGAAAATAACTACCGTTTTGGGGATTATTCGAGCATCGGAAGAGCAACAGTAACTCAGTAAATCAGCTGACTACATTCAAGGTAAATTTACCTACTCTCGGAAATTTATTTGTCCTTTTGGAAATTTGCGGTATAACACTAACAGTCCGAGTTATTGACAGCTCAACATCATTTGTTTGTCAACAATATTGCACATGACAGTGATCCCTTGCGCTGAACTGGCCGGTTTATCGTGCCGCAAGGGCATTTTTCGTCAAGACCGAAAGCTAAGAGTCAGTTCCATTGTGGAAATATCACTTCCAGTAGTTTTTCCACATGCTACGGAGAGTCGAGGTCACATTGAGGATTTTACAATTCACAGTTGGTTCGTAGTTGCAGTGGCCTTCGGGATCATTCTTGCCTTAGATCCATCCTAATAACATGGAACGACATTACGGGAAATAGAGGCAAAATACATTTTTATCTATTTTGTTGTTATTATATGATAGATATTATATGACAGGTTATCGAAATTCGGGACGTTCTGTCTTTTGCATGATGTGTTTCAGGTCATCAGGTATTGTAAAATCATTTAAAATTCATTTCTTTTTCTCATGGCTTTCATACATTGTCTAGATATTCTGGTTCATAATGGATACGCAAGTTTGTCCCAGTTGCAACAAAACAGCAGTCGGCACACATGTAATTTAATATGTTTTGATATTGTCTAGACATTTTCCTTTATGGCAGACCTAGCGTCTGATAGATTTCTGTTTCATTTGCTCAATTAAACTCATCAATTTGCAAAATATTGGAGCCATACAAACGGAATCCTTTGTTGCATCGATTGAAAAAAATCATTTAACCCCTTCATCCTAGCGAAAAACAAATTTCAGGGTTGAAAGTGAAAACAGTGAACAATTAGACGAATTTCCCTTTCGTTGGGTTTTTCCGCATCAGCTCGCCTCGATCTACCGGCGATGGATGATGAACTCAGTGCTTGCGGAGTTGACAGACAGACAGATAGGCAGGCAACGGGAAAAGGGGATTCAAGTCGAATGAAATCCTAAAGTTCCATCATGCAATCACGCAAAAAAAAAGGGCACTGACTGGCTGGGCTACACAGTTGATGATGATTCCATGAACAATTTTCACACATGAAGAGATTTGTGAAGTTTTGTTAGCTCGATTTGGGAGAATGAATTACATTGTATGTGCGTTTTTCGTTTGTTGCTCATTCGAGTTTTAATTTGCTTGCTGACGGGGGTATGTCAGTTTAGTAGGAAATGGGCAGTGTTGGGAAATTAATTTTCCACAACACAGTTTTAAACAAAGAATGTTAGCAAAATTCAGATTTCAGTTTCTGGCAGTGTCCAAAATTATTAACTTTTTGGGCGTAGATTGCCTTACCTACAAGTTCAATGCATTTATGAACGACTGTTCCAGAAAGTATAAGTACACCTTATTTTAACGGTCACTTTGAATATAATGAAATATTTCAACATGTTTTGGCGTCCTTTTGTTTGCACATTTCTGAATGACATAGCATCAAAAAAGTGCTCAGTTTTGTGTTACCTATCAAAATGCGCTGTCTTACTCCGGAACAACGAAAAAGTATCATGCACAAATGGTGCACTGTGAGCAGACTCTCCTTGAAAAAATTGGCCAAGGAAGAGGGTGTAAGCGTCGGAGCGGTGCGATCTGCGATTATATAGATATAGAGAAATATAGAGAACAGTGTACGTTTGAAGATGCGCCGATGAGTGGTCGGAAATCCGGTCCTGTTAGTCCAGATATCGATAAAAAGATCAGGGATGCCTACAAGCGAAAACCAGCGACTTCCGTTCGGGATGTTGTGAAAAAACTAGGGACCTCGTCGAGTAACGTCATGCGTGCCAAAGAAAGACTTGGGCTCAAAACATACCGAAAGCAGAAAAAACCCAAAACAGGCCGCGTTCGTGAAACCACGGGCCGGCAAACTCTACGATTCGTTATTGTGTAGAAATTCTGGGTGTATAATAATGGACGATGAAACGCATGTGAAACTAGATTACAAAACGCTTCCCGGACCACAGTTCTATATTGTAAGCGAAGACAAAGACATTCCCCGAAACGGAGAAGGCAATTTTACCGAAAAATTCAGTAAGAAGGTTATGGTTTGGCAGGCAATATGCGAGTGTGGTAAAACATCTAGTCCGTACATCATAACGGAGACGATGAACACTCAGAAATACGTTAAGGAATGTCTCCAGAAGCGATTATTGCCGATGATCAGTCAGCACGAAGCAAGTAGTGCTTTGGCCTAATTTGGCGTCATGTCATTACGCAAAGGACACTTTAGAATGGTACAAAAGCCAAAATGTATGTTTCGTGCCGAAGGACATGAATCCGCCGAACTGCCCGGAGGCACGGCCAATCGAGACTTTTTGGGCTTTAACCAAACAAAGCTTCGAAAGTTCATAAAACCAGCGGACGACATCCAAAAATTTAAAAAAAAGATTGACCAAAAGTGGTCAAAATGGTGGGAAGTACCACTGTGCAGAAGGAAAGAAGGAAAAGTTAGGAGTCTTGGCTATGCTTAAATATGTTGATAAGATGAGAGTTAAATATCATATAAAACACAAATACAAATATGATTTGCCAAATAAAATTATTGAAACTAAGAAAAACATAACTTTTTGTTGTTTTAAAAGTGTGCTTATACTTTCTGGAACAGTCAATAACTGAAAAAATAGTATGAGAGATGTATTGTTTTTTTTTTTTTTGAATAAACCTGCTACGATTTGTCCAGACTTTACTGATGTGCGGTTTCAGGTTATGGATCGTTGCTTTCAATTTCTAGGTTTTTTACAGCAATTTCAAAGTTAAGTAATGGGCTGACGTCAAATCTGGCCAAAACAAAAGAAGGATTTTGTGCTGCTTGTAAAACGGAAGCATACTTTTCTGCAAAGACTCAAAACGGTAAACTACGGAATTTATCACCTTTACCACAGGAACAAATTGCCTGTCAAACGAGAACCTTCTGGTTAAATTCTTCCACTTCAAACGACTTAACGGAGATGCTCACATCTTCGACGATGACGATTGGCGTAACATTCTGGTAACGTATGCTTAATATATTTTTCTTCATCGATCACAACGCAGACAGACGATCGTTATAAGAGCCGGCTGCGTAACTGTCACCGGCTCTGATTTTCGCCCTGGAGTTTTGCTCAGCACTTTGTTTTGCTATTTTCTGCTTCCTACAAGCACAGAGAACAGACATCAAAACTAGAATATATTTCTCAAAAATACTTGTGTAAGGATTCAAATTAAAATACGTTAAAACACTATTGCCATCTCTCGAGCTGTGGCCACTTGCGATTTTTAATCGAACATGGGTAAGATTCGTTAACCGTGCGGTGAAAGAACTGAACTGCCAAAAAAATTTAGTTGATGAATAAGATTTCAAGCTGGTCAATGGGTGGCGATGCCAGCGCCGCCACGCTATTGCCAGTACATTACGATTATGAAATGGCCGTTAAATTTCTTACAGAAATTTTGAATTTGACTTGGATGTCTGTTCTCTGTGCTACAAGTCTTCTGGTTGTTGCGCTTATTAATTCTTTGCACCATTCCGACGGAGGTACCAGCCTTTTTGGCCAAATCAGGAATCGATCTGTTCCAAAGGATGATATTGACTACATTCCGATCCAATCTTGGTTCAGCTGGTCCTGATTGCCTTCCTCTTTTTGGCAGCGCATCGAACAAGAATTGTTTTCCGAACTTGTTGATGATAGATTTCTAGCTGTCATGATTAATTCCAAAATGTATCGCTATTTTGTTCATCGAGACATCCTTTTCACGAAACCACATGTGCAACACTTGAATTTAACAACCTCTTTGCGATTCGCGGTATCTCGAAAACGATCACTGTTAATTGAAAGTTCAGGAGCTGATGAAGTTGTTGACAGACGAATGTAGGTAAGCTCAGACCGCTAGACTTATGCGTGTATGTGTAAGCGTATCATAAGCGTTGCCAATTTATTTTTGATACCATCCTTATCGTTATATGTCAAACCACGTGATCCAAGAATTTATTGCTACCAGAAATACGAAATGTGATGTTCCATGAAGCTTAACAATGCATGCATGATCGAGAGATTATATATATCCGTGATGAAATTGAAGAATATTATGATCTGAATTCAGATTATAATGTCATAATGGAGTACCGTACCGTAGACTACTGTCATAAGTCTTAATAGGTCTAATGATATCGTATGAAGTTTCTCACCCATACGCACACTCAGTAGCAAAAATAAACCGAGCAAAATTATACTTCCAAAAAACGTCATATTCAACCTTCTGTTACTTTGTCAATTCTCAATATTTCTAACAGAAAATTTGAAATAACTCGCTACAAATTTTGTACATTATAAACTGAGTTTACAGTAGAAACACTGTGATCGCTTAACTTCCGAGCTGAATACACGCGTTTTTTTGTTACTTCTCTGTAGAAGTCGAACACAAACTACTTTTTTCTCTCTCAATGTTAAAGTGCATAGTTTTTGAGCGACCGTGCTGGGTCTGAAGAAAGGTGAAGTGCTCCGGATTCAGAACAGCAGAACCCTCGGAGTTTCATTCGTGGAAGTCATCGATCTGGAGATGGAGGATGTAGCAGTGAAGGTTCTTCGATTTGTCCGGCAGGGAGATCTAATGCATCCACACAGCAAAGCTAACATTGACAATAAGGACCTTCTTGTTTCGTGGAGTAGCTGCATGCGACCCTATGCAGCAATTAGCGCGTAGCAAGGAGCAAGGAGGACTGAAGCTGCAACTGCTAGCAATCAAGTGCAAAGCGCTTCTTATCAACCGTCACCTTCAAGAGATCAATTCCCTTCCCCATTATCAATCCTTTCTCGCCCAACATTTCCTCCAATCTTCCTTGCCACAAACTCCTCTATCAGCAAATTCCCTTACTTCCTATCAACATCCAACAACAACCCTCCAGTAATCTCATACACCAGTTCTATCTGGAGCAAACGGAGCTACCCAGAGTGGAAAGAAAGCATCCAGGCATCGAGTGGAAGAAGATCTGGATGAACATATCGTCACGAAGGCTACCGTCCAACCTGCGCATGGACCAGTACTTATTAATCAATGAAAAGACGGATCATCGTAGGCTACTTAACAAAATCGGTCGTGCAAGCGATCCTTATTGCCAGTTTTGTCTGGTGCCCATGGTGGAAACAACATAAATTTAGCGAGTGCTCTCGAGCAGCTGCAGCATGGTCACATATCCAACGCAAGGTGACGATGATTCTTAGTGGGTGGCAGCAACTAACCTTCGACGATCTTCTGCGACCCATTTTGGGAAACATAGCACCAGCGATAAAAGTAGAAATGCATAAAATCTTTATAAAATTCAGCTTTATTAATTTATATGTTAATGATAGAATCAATGTTGGCGATCTAGACTTCATTTTGAGGCTAGTTGAGCCTTCTATTCCATTAGCTAGAAAGCCTCTCGCGTTAGAATCTATTTCCCGATCCAGGCCGCAATCGCAACAGCAATCTCCAAAACGAAAGCCACTGCACTAGCCAGCAGTCCACCAGCGAGTGCAATCCAAGGCAGAACGAGATCATCGAATGTCAACGATTGCTGCTTTTCGTCCAACATTTGCCTCATGATCCGTCTATATTCCGTATCACGCGTTTTCCACTCCAAGCGTATCCACCGGGTCCAGATTCCGCTTTCAAACAACCATCTCCGGATGTGGTAAAACGTTTCATAAATAGGTGAACACGGCTCGATCCACATCAAGTACAAATCGATCTTCCTACGTTCTCGCAGTACGATGTACTTTGGACGTTCCAGCTCGAAGTCGTAGTTCTGCAGCAGAAGTATTACATTCTCCATAATGTTGTCGTCTCCGATATAGGCATGAACTCCATCCAAGCGCAGAACGCTCTTCGTACTGTGCACCAAAGAAGGTCCCACAAGAGGATCATCCGCTATTTTACGATGTTTTTCCAAGTTGCATATAATCTTGATGCCGGATTGGACAAGCTCCTGAATCGTTTGAACGTCTGCGACCGATGGTTTCTGTGTCATGGACGAAATGATTTTGGTTTCATAGGCATTTGACATGAGGAAAAAGAACATGATTAGTGGTAGAAATATCAACCTTTCCTTGGTATCAGCATGGTGCAGCGTGTATCTCTCGAAACCGCAAATCAATAGCAGAATCGGATCGTTTCTGAACACCGAAGGCAAAATCCAACTGAGAAGTTCAATCAGAATCAACATCGCCACCAGCATAGTCCACGCTTCCCACTTGAACGGCTCGAGGAACATTTCCAAAACGTTGAGCAGTCGTCCCTTGGGAACGATGAACACTTCCGCTTCCTGCAGCATACCGAACATATCACGACGCAATTCCGGGACGAGGCGAGAGAACACGAACTGGTTCAGAGAAATGTCAATGTCATGCGTTTCGAAAAGACGTAAAAGGCAATCGAGTGCCAAAGTCTTGAAATTGCATGGTCCAGCAGCCTGTATGGGTGTGGCGTTGAGGAATCGAGCCGTTTCTAACATCCAGTGATAATGTTCCAATGTGAGAAGGTAGGAAGAAGTATATACTAGAGGGTGGCCTTGCATGTCCCTGATGGCATTGCGGAAAAGTTGATGAGGTTTTGGAAAATAGTTGAGTTCGGCGGTGATGATTCCTTTCTGGTCAACGTAGACGATCCTTCTGGACGTTGTTTCCAGCCCAAGGTAGACGACGTAGTTGAAGCGCCATTCGGTGAGAACTGCATTGATGGATTGCATCTGGTGTGGAGTGGCCAGATCGGTCAAAACCATAACCTTCGTGTTGGAATCCATGATTAAAAGTTGTTTCGAATCCTTTGAGTGGGCTTTGGATTCGACCATCCTCTGGTGTAGATAACAACCAGCGAGGGTTTGTGCGGGATGTTTTCGTATGTTATGGAGAAATTGACGTTGATGATGTACTTACTGACCTGGTCGAGCTTGGGTGACGAGAGGATTTGATAGAAGTCGTCGTTTTCCGGTGGGTTCTGGGTCGCTAGGTTCATGAACACACATCGAAATATCCGGGTTGAGTTTGTTGCAGGTGGTGAATCACGGATATGGTGTAGCTGAGATGGGTTGGTTGGTCATGGCAGAAAATGCCATGATGAAGTATGAATAGGAACGGTAATAGTGGAAACGTCGATGTGTTCATTGTGTCGATGGAATAAAAGCGATTTTAGTTGGATACATGCCTACTAGTGCAAAGGCACTAAGATGGATGAATGTGATAAGGAGTGTGAATAATTTGTATTTTCAATCAGGTAAGTGATGGGTCATTAAATATGATTCAGATCCCAAACCATTCCTTTGAAAATCTTTGGATCTATCCGGTGCTTAGATGTTCAGGGCCAGTATGATACTTGGTTAAATTTCTAACAAATGGCGAGAAATCTGGGTCATATTTATACCCAAGGCTGGAAAACGTGACAGGATATGTCCTTAAGCATACAGACCAATTGGTCTAACAACTGTTTAAAATTATAAAAAAAATTTCATCATCAAATTAATACCTTTACCCGATTTTTCCAGTAACCTATCACCACCCCATGGGCATGTAGGCGCAGTATTCCTCCAATACCATAATTTATCCACCCTCTTCAGCCCACTAGTTACTAACAAAGTTTGGTAGGTATTTTAATATTCAAATTTCCCTTACTAGCTAAAACATTTTTTCTTATTCCTATATACTGTTAATATCCTGAACTCAGATTAAGAGATTAAATACCTAAGCAAAATACTTAAGAATTGCCAGCAAAATATCTCTCGAAAAACAACCCGAGCAGGACCGAATAGCTTGATAACTGGCCTTAGTATTTATGAGCTCAGATTAAGAGGTAAAATACCTGAGGATAATACCATAAAATTGTTCCCACAATGTTATGCGAATACCAAATTGAGATAAGATAATACCTAAATAGTACCTCTCAGTTATTCCGAGGTATCCAAAATAACAAGTTTTGTTATTCGATAGATATTTTGCTTGCAATTCTTAGGTGTTTTGCTTAGGTATTTTACCTCTTAATCTGAGCGTTTAAATACCAAGGTCAGTTATCAAGTTATTTACTCTTGTTCGAGTACTTACCCATTAACCTATACGAAACCCAATTGTTCTTAAAACATTACTCATGCACAAAAACAACAAATCTGAAAAATTGTAACATCAGTTACAAAATCATCATATTCGATCAGTAGACCACTGAACAAAGCCGGGCTGCAAAATGGCGAGTCGCAAAGGAACGTGCGTCTCCGCAACATAGCTTTGGTCTCACAAGTTCCTACCTCATGCTTCCACGGGTCTATAGATGACAAATACCGCAGGCTCAGCGTTGCGTACTTACCTGGAAGTGCAGCCTGGGCACTGTTGTCCTTCTGACTTCAGCTAGATTGAGGAGGTGCGGCTTAAACATTGTCTGTTCTGGCATCCAATGGTTGAGTAAGATACGCTGTTTCGCATCAACTATACCTAAGGAGGCAGTCCTACCAGCGCAACCCCGGTAAGGTAGCATGCTGAAATCTTATCCTACCACGAAAAATGGAAGTATTCTTTATACGGTATATAATTTCAGATCATCCATGGAGTTCCCAAGTATTGTATAGTAATCATAAATATGTTTTCTTTCGTGGCAATGATAATGCAGGTATGTCTACAATTGCAGCAGGACCACAATCAACAGAACATGCAGACAGTTCAGATATAATTGTTGTTATCATTTTGTATTGTAACATCCCTTCGAAATATTTGTTATGCTATTTCAGCTTCACATTTATACAGTTTTAGCCCACCTAACCCACGTTATGACTGATTTTTATCGTTTGTTTTAAGAATGGATCATACGACGGATTCTATTATATTTTGTTTTTCCTTCATCGATAAAAACTACTCGAAGATTTTCATAACGAATGCAGGGCTTCAGTGCCAAACATGATTACACACCTCTATTACCACCTCCCACAGAACATAAAATTAAGGAAATTATCAGTCATGTAAGCAATGGGAAATCTACAGGACCTGATCGTATCTATATAGAAGATATCAAAAATGCAAACGAGGAAACACTGAACACAATCATTAGGTTAATCCAAAGAGTATACACCGAAAATGTACTTCCAACTGAATGGCTGAAGTCAAAGCAAATAACTATTCCAAAAAAAAACAGGATCATGAGAGGCACATCATTTCAGGAGAATGTTTTTATGCAATGTAGTATACAAAATGTATAAATGTGCCAAGCAATTAGTAGCGCAGGTGAGCCAGATTTATACCAGGCAGCATTTACAAACAACAGAACAACAGTAGGGTCTTCCATTAGCTCAGTCGGCAAAGGCGCGGCTACAAAGCAACATACATGCTGAAGGCTACTGGGTTCGATTCCCGTTTCTAGTCTAGGAATTTTTCGTTAAGGAGAATTTTTCGACTCCCTGGGCATAGGGTATGATTGCTACACATTCATGCAAATTCAAATATGCTACCTGGTATCGAAAGCTCTCAATTAATAACTGTGGAATTGCATTTAGAACACTATGTAGAGAGCAAGCAATAAGCGAATTGTGAAAGCAATAAGCTTGAAATGCTAAGAAAAAGAAGAGGAAGATCTACAGAAGACCATATATTTGTCACTAGGAGAATCATGGAAGAATATTAGAATACAGGAAAGCATTTGTATGCATTGGCATTGGACATTAAAGAAGCATTTGACACAGTGAAAGTAAAGACATCCTTGTCAGTCTAAAGGACCGACAAGATTAGTTGATAGAATTATAGCTTACATTAAAGACGTAGTTACAAGAGTGTTATGGTACAACCAGCTACCTGAAGAGGTGAGAAGAGGGAAAGGGTTCAAGCAAGGTTGCCTGCCATCTCCAATACTATTTAATTACATTATTCAAGATATAGTTCGTAAAATTGCTGAAAAAATACCCGAACTAAAGTTAATGGACCTGAATGCTTTCAACATGCCATTACTTTTGGCGTTTGTCGATGATTTGCTCATAATAGCAACCAGTATTGATTAATTAGAACACATTTTTAATGTGATTGTCAATCAATTAGAAGAAGTAGGATTAGAATTTAATTATGAAAAATGCCAGTTCCTACTCTAAGATTTCCAAACACGAACGATCAGATGCCAGAAGAAATAGTACTAATAGGAAAAACTATTAAAGCATGCGATAGGATAAAATATTGAGGAGTATGTCTTACAGCATCCTTGGATAGGCAATCAACAAATAGACAACGATGCGTGAATAAGACAAATAGAACAGTTTTAGATTTTGGTTAAAAAAACATCCTCTCTTGGGGATTAGGGAAGCTGATGTTTAAAAAACAGTGACTGCTATAATATATGGAACGAAAGTGGCAGCTTCGTCAAAAAAAAAGTGAGTATGGCAAGATATGAAAAGCTTATATTAACCTTCCTATTGCACTAAAAAAAATTTACACATAGTGCATTCAGGGTAGAAAAAGTTCCAAGACTTTGCTTCGCTCCCAAAACTTTATTTTCAACGGCATCCAGAACCGGTTCCGGTAGGCACCCGATGAGGACAATTTGGAACCTCATATATTTGTACCGTTCGACGGCTAAAAATTGACGATTTTAAATATGTATCCTAAAAATCATCAGGACATAGATCAACCAGAAAATTTAACCATATCCAGATATTCTGTAACCGGTTCCAGTAGGGCCCAAAGAAAACAATGTTGGAACCCCAAGTATTTATACCGTTCGACACTGTAAAATTTATGGTTTTTAATACTGAAATCCAAAAATATCATACCATGGACATAACAGTGAATTTGAGCACATCCGAATACTCTAGAAGGTTTCGTTATTGCCCAAAGAGGACAATTTTGACTCAAAATTCATGATTTCATATACAAGTTATATTATATATACAGGTTCCTAAATTTTCCTCTTTGGGCCCTACCAGAACCGGTTCTAGAGTATTCAGATGTAACCAAATGCACGGTAGGTCTAATGCAAGATGTTTTCGGATATCAGTATTCAAAACCATGAGTTTTGAGCCGTCGAATGGTATAAATACTTGGGGTTCCAAAATGATCCTTTTTGGGACCTACTGGAACCGGTTTTAAAATATCCGTATGTGACCAAATTCACTGGTAGGTCTCTGCCCAAGCAACACATCTCTGTCATAATTGGTTGCAGAAACTTGATTGTGACTTAATTGAGTCACATTGTAGTTACTTTGACTTATTTGCTACTAGGGTTGTATGATGTTTTTGATCAGAATTTGAAACCATGAATATTGAGCCGTCAAACGGCATAAATACTTGAGCTTCCAAAATTGTCTTTTCTATTTTTTTTATTTTTTTTTATTTATTTGGCGTCAATCTTTTGTAGACCAGTTTTGTTTTACAAATAGTACTTAAAGTCTAATTCGTAATGTCTTAATTTACCCTAACCGTGAAAAGAAAATTTTCCTATGCTTTTTTTTATTCATTGTCACATCTACTAAATCGCAATACTTAATATAACACGACATCATCCTATTTTTAAAGGCCCATTCTTTGCATAGTTTGTTCTTTGACTGTTTATGTAAAATAATTGTCTATTTCTTAGGAAGCGAGAGGGAGCATAGAAGTTATCTCTTGTGTGTTTACTCTCTGCATAATAACATCATTCAGGAAAGCTATCATTGCAAATTCTCTTCTTTTTTTAAGCCCATCTAAGTAATCAACATACATCGTGACTCATAAGACGGCAAAGGTAAAGTCGTCCAACCTAACTTTCGTAGGAAAAATAACAAAAATTGTTTTTGAACTGACTCTATACGGCTTGCATGTGTATCTTGATATGGAGACCAAACTATGCTTTAATATTCAAGAAGTGGTCTCACATATGTTATGTACAGCGTTTTGATGGTGTATGGATCATTAAAGTTCAAGCTAAACCTTTTGATAAACCCAAGCATGTTGCTTGCTTTATAAATTATATTCTTATAATGTTCGGCAAAAGTTAATTTAGAATCGAGTATAACACCTAAGTCTCTAATTTGACTGCATCTTCCATCAGTTTTCTGGCCGAGTTTAATAGAGTTTTGCAATATTGCGTGTTTTCTGGTAAACGAAATGGAATTACATTTTTCTACATTAAGTTCTAACAAAATTTTCTTACACCATATGTAGAAATTGTCAATTTCGTGTTGAAATAATTCAAGGACCGATGTCTCACATATCTCCATGAAAAGTTTCATGTCGTCTGCATATATTGAAACATGAAGGAAGCTCAAAATGTGTTCTATATCATTGATAAATAAAATAAATAATAATAGACCAAGATGAGATCCTTGTGGCACGACCGAAGTAACGTTCACAATTGTTGAAAGTTTTCCCTCAAATCTTACTCTTTGCGTTCTCTGAGTCAAGTAAGATTCAATCCATTTCAGTAGCCCAGGATTGAATCCCATTTTGGATAATTTAAAAAGCAACAGCAAGCAACTCTGTCAAATGATTTACTAAAATCGGTATATAGCGCTTCAACACAATTTCCTTTGTCCATTACGTTAAAAAAAACGTTACAAATTGTATCAAATATGCCCAACCGGAACCGATTTCAGAGAGTCCGGATGCGGCCATATGTCCTGGTTGGTCTATGGTATGATGTTTTTAAGGATCCATATTCGAACGTCATCGAACGGTACAAATATATGAGGTTCTAAAATTGTCCTCTACGTATGCATACCGGAACCGGCTCTGGATTCCTATGTGCCTTTCATTTGAAGCCTTGATATTAAAAACCGGTCCAAAATTAAAGTTTTGGGGCGTGTCAAAGTCTTGGGTCATTTTTGACCCTAAACGCACTATGTGTTATTTTTTTTTTTAACGTCTTTTCTAGAGGTTGCTGGAAGCTGTAACTGTCCAAAATATATTCTTTTTCTAAAGTTATGAAACGACAGAAAATCTCAAACGCTTAGTATATTCCGTTTAGAAGTTAGAGCGTTTGCGAGATGTTGATTGGTCAAAAACAACCCCAATGCACAAGGAAAGGTTAAGAAGTATCTTTGATCATTGTTAGGAACCAGCAAATACTAAGTTTAATGCGAAAAAACTGTTGCAAGGAAAAACAATGAATAGGAGAGCAAAAGTATATTCCGTTACTATGGTCACATTCTGAGAAGAAAAGAATTACATCATCTTAATTTAGCAAACAAACTAAAATTCAACAAGAAAAAAGAAGGACTAGAACTCACTAGAAAAAGATTTGAGTGGATATGGAGAGATAGGCAGTGAAAAATGGAAACAAATGGCGAAGGATAGGAAAAATTTAAGAAAAGGCAGAAGAAATATATAAGAAATCCGATAGTGAAATTTCAGACGGAGAAACATCGAAAGAAGAAAATAAAAACTCGGAAACGACAAAGCATTGGAAAAGCAAAACTAAAAGCTGAAAAAATAGAGTAAAGACGACTTATTGCCAGAAGAAGAATAAAGTATAAATTGATTTAGAAATTTTTGGCTAACCGGCTTATTTGGAACTGTAATATTAGTATTTAAAGGTACATTATTCAGAAAAAACTGTAATATTAGTATTAAAAGGTACATTAAATTAGTATTAAAAGGTACATTAAAATACATTCAGAAAAAAATATGCATGAATATTTCAAACAAAAATGTTAAACTGAGCACAACATAACTGAGCTAAATGGAATCACAGGAAATCTTAATACTGAAATACTTCACTTATAAAATACGTTAGTAAAACCCTTTTAACAAATGCTTTAGAAAAAATAAAAATTAAAAAAATCAGAGCTTAACACAAAATATATTTTTTCAAATCCTAGAACCCTAGCAAGAACCCTAATGAAAAAGAAAAAAAAAACAACGTAAAGGTTTGATACTAATCAGTTTATCACTGATCAGGAATAGAGTAACCCCACATTACTGAGTTCATCACGAATTATAATTTTCTATTATTAGGTTGATCCCAAATAGAAAAAGACATTAGCATACATCAAATGCATAAATTCTTCTTAACTTAACTGAAATGCAGTTCAACTTACTTCTCATCACGCTTAAACATATGATTGAAGTTGAGGGAATAAACGTCAAAAAGTCAATATGTACAGTGTTTCGTAGGGTGCCTAAGAAGATAGCCTTTTCTAGTTTCTAATTGGAGTGGTGCTCGAAGTTTTCATTTGGTGGGTTGGTGTGCGGTTGTGCTCTGGAGTTGAGTGGAGTGAAACGGGAGTATAGTGCAGAGTGTAGAGATGTATACGAATGTATGGGTTATGTGTAAGTAGTAACCGTGTAAATTAGAGGCCATAAGCGGGTTTAATTTTCTTATTAAGAATTTGCTGAAATAGAGTGAACTGGATTTTCAAGAAAAATACCACAACTGTGCTGCGGTGAATTTTGATTCGGTGTGCGGGCTCAATTGTCAAATTTCCGCTTGGTAATATTGAATAACATTCTGTAGCCTCTCTGCTTTTTGGGTCGATACTGGCCTTTACATTGTAAATTAGTCGGTGCAAGAAAAGTGTATTAGACGCAGATATCGTGTTGCTACCGGAAGGCTTCAAAAATGTCGGCGACGGCCGTCTTGATGTGAACAAGTGACGACGACAGCAGCTGCGAGTCCAACAGGATTGGCCATCTAGGACACCGAGGAGAGCTGGTTTGCGAAGCGACAAATAATTTATTTCTACCATATTTTGAAGACAATATCTAGTATCCTGTTTTATTTGATCTATTTTGTTTTGTTTTTCATTGTACTTGTCTCTTGTCTCTTTTCAGCCACATCGGAGTGGTCCATTGCTTTTGGCGGATAGTGCTACACACTCCCGTTTCATTTTGCTCAGTTTTTGGGTGCAGTTGTGTGCTGTCTCTTTTTCTCACGCGGGGGTGTTGCTCGGTTTTCGTTGGGGGTGGATCAACTCATAATTGAGTTGATCCACTTTTTGGCGGGAGTTGGGTGGCATTTCCGTGTGCGAGGGGGGGATGGCGTATAGTTTTGCTCGGGGGTTGTGAGGGGTGAAACGGGAGTGCATACTTTCATCGTAATAGTGATCCTCGTGGCGGGAGATGTGTGGAAATTTGATGAACTATTTGGCAGCGGTGTTTATTTTCTTCACAGAGGCTGATAACACTTGCCACAGTGCAAAATCTGCACGATTGGCTCAGATTTGACAGCTCTCGCTGCACGATTGGCTCAAAAATGGCTGCTTCCGCATATCTCTTGCTATGAGGATCACTACAGCGTACCGTTAACCAAAACGAGCCCTGCTGCTAACCTTTCCCCAACTATCCAACATCCCAGTGATGTCTCGTGGAAGTGCAGAGGATTTCTCGGCTTCCTTCAAAGCGAGCATCATGTCAACACGTTCCTTCCCATTCCCTACTTGACTAGCATTCGGACACGGCCGGCGCCGGTATTGCTTTATAATGGGTCACCAGTTTTTACACTTTGAAGATGTATGTTAGTCCAAAACATCATCTGTTGGTTCTTTGTGTAAATACAGCTGATCTAGCAATAACGGAATTGCATCCGTGGGCGGTCAATCATGCTCATGCTCATATGATTGAAGTTGAGGAATGAACCGAGAAAAAATCAACAGCAATCACAAAACATGGCATACAAAAAAAGAGTAACCAACAATCGAAAACGATTACGTAAGAGGGTACGCAAAACGACGAAAAATAATAAAAAATTGATTTTAATTGTATATTTCACAATTTCAGTATCGTTTTCCACTCCTAGGGTTGCATATTGACAAGAAGGATAGTTCCAATTTTCAAACATTGTAATTGATTACGTGCTTTATGCAAGAACATGAAAAACTTGATCAGTTAAATGAATTTAAGTAAGGTAAAATCTAAAAACTAAATGCACTCAGAGGGAAAAACTTTGCTATAATAACGTTATCCGTTATGGATCTGACAGACAGTGACAATAATAAAGAACAATAAACAACAATAACCAATTTTACTTTCAGTCCAATTCTCGAACACAAGATAAGCAATCAGATGACCACGACAAAATGTACTATATTTTTTATAATTAACATGCAACGGGAAAAGAGAGGGACCACCAGGGCACCCAAGTGAAATGATATAGATGGGAAGCATGGGAATGCATCCTCCCTATTGTTAACATTTCGTGGAACGAGAGTGGGCCTATCTATTGGGTTTATTCTGTCAATCGAGGGCTCTATTCTAGTGCTGTGAGTGTGAACTTGCTTTTGGAAGGAGATTCTTGTCCCTATATTCGCGGGTTTCGCGTAAGTGTCTCTGCTTATGGACCCACCCAAACGTTTTTGGCCCTTCATACAGGAGCTAGATGATCACAAAAAACAATAGAATGCTGATCAAATCATGTTCCAGATTAATCCACTGCTGTAGAAAGTTTCCTCGCTACAATAGATGGTAGTATTTCATTATCATCATCATTATCATCATCATTTGTGAAATGCATTTCCACTGATCTGGCAACACTAGTTTGCTTTTTTTCAAAAAACTGTGAAGAACCAGACCAGCCCTGGGACGTGATAGTTAAAGTAAAACTACCTCAAGGTATTTCCAGTGTCCAAGTGGCTGGGTTCCATTGGAAAATTTCTTGACTCCCTGGGCATAGGGTATAATTGTACTTAACACACAGTAATACTAATGCAAAAATGGTACCTGGCATCAAAGGCTCTCAATTAATAACTGTGGAAGTGAATTTAGAAAACTAAGTTGAGAGCAAGCAACAATCGAATTGCGAAAGCCATGAGCTTGAAAAACAAAGAAAGAATAAGAATAATGAGAAGAAGACATTTTAAAAACCGACGGTTCAGATAAAAGATAGAAAGTTAATTGATAAAAAAAGCCACAATTTGAGTATTTGATTTACCTCTCTTGTTATCTAGGATAAATTTTCTATTTTTCAGAACCGAGTTCTAAGTACATCCAATTAAGGGAATACCTTCATTTTCACAAGTTTTTCAACGTTTTCATCTACTAATTAAACCAACTTAAAAAAATCATACTGAAAGAATCAAAACAAAAAAATCAACCAACTCTGAACTAGTGCACACGCTTCTCGCTTAGTTCAATTTTCCGTTCCATAAGGTAGAAAGCCTCCCCCGTTAGAATCTATTGTCCGATCCAGGCCGCAATCGCAACAGCAATCTCCAACCCGAAAGCCACTGCACTAGCCAGCAGTCCACCGGAGAGTGCAATCCAAGGCAGAACAAGATCATCGAATGTCAACGATTGTTGCTTTTCGTCCAACATTTGCCTCATGATTCGTCTATATTCCTTATCACGGCTTCTCCAAGCCAAGTGTATCCAACGGGTCCAAAGTCCGCTTTCAAACAACCATCTCCGGGTGAGGTAAAACGTTTCATAAATAGGTGAACACGGCTCGATCCACATCATGTACAGATCCATCTTCCTCCTTTCTCGCAGAAGGATGTACTTTGGACGTTCCAGCTCGAAGTCGTAGTTTTGCAGCAGAAGTATTACATTCTCCAGAATGTTGTCATCTCCGACATAGGCATGAACTCCGTCCAGGTGCAGCAGGCTCTTCGTACTGTGCACCAAAGAAGGTCCCACTAGAGGATCATCCACTATTTTACGGTTTTTTTCCAAGTTGCACTTAATCTTGATACCGGATTGGACAAGCTGCTGAATCGTTTGAACGTCCGCGACCGATGGTTTCTGTGTCATCGATGAAATGATCTTGGTTTCATAGGCATTTGACATGAGGAAAAAGAACATGATCAGTGGTAGAAATATCAACCTTTCCTTGGTATCAGCATGGTGCAGCGTGTATCTCTCGAAGCCGCAAATCAGCAGCAGGATCGGATCGTTTCTGAACACCGAAGGCAGAATCCAACTGAGAAGTTCCATCAGAATCAACATCGCCACCAGCATAGTCCACGCTTCCCACTTGAAAGGCTCGAGGAACATTTCCAAAACGTTGAGCAGTCGTCCCTTGGGGACGATGAACACTTCCGCTTCTTGCAGCATACCGAACATATCACGACGCAATTCCGGGACGAGGCGAGTGAATACGAATTGGTTCAGAGAAATGTCAATGTCATGCGTATCGAAAAGAATAAATCGGCAATCGAATGCCATAGTCGTGGAATTGCATGGTCCAGAAACCGGTGTGGGTGTAGCGTTGAGGAATCGAGCCGTTTCTAATATCCAGTGAAAATGTTCCAATGTGATAGGATGGGAGGAGGTATATACTAGAGGGTGGCCTTGCATGTCCCTGATGGCATTGCGGAAAAGATGATGGGGTTTTGGAAAATAGTTGAGTTCGGCGGAGATGATTCCTTTCTGGTCAACGTAGACGACCCTTCTGGACGTTGTTTCCAGCCCAAGGTAGACGACGTAGTTGAAGCGCCATTCGGTGAGAACTGCATTGATGGCTTGCATCTGGTCTGGTGTGGCCAGATCGGTCAAAACCATAACTTTCGTGTTGGAATCCATGATGAAAAAGTTGTTTCGAATCCTTTGAGTGGGCTTTGGATTCGACCATCCTCTGGTGTAGATAACAACCAGCGAGGGTTTGTGCGGGATGTTCTCGTATGTTATGGAGAAGTTGATGTTGATGGTGTACTTACTGACCTGGTCAAGCTTGGGTGATGAGAGGATTTGATCGAAGTCGTCGTTTTCCGGTGGGTCCGGGGTCGCCAGGTTCAAGAATACACATCGAAATATCCCGGGTTGAGTTTGTTGCAGGTGGCGAATCACGGATACAGTGTAGCTCAGATGGGTTGGTTTATCATGGCAGAAAATGCCATGATGAAGTATGAATAGGAACGGTATTAGTGGAATCGTCGATGTGTTCATTGTTTGGATTTTAGTTGGATACTAGTCCACTAGTGCAAAGGCACTAAGATGGATGAATGTGATAGTGATTCAAGGATAATAAATCATTTGTACTGCTCAATCAGGTAAGTGATAGGTCATTATATGTGAGTCAGACCTCAAATGATTCTTATGAAACTCTGTTGAGTTTGATTATTTTTTTAAACTTGTATCACAATATATTGCTTTTACCTTGAAACCTCTGAGGAGAAATCGCCATATTGAAATATTCAAATGATGTTCATAACTGAATATAATTTGAATATGAAAGTGAATATAGCACTATCTGTAGGACAATGCACACAAAGTCGAAAAATTAGAGCTACACTTTCATCAACAAGTTAGCGGTAATTTTTTTCAAATGGATGAAATAACTATTTATAGCACTAATGATTACTATGTCAGCCATCGGTCGTGGCACACCTACAGTACTGAACAAAATAAAGTACGCTCCTGATGTAATTAAATTCTAATCGTTATAACTTTTTCCGCATTAGATTTGTTAATACAATTCATGTAGATAAAATGTAGTATTTAAAATTTATAAAATCTATACCATTTCATCTTTATATTGCATATATTTTAAAAAGTTTGATAAAATGCCAGTATGAGTCACTTTTTAGCTGAACAAAATAGAGTACGCACCTCTACAACCACAACTGTGCATCTTGGCGTACAGTGTGCGAATGCTTTCCTACCCGTTGAACCGCATAGAAACGTAAAAAAAAACTTTTTTGTTGTTAATGTCAATCATATCAAGTGCTTTTCAATCAGTTAAGTTTGGGAAAAACAAATTTCTCCACAAACTCATCGTTAAAAACCGTAAAGAGGGCCTTACAAACAAAGAAATCGCTCGGAAATATGAATTAATTGAGGATCTCGGAAGTGTGGCAAACAGAACAGGTAAAGGATAGAAATGGAAAACTACAATCAATGATGATTGCTGAATTTACCACGAAAGGTCGTAAACTTTAACATATCCGAACAAACTGTGCGCAGATGACTACATAAAACAGATTATTAGAACGGCTTTGCCCAACGCCGACCTTTGATTCGCAAAGTTAAGAAGTTTGTTTTGCTGTTAGCATTTATTTAAGACTAATTATGACTCCTGTAGGATGAAACGTCTCAACTTTGCCAAAAAATACATCGAAAACCCTTTAGACTTCTGGAAACAGGTTCTCTGGAGTGATGAGAAAATATTCGAGCTCTTTGGTCATAAATAGAAGGCACGAGTCTGGACAAAACCTGGAGAGAAATTTGTAGAAAAAAATGTTCAAAACACAGTGAAGCACGGAGGTGGCAATATCATGGCGTGGGTGTGCTTTGCGTGGTCTGGTTTTGGAATGCTTAAAAAATAGATCAAATAATGATTACCGACATCAGCATTCTAAAAGAAATCTGAAGGAGTCGCCACGTAAAGCTGGTTTGCAGAATAAGTTTACTTTTCAACAAGATAACGACCTCAAACACACTGCCCACAAAACCACTGACTACTTCCGTGCCTCACGTACCAAACTATTGAATCCTATTGAAAATTTGCGGTCTATTCTGGATCAAAACGTTGACAAAGACGACGTGACCGACCGTGACAAACTATTCGATGCTCTGGAGAAAGCCTGGATGAATTTAAGCCCTCAAAACAAAACGAAATCTCGTCGAAAGTATGCCACGTCTGCAAGCCGTTATTGAGGCGCAAGGTGATCATACTTTAGCATTAATTTTAGCAATAAACAAAAATAAGTCTTTAATTATTTAAGTGTGTACTTTATTTTGTCCATAAAAAAACGAACAATAATCGAATAAACCTTGTTTGTTGTTGAAAATATACCTCTCAAAGCTCAAATCAATCCGTATTCCGAAAAAAACATTTGTCATTGTAATTTTCGTCCAGAGATATCGAAACATTATTTTTCATAGTTGTTGGATAATATGAAATTTTTTGGAAATATGGAAGGTGCGCACTTTATTTTGTCTAGTACTGTACCCGTGCTATACACGTAAAACACATTCTTTTTTTTTTTTCTACCAACACAATTTTCGATAAACAACTGTCTTATCTGGTTTTTTCCAATCAATCCCGGACTGTCCAATGCCCGATCGGCATTGGTTCCGTTTCAGAAATCCTTTAGACTGAAGGATCTTGCATTTGGAATCAATATCCATATTTTGAATCACTGATGATTCTTTAGAACAGTGATGCTCAACATGCGGCACGTGGGCTACTTCTGAATATGGTGAATTTGTTATGTAAAATAAATTTGGAAATTTTGAATCGTATGACAGAAAAGATAAATATCAAGCAACAAAGTGTAGATAACACATATTATTGCCTGCTTAAACATTTTTCCGTTAATAAGAAGACTAAGCCTCTTAAAATTTCGCGCGAGCTTGGTTGTGATGTTTGTACTCAACAGACGCTGCTTTGCTTGTGTTCATGTAGTCAAATGCTGTTCTCACGTCTGCCGTTAAAAAGCATGTGATGGAACATTAGTTAATGCTCATGTTGTGGCAGCCAGTGTGTGAAAAAATTGACAGCCCGAAATCAGTGCGAAAAACAACATTATTCAATTCTTTGGTCTTTGCTGAACACACGAATTACTAATAAATCGAAGAGGCAATAACGAACGAACACAACCAATCGATCCCTTCCAAAAAAATGTGACTTGCACCGATTGCCTTCATTCACACAGGATGCTGCAGACCCATTTTTCTATACAGATCTCCGGCCGAATCAGTCTACATAACAGTCAATAAGAGGAGAGCAATACAAAACACAATAATTGCAAACATTCTGACGGAGTGGCTGAATGTGTTTTTGCTAGCACCGAATTTTGGCTCATCTGAACATTCAGTTTTGCACCGAATCGGTGAATGACGAGATGGATTTTGGATAAATGCAGCTTATTGAATTTGAATTTTTCGCACACTGGTCGCCGCTCTCTCTTTATTCACAAAACCATTTCATTCTCGTTTTCATTTTCTTACCGAAATTTGAGTCATTTGTTGCGCAGAGTATTCAGTGAGGAGAGCATTTAATTTCCTCTCGTTTCTCATATGAATGAGAGTCGAATGAATGAGAGCCAAATTATTCTTAATTCTACTCCCATTCATCAATCACGCGTGCGACTGTTCGGTACTGTTTTTGTTTCGCTCTGAAGTTTATTTGTGATTCTTGAAATGGCTAGTAAAAAACGATTGTTTGGAGATGAAGGACGAGTTTTTCAAGAAAAGTGGACTGAAGCGTACTTTTTTACTGCAATCAATCAAAAACCAGTGTGCTCAATCTGCAATGAATCAGTATCGGTAATGAAAGAGTACAATTCAAAACGTCATTACGAGTCAAAGCATGCATCGAAAATGGACAAATTCTCAGGCAAATGTCGTTCAGAAAAGGCAAGTGAATTGAAAGTAGAACTGATATGTCAGCAAAACGTGTTTAATAATAGAAAAGTTGTAAATGAAATGTGCAATAAATGGAGTTACATTGTAGCGGAAAAAATAACAAAACACTTGAAACCTTTTTCGAACTGTGAAGTTGTAAAAGATTGTTTGAAGGCAGTGGTATTCGTGATATGTCCAGTCCACAGTGGATTTTTTCGCTGATTTCTCTGTCGCGAGCTACTATTACTCGTAGAGTTGAAGAAATTGCAGACGATATGCTAACTTCGCATATTTTTCGGTGGCACTGAATGAAAGTACGGACATAAATATTCGACACTGCTCAGCTAGCGGTTTTCGTTAGGGGTGTTTCCAAGATATTTGAGATTACTGAAGACTTCCGCTCAAATGCACCACAAAAGGTGTTCATATTTTCAACGCTCTCTCATCGATTCCGAACCAATTCGGCATGGATTTGAAGAAACTGGCGAGTGCGATCACCGACGGCGCCCCAGCTATGATTGATAAGTGTATTTTTTTTTTTGCGTTTTAAAGAGCACAAGCAACATTTTTCGTTCCACAGGAAAGCATGAAAGTGCCATTGCCCATCTCCGGCGACGTTTGCGAGTGATTCATGCAGTACCACTGCATCATACACCAGGAAAATTTATGTGCTAAAAATGTATGGTTCAAGAACGTTATGAAAGATGTCATTAAGGTCGTTAATTTTATTCGATCAAATGCTCTCAATCGAGAATTCCAAGCCTTTGGTCGGAGCTAGACACAGAATATGGAGACATACCTTTCTATACTGAAGTTCGTTGGCTCAGCAGGGGAAAAGTTCTTAAGCGTGTTTACGATCTCAAGACGGAAATCGCAGAGTTTATGAAACAAAAAGGAAAGGCAGTTCATCAGTTCGACGATCAAAAATGAATGGCGGATTTGCATTCCTGATTGACACCTCGACACATCTGAATGATTTGAATGTGAAACTTCAGGGGAAAAATAAGCTTGTTCACAATCTTTGCAACCACATCAAATCCTTTGAGCAGAAATTGATGCTGTTGGAAATGCAGCCTAAATCAAGAAATTTTTCTCATTTCTCTACGCTTAGGTCATGCAAATAATGCGAACAAACAGCCATTTAAAGGTTTTTGTACGCCGTTCAGTGTTGATGCTAAAAAGCCAAATTTTTCAAATGGAGCTTATACAACTGCAATGCATTGCTTCTCCGATTTCGACAATTCGGTTCATTTTGATTTATCCATGAAGCAGGAGCTTCGTGGAATCCCAGAGCATCATCGTCCTATGATTGCTCCGGTGATATTTGCTGCAAAGTTTGGCCAAGTTGATTCCACTAAATCGTTCTTCACTGACGGATCATTGATAGAGGAGTCAGCAGGCTTTGGAATATTTAATGAAATTTATAGCGCCAATCGTAAACTTCATTCTCCTTGTTCCGTATATGTCGCTGAATTAGCGGCAATACACTTCACGCTAGAAATTGTTGCCTCGTTAACACCGGATCAGTACTTCATTTTCACGGATAGTCTCAGTTCTATAGAGGCTATTCGCTCATTGAGGCCGGTAAAGCACTCCTCGTATTTTCTCATGAAAATACAGGAGCTTCTAAGTGCTTTATCTTCGCGTTATTTTATCATCACCTTTGTATGGGTCCCATCTCATTGTTCAATTCCGGGCAATGAGAAAGCGGACTCGCTTGCAAAGGTGGGCGCTATGGAAGGCGATATTTATGATCGACAAATCGCCTTCAACGAATTTTTTACTATTTTTCGTCAACAGTCACTCGTCAGCTGGCAGTATAAATGGAGTAAAGGAGATTTGGGGCGATGGCAACATTCTATCATCCCAAAGGTGTCGAAGAAATCTTGGTTTAGGGGGATGGATATGGTTCGAGACTTCATTCGTGTGATGTCTCGCCTCATGTCCAATCATTATTCTTTGAACGCTCATTTATACCGGGTAGGGCTGAGCGACAGCAATCTCTGTGAATGTGGACAAGGCTATCAGGACGCAGATCACGTTGTTTGGTCTTGTGCTGAACATTGTGGAGTCAGATCTGAGCTTTATGATTCCTTTCGGGCTCGAGGTAGCCAATTCGCGATATTTTGGCTGTACGTGATTTGGAGTACATCAAACTCATTTATGTGTTTTTGACTAACATTAGCATTAGATTGTAGTTAGTTTAACCTATATGTTTAGTATAAGTTTTTTTATATGTGTATGTGTGTGTGTGTTTTTTTTTCTTTTTCAAGAAATGTTCAAGTCAAAAGAAAACCATTAATTGTATAGTTATAAGTGTTTAGATAATCTAGAATTTAAATTTAATGTGTTATGTAAACCATACTTTAAATTCCCACCCTCTTTCCCATCCTTAATTTGTAATTCCTATTAACCTCGAGACGGCCGCGAGTAATCAGCTCTATCCTCCTAACTTTAGTTTTAAGATAAATGATGCATAAAAATATGAAAATTTGGCTCTGTAAAGTTATTTCGATTGAGCCTGTACAAATAAATGATTATTAAAAAAAAACTGCAATGCGGCATCGAGTTGAGTGAAAAATTCAAGTAGAATGACATTCTAGCAGCCTACTCGAAATGCGTTTAGGAAGAATATTTTCCTGAATTGTGAAACCATGCTCTTTTTATAACTTTTTATAAGCTTTGGCTCAACGTATATTTGTAAACAACAATTTCCTCTCATGAAAACCGTTTAGTCAAAAGCCAGAAATATTCTATCTGATGAACACTTGGAGAACCAGACAAGTTGAAGCCGGAAATTTTAGGCGGTTTGTTCTTAAACAACATCCAATATGAATCCTAGAGGGGAAGTTAAGCAAAGGTTGTTGGAATTAAATTGAGATTACTAATTTTTCTTCTAAATTATAGTAACATCCAATAGTCTATGCTTGGTTGTACCGATGCCGACAGAGACTGAAACTGGATCTGAGCTGGTATGGAAGAAATCGAAAAATTACATTGTACAGCCACATTGAGTTGTTGGAAATGAAGACGTAGTACTACGGTATTAAATGTAACCCATGTTGATTGTGAAAAGCAAAATTCTTTGAATAAATACATTTTTATCATATCATCAATTGATTTCTTTCGATGTTAGTGGTTATTAGTCTGGTCTAAAGATCACGTGATATTATTGTTGATTTTAGGCCAGAAGCACAATAAAAAGATATAAAATGGGTATCCTTTACCGGATCGATAATTAAATCGTCATGAATATTATTTTCTATTACTGTACCCGAGCATCACCTTATTTAACAGTCCAAAATCCAATGCCAAAAGTAACTCTTATTCGAATTGAAGAACGGTTTTATTTTAGACGTCATCATCGCAGCCAAAATCTGTCTTCCGTGTGCCCTGGAGCCAAAAATCATTTCTCGATTGGACACTCTTAATTTGATACTTAAGGTTTCGCCCTTAAAAGGGCCGAGTGGTTATTTAAATGGTGTTGCGGAGAATTTGCTTGGAACTGAGTACTTGCTGACGGATTTGTTTTCTTCCGAGATGGTGATGCTGGGCTGATCAGCACCAGCCAGCGGACTGCAGTTTGAATTTCATGATAGCAGTAAACTTTTAGCTCCGATTTTCAGCCTCTTCAAATGGAGATACATTGGGGTCATTGATTAATGGCAAGCTTTCCAACACAACCGTCACCTTAACGCTAATGCGCGACATGGTCGCAAGCTGTCCATCACGAGAACAAGCTCGGAAAGCGACGGCGTGCGCTGTTATAATGAACCGTCAAACCACCGACGGGCGATACCTCGTTTTGCAAATCTGTGATAGGGAAGCACGTTTTAAGTTGGTAGCAGTTCGCTGTTTCCTATAATGCTTGACATTTATCAATTTTACTATTCTGTTGTATATTTAAATAGTAAATTGATTCTAGTTCAGAATCAATTGTCTGTTTCAGAATCTATGCGAAGAAATTTTTCAGATCTGGTGAGTCGAAAATCTTGAAAATCTCTTAATATGCATCTGAAATATTATCTTTTCAAGCTAAATTTTCTTCAGATTTTTCTCGTATCTATCGTTTTGCTTTCGATTTTTGCACTTCCACACAGATTTTTTTTAGCGAGCCCGTAAAATTTCCCCTCGTTTTTTTGCAACAGGCGTAAACACAACGATATTGTTTGCAATCTTTCATGCGCCATACAGCAATGTTTGCATTCTTTTATGCAACAAGCTAGATTCAGGCGTTATCTGGCTTAAATTTACATGAAATATCCCATTGTTTTCTTCCAAAACTAACATTCCCTCTATGTGCATTAGATAAAGCAGAAAATTAAATGTTTCGTTCCTACAGTGGAGGTGATATTTTACGCGTTTTTATTTGTACCCACAAACGTTATTCTAACACTGCTGCCAAATGAACCTGTCTGCTTTAGAAGTGCGTGCATTATAGTTACCATTTATTAGAAATATGATAAATATCTATGTGCACGCAAGTGGTGATTTCGTGATAGACGCGTTATGCAAATGCCGAAAATGACGCCAACCGACTTGCCCTTCCTGTAAGAAGAACCATACTCAAATTAACTTTATTGTGCGTTTAATGATAATTCTGAACCGATAGTTTTCAACCCATAAAATTCTCGTTTGACTTTACAGCTTTATTTTTTACTATTTAAAATAACCATGCCATTTGCCAAGAGTGTTGTTCCAAATACAACAGCGTCTTGGTCGAGCGTTAAAATGATTGAAATCATGGTAAATTTAACCGCACGTAACGTTGTAGAATTGAAAACAGATGTTGTCGGCGGATAGAGAATTTACAACTACGGTAGTTCTCTCAGTGTTCAATGTGGTTCAATTCATTCTTAGAGTATTTTTTTTTCAATCAATTTAAGCGTGCTGAAAAGAACCAATTTTCTGCCGAAATATCGATACACGGCAATTATCACACAGAGCTACAACAATCTTTTGATGAGAATGGCTTCTTGATAAGGATCATGTATACGGTTTGTTCGGTAATCGTGAGTATTCCAACATCGCAACTAACCGCCATCCGGCATGATACGAACGTAACATTGGTTTGGCTTATCGCTGCTGTTGCTTTCATTCAATGCGAGAAAAAACGAGTTCTGCTGCTGCATTTAAGCGCTCTACCACATGATACACTAACGAACGAAAGCTTCAACTGATGGGTACTCTACTAACACGCCTATTGCTCATTTTTGACGTCTGTGCTAGAAGGGTACAGGCAAAATTGGGTAATGATGGCTTTTCATGACGTGGCTTAACATTTCTTATTTTTTTTCAATAATATGTGGCCAGAAATCAACTATGTTCTTTATTAAAGCAATGCGTAGCAATATTTTCGATCGATTGATGTAAATTTTTTTTAAATCTTTAGAGAAACGACTGAGATATTCTACCTCAAAACTTAACCACTCTTCGTGACGGTCGCAATTCGATTTTTTTTTTAAATGTACCCTAGTATAGAAAACAAAGACGTCTAACGTCAAAAACTTTAATTGAGTTCACCTTAGGACACGATTCTTTTCGGCACATTACCACTTGCCACCGAAAACCATCTTCTGTATTCGTTCCCGAAAGTGAGTGGTTTTAAAACGCTTCTTGGTGCGTGATATCCGTTGAATATAAGGTTGTGGCAAAAATGATGGTCGATTCGGCTGTTTCGACTCGGTAGCTCATTGCAAATAAACTGAAGGGACAACCACTGATAAAGCTAGAGGTGGATGGAGCTTCCAAAGGAAGTCGTCACTTTCTTGGCATTCATGCACGACTCATTATTGGTGGAGAAGCTGTCGTCCGCCGTCTGGGTAGCGATTTTCTAATGGTAACATACTACCAGTGGACACATTACTGTTACTAATTTTCTTTCACTAATTTGGAATGCTGCACTTTTTCCAATAGCCTTGTTAATAACGTTTCTATTGTCTCTTACTAATACATGAAATAAATATTTTGTTCCTACAGATTTCAGCGATTGGAGCAACGCAAGAACGGAGAATATCTTATGAATCTAATTAGGATGTTCTTAGCGGCTTTAACGACGAACTTAAACAACATAGAAAAAAAATATTAATTTTAACAAGCGCGTAAAATTTTGCCTCGTTTAATTCCAAGCCAAAGGAGGCGTAAACAATGTTTGCATACAACAATGTTTGCAATCTTTCATACAACAGACTAGATTCGGGCGTTATCTGGCTTCAATTTACATGAAATATCCTATAATTTTCTGTCAAATCTAGCATTCCTTTTATGTGCATTAGATAACGCAGAAAATTAAATGTTTCTTTTTATCTGTGAAGTCATAAGAACGGGTCCAATAAGGGCCTCAGCCGGTGAAATCAAAAAGATGTTCGAGTCTGCTCACATCAAGATATATGACGCATGTTTTGTAGAAGCTCGCCAAATAGACGAGGAGGTCTCTTGTGTTTGGAAGACCACATCCGCAGAAAACCCGGTTCTTTCAACCCGAAACTGGCGCAGAAAGTGGTATCTCTAATCATGAAGAACAAATCAATGTCAATACGTGATTTGGCCAAAAAAGCAGGAACGAGTGTCGGAATGATCCAGCGTATCAAGAGGCGAAACCACCTGAAGACCTACAAGAAGCAGAAAATCTCGAAACAAAGTGCAGAACAAAAGAAGCGAGCAGCAACAAGGGCCCGGAAATTGTATTCGCGTCTTTTGCAGCGTCCGGATGCATGCAATGTGTCCCTGTGGTTTGAAGTCAACCATTTTTTACACTACCGGAACTATAAATGCGGAAATCTATCGATCTGAGTGTCTCCAGAAGAGATTGTTGCCTTTATATAAAAAGCATAGTACACCTCCGCTGTTTTGGCCGGATTTACCGTCGGCTCACTATGCCAAAATCACTCTCAATTGGCTTGCGGAAAAGGGTATAGATTTCGCTGAGAAAAATATCAATTCACCAAATTGCCCTCAGCTTCGACCCATCGAACATTACTGGGCAATCGTGAAGAGGGTCTTCAAGAAGACTGGTAAGGCAGCTGGGAACATGCAGGAGTTTAAAAAAATTTGGGCTCAAGCGTCCAAAAAATGCGATGCAACACTTGTCCGGAACTTGATGAAGAACATTCGATCCAAGGTTCGAAAATTCATGAAGGAATAACTTAAATTTCATCCGGTCTTCATTATGTTCAAGTTGAACCTCGTACAATAAAGGATCAATTTTTTGTATGAATAAAATATCGGTTTTCAACATAATTTGAAAGAAAATTTGTGGATACCTTATTTTCGATACACTCCTTAATCAAGGTACTGGTTACTGTTGAGATGGTTCTCTGGTACTACATCGTGCTCGGCCTTTACTATTAGCGTGAAATGTTATCTCGCATGTCCATGTTTTGCCGGAAACGTGGTCCACGGAACCAGATTTTGCAACATCCGGAAGGTTACCAGAGAGGCCAGAGACGGTCCCAAGTTTGCTAAAGTTTGTTAATTAACTTTTTAAATAATATTATTTATAACTGAGAGGGCATTATGGTCCACAATTTGCGAAAAAAACTACCTTATCTGAATCCGGAATAAATCTGTGACCAGCGGAACCTTACACTCTAAAAAATATTAAAAATTACATGCTGTAATTAAAAAGATTTACAATTCCTGTCATGTTAATCAGGAAATGGCTGAATTCTGTGTGCAAAAAATAGCAAGTCTAAAATTATGCGTTGTCACGTAATAAGATGCAAAATACGGTCCAGTGATGAAATAACTCTCAGCAATAGCAGAAAAATAGATCATGAGAATTAATGTTATGGGTCAAAACACTCAATTCTCTAGCTTGGCTATTTCATGGGTTCATTGGTATAAACAATCAGCAGAGATCGTTCGAAATATGTGCATGCGGCTGTGAATAATCGGAAAAGAAATGTCAAAACAAAACACGGAATCGGCTGAAAGAATACACGTGAATGATTTTTTCCATCCTTGTCCAAAAGTTCAAAATACCAGTGCACTAGAACACCTAGTTCATTCATCCAGAGCACGGTCTATTTAAAAAAGATTTAATTGTTGCGTCAACAACACCTATCATGGCTGTTATCCGGCTCTCCAAAGCACGAATACCTCAAACCGCAAACTCCGCTCAAAACAAAACACCACAAACTTATTCATCTAGTCCGAAACAACAAAATCCTTACCTGCCCTGGAGCTGCGGCAGCTGCACTCTGCACCAGATGATGGCCCCCGGCGTTGAAGCCGTTGGTGTTGCCGCCGCTGCTGCCACTGCTAATGGCTCCCGTCTGGTGCTGCTGGTAGTGCGGATGACCGTAGGATGTGTAGGCCACCGGTCCAATTGCTGGTGCTCCTGCCCCAATGGGTCCGGTTGCGGTTGCTGCAACGGATGCAACCACCGGTTGATTTATGTACGCATGCTGAGGGGTGCCTGCCGGTCGGGGGGAGAAAACATGCAAAAGAATAATCAGATTTGTTTGGCTGCCATACAGTGCTCCTGCTTTGAATTACACATAAGCTGGTCTCAGAGAGCCCATCCATAGCCACTTTGTATATCTTAAAACAGGAGTTCAATGCTCAGACGAATGCAAAACATACCGACAATCGTACCCGGAATTCCAGGTGCTCCACGTTTGTTCTGCGCTTTGTCCCCGTCCGCCGTCTGTTCGGCAACCTTCTGCACTGATTGTTGCTTCTGTCCGTTGGCGGATTGCTCGCTACCGGTGACGCTGACCGCCAGTAGCAACCCGACCAGCAGAGATAACACCAGACAATTTCGCTGAAAAGATGGATAGAAAACATCGTTTAATCGGCGAAAAATCGAATATAAATCAGAGATAAGCCATTTCCACGGTTGGAGCGACACAAAAGAAATGGCGTTTTTTTATTTGTGAATGAGAAATGACCACCGGTCAGTGTCGGAAAACGATTGGATTTGATTGTTGCGGCTATGGCGGTTCCCAGTTCTATATTCTTCTATTGTCCGAAAAGGGCTTTCATTCGGGACAATCTGCCATGCCGCGGTTGAGCTTACCTCAAGAGGAGTGTACCGTCATATCCGAAGAACAATTAGTCTTTCTCGCTCATCGGTAGAGGATGGCAGAAACAAATCGGATTCCGTCCATTTGTATGGTTGGATTATGTTCCTGCTGACACAGGGAGATATTCTGTGCTGGCTCGTAGGGGTGGTCAAACGAAGAGTTTATTTTGATATGTGGCTTGAATGTTTGATCGTTGGATTTATCTCTGTGGACAGTCACAATTTGGTTTGAGTTTGCTTTTTTCGGTGATACGAAACTAAAACAGCAAATTTTCCCATAACGCATTCCGGCCTACTACATTTCAACAATCATCAGATGTCTACACGGAGATTTGAGATTACACATTTTATGTATGAAAATCACTCACCTTCGGTAGTTATATGTAGCTGTCAAAACAATGGGTGATTTCAAAACATATAATGTTTAACTCTCAGTAGGTGGGTGTTTTTCACTCTTATATGGGTGAAAATTTACTTCGCTAAAATTCTAAATCCTTCAGAATTTGTCAGAAGTATAAGTAAGTACAAATTTTATACCGTTGCACCCAACGGGTAAGTCGCTCAGCACAATATCTCTTGTGCCCATTTTTTTTAAGTGTGTGTGTCTAAGCGATACGATGTTCCAATCCTAGTGCCAATGGGTGCCCATAGACTTCTCTGCCACCGTTAGTATTAGTAAGCAGTTTCACTAATACAATCGTTTTGCTGGTTGAAACTAAAAAACAAACCGTTGTCAACCTGAACATTTTGACAGTTGATCTCGTGGTTGAAAACAATAAACAAATCGATCCTATAAGTGTAAAGCAGCACGCTAGTGTTTGTGAGATCGCTCGGCGAGAACCTAAGGCTTTGTGCACAAATTACGTAACGCAAAAAAACGGGATTTTGGACCCCCTCTCCCCCCTATGTAACAATAAGTAACACGTGACCAGACTCCCCCCCCCCCTCTATAATTACGTTACGCTCACGGACCCCCTTCCCCCCTATTTCTCAATTGTGATAAAATTATCACAAAATCTGTAATTGTTGTTTTATATTTAATTATCATTTGGGTAACTTGAAATAAGTAAAGATTGCAAACATCAGTCAATTAATTTCATTTAAGTAACTTAAAGCTTTTATAAAGATTACGAAAAACATTGCCCTCATTGTACTGTATTTATTCAGGGTACTGGACGTTTTTAAAACTGTTACAAATATTAGTTCAACTAGTTTACTCAAATGTCTTTGAATTCATGTATCACCAAAAAATGTTCAATGTTTTATTCATATCACTTATATTTAGTTAAAAGATTGCAACAGTATTTAATGCAATGCATAATATTAAACTCTTAAAATTTTTATAATCTAATTAATATAATTTTTTTTTTCAATGTACTAATCAGAGTTTTCCTTTTGATCCGTGCAATTCATGAATAAGGGCTGTGTACGACTTATTCATGACGGCAAAAACATAGAACAAGTGCATTTGATGTTAGCTACACGCAGAGGGGGATTGAACGCAATTATTAGAATCAACATTTTTTAAGTATAAAATCAAACCACACATTGTTTTAGTATCATTCAATGATATTTCATCACAAACGAAATTTCTTATCGAATCCCATTTTATTAATCAATTCCCGCATAGCGAAAAACAATTTGCTATATAGTCAAAACTATATTTTGAATGTAAAATATATTATCACATTTTATGTTATTGTTATAGAATAATTTAATCTCATTTTCACCATACAACCTCTACATTAACACATATTGTTACTGTTTGGCATATTGTCATTCAAAGGTTTTTTATTGTCTGCACCCGGTGTAGATTATATACCAACTGTTTGGCAAAGAGTACTGCAAAAAATTTGTTCGTGAAAATTGCCATATTTTTATGGTAACCTAACTTAACCGCCTATTCAGCATATTGTTATTTGGCCTTTTACCATCTGACATATTGTTAAAACTATATAGGAGATTGTTAGTTTATCGTTGTCATCTATAAGGGTAAATGTCGTAACAATAACGGAAGCGGTCGTCAATAATAAGCGAAATGGTCCAGGAATGGTTTGTGATTATGCGGGTTATGATTTCCAACAGAAATCATTATTGATTCATCAAAATATATTTGTAGATTCAACAATCAAAAACAAATTTAACATAATTTCTGATTATTTCAATGGTTCTAATATGAATAACAGTTTATTTTTTCAATTCAACCGCTTTGGTCGAATCAATGCATAGGTACATTGTTTCCAAAAATCTTATTTTGTGTTTCAACAATAAGTGCTTTTTGTTTTCAATAGAAGCCTCCTTACAGCGCTTTTAGAAACAACCAAATTTATTGTTGGTACAAACATAAAATCGGTATTGTTTGAATAAATGAAAATTATGGGTAAGCCGTGAATCAACAATAAAATTTGTGGAATTTACACAGAACAATGTAGATGTACCGTTTATGGACAATTGCGCCAATTAGTGATACAAATCGTGACAAGATATCTTTTACATTTAAATAGTTCGTCTCCATTTATCGAAGCTTTAGAATTTGGTCTGAAATCAAAAGAAAGAACTCCATTTTCATTAAAATTTCAGCTTTCTTGTACCATTTGGCCATAAATGTGTTTCAATTATGGCCACTCCCATAAGGAATACATGCGGTTGGCCATTAAAGGAACCAAAATTAGAAACTATGGCGATAATTGGTGCAGTGTTCCAGTCATGGCAAACGTGATTAATAATACAAAAACAAAGCTTTGGCTCAGTTTTGATATTTTTCCTTCAAAATATGGATTTAACGCTTTCATTTTACTCATTGAAAATGGGGGTTTCTCAAAAAATTTAAGCATAGTTCTTAACTAGAAACCCTTTGCTTCTTGCTACTTTGCTTGGTACACAGTAAATTTTATCTATTTTCAATTGGTTATTCACTTTTGATTTATTTTTCAAACTGGTTATTTTGTTACGTAACGATTTTACAAACCCCCCCTCCCCCATATGTCACAATGAGTAACGGTTGCTCAACCCCCCTCTCCCCCCTTCATGCGTTACGTAATTTGTGCACAAAGCCTAATGCGTGCCGCAGTAATTTGACAGTTCAATCGCTATGTTCTGGCTACGCCTGGCAACCAGGCGATTGTTTTGTTTTGCTTTGCAAAATTTTGCGGTTTGGGTTTCGATCAAGATTTTTATTGCGGAAATCGCGTTTTCGATAATAACGCGTTTTGTGATGAGACAGCAACTTTCAGTGATGGATGTATAAAAAATAGAGCTCAAGAAGCTTATGTATATGTATGATTGATTTATCCATTCATTTTCCCGACTCGACTCGAATCTTCGACAAATATTTTCAACATTTTCCGTATGTGTTCGACGTGGTTTCCTTGATTAGCATTCTGGCATTCGGAAATGAACATTATCGCTATGCCTGGTCAAGCTGTAAATGTGCCAGTTTCCTCTCTCATCCATCAAAAACGACAACCTCGATATTTGCTCATCCGTTTGGTAAATAGGGAATAAGGCCTCCACTCGGAACTTTCCATAGCCCTTAGAATATTTTTTACAAAGTGTTTCAGCTGCTCCAATCAAAAGCCCAGTCCTCAATACCTCTGGCGAATGAAAGTTATTGCGAGATAAAATTATGATTTAATCTTAAAAACATTTACTAAGAAGCAGAAGGCAGTGTAGGATCGGTGTTAAGATATTTGTAGACGATAGTGTAGCACAAAGAGAGGAGTCACTAATACTAATGTAATGATACTGTAATGGAACAACGAATAAAGCTAGGTTGAGTTGAGTACTACCAAGCGAGTGAGTTGTGTGTTGGGTCTTATACGCGATTACCCGACATAACAAATTGGCGACGAGAAGAAAAACAAAAAATCTGCCTTCCCGTGTTCAAATAGTGGTCATATAGTTGAGATATTGAAAGTTGGTTGATATGTAAGCCGTTGTGTGACAAATCACAAGGTAATGTTCAAATAGTGGAAGAAAAAGTATCCAGCAATCATTGATTTCAAAATGGCCGTTGACGGTGAAGAAATTGATGGATGGAATAAAAGTGCATGTGGAGGAAAATGTATATTGTAAATTGTGCTACTGCGTGTCAGGTCGAGGAAGTTGTCGTGTTTGTGAGCACGAAGCGTTTGTATCGGGATAGTGAAATAAATGTGATGAGCCATTGGATGGAACAACATTGATGAATTCGTGTTGAATCATGGTTAAATTATCGGAATGATGTTTTCTGAGTGTTAAGCAAAGCTACTGGATGTGTGAAAATATGAAATGGACTCTTACTCAGCAAACTGCTTTTGACGCTATAAAGGATGCAGTTTTCCAGATCAAGCATCTTGGTTTCTTCGACCCAAAAGATGTTGCTATTCTAGTCGCCGATGTAAGTCCATCAGGATTGAGTGCTGAGTTGGTGGCCCGGCATGGATAACGAAGTGGAAAAATTTGTCAAAAGTTGCAAAGAATGTATCATGGTGTCAGCACTAGACCCTCCAGAGCCTCTTAAGCGCACCACCATGCCAGATAAGCCTTGGGCGCATATTGCAGTTGACTTTATGGGCCCATTACCGTCTGGACATAGATTATTGAAGTGATCATCATGAGAGAAATAACTACAAAATTGACCATACAAGCTCTTCATGAAACATTCTGCAGATATGGAATACCAGAGACAATGCGGACAGACAACGGACCACAATTTGTGAGTGAATTATTGAGTGAATTCTGCACAGAACATGAAGTACGTCTTGTGAAAATCATTCCTTACTGGCCTCAAGTTAATGGAGAAGTGGAGAGAGTTAATAGAGCTCTTAAAAAGCGACTGCCAATAATTCAAGAATCAACGAAAACAGACTGGAGATGGGACTTGAGAACATATCTACTGCTGTATAATTCAACTCCTCATACCACAACAGGTGTGGCACCGTCTGCTCTAATGTTTGGACGAGTTCTTCGCGATAAGCTACCATCGGTTTCGAATTCTACCGGAGAAGATGAGGAGATACAGGATAGGGATCGTGAAAGAAAGTAAACAGAAGCCCTGTATACGAATAAACGTCGTCACGCTCAGTCTAGTACCCTTAAGCCTGGGGATTTGGTAGTTGCTAAACGCACAATGAAGGAAAATAAGCTGTCGAGTAATTTCAGTCCGGCAGAGCTCGTGGTGGTTGAAAGATGGTGTTACTCTGCAATCATCAGAATCTGGAAAGACGATGCATCGTAACGTAGGACATTTGAAGAAACTTGTATCCCGGCAGGATATGCCAAATGCGAGTGAACAAGTAATGGAACAAGAACCTAATCCACGACCACGACGAGAGCCAAAACAACCAGGATATCTAGATGATTATCAGTTAGCTATAGTTCAGCACATTTGAGAAAGTAGGGAGATGTAGGATCGGTGTTAAGATATTTGTAGACGATAGTGTAGCACAAAGAGAGAGAATCACTAATACTAATGTAATGATACTACGGTCTACCAAGCGAGTGAGTTGTTTGTTGGGTCTTGATACGCGATTATCCGACATAACAGGCAGCATAATTTTCTCATATACGCGGTTCTGAAGGAGGTGGCGATTGTAATATTGAGAAATACCTTATACATGTTTGGGCATGATATTGGCGAGATCCAGGAATCACATCACTGCTCCGCTTAGGAACCAAAATTTATCTGTGTTTCCTGCTTAATAGCTTCTAACGAAGTTCCACCAGCTGCAACTTCTTCACGAAGGTTCGTAGTAGTATCATGTCACGACCTATTAATTACCTCATCTATTGTTCCATTCAATCTTTTGCCTCAAGAAACTGGAAGCTCAAATGTTCACTTATGATGAATTTTCTTCTAATGCTTATTCCTGTTTCGTGACAATACAAACAAACTAAAACAATACCACAACAATTCATAACAGCAATTATCCAGGGTTGTCAGGTTATATTTTTGACAAGTACAAATGTCAAAAATGTGCCACCAAGTGCCACACATGTTCCGTTATGGTGTCAGATTTTCTACTAAGACGAGCTTGGCACACTGTTCTTAGCGACTCACCCCTTGGTTGCACTTCACTTTAGTGTTTAATTTTATTTCCAGCTCTAAATTCTGGATAACAAGTTCAAGCATAGATGTGGCAAGAGATAAACTGGACCTAGAATATTTCCGAATGCTAGAAGGAACGTGATTTTTAAAATTAAAAGCACGTTTCTGTATACGCGTAGAACATAAATGTTTAGTTTCTACTAGATTTATTATTGCTGATATATAATATCACCAAGTACAATGCCCTAATTTTTTTGTTAATTTCTTAAGATTTCCTTAACAATTTCAAGTCGACTTTGATTAAATGGGTACTTCTAACCCATCAAAAAAAAAATCGCGCTTCGAGGAGATGGGTGAAAAGTAAACATCCATTTTGACGTACAGACCTTGTTCCCACTTATGGGTAAAACGCTTTTACCCACCTTGTGGGTTAGTCCACTTATTTCCAAGGTGGGTGAAAAAACACCCATTTGTGAGTACTTTGATTCCTCCGTGTAGAATGCACGGTACACTGTAAATCTGTAAAACTCATTTGATGTCTATACTTTGCACATTTTCAAGAATCTAGTTGATAATAGGGGCAAGACACTCAACAATCCTGAGTAATTAGGAGCAAATATGAGTATCTCTAATTCACTGGAATCATATTGTCATACTGAACATTCCTACCTTTTGTAAATCTTGGTTTTGACAGTGAAATCGCGTAATCAAAACAAGATATTTCTGTCGTGAAAGTCTACCGTGTCAACATTGTGGTATCCATCACCCAATTTTGGAAGCTATTCTGACGAACCCACGGAGTTCAGGTTTTCTGTGGCTGATGTGACAATATTCCAAACTATCGTTGAAGCTGTCAAGCAGTATGGCATTAAAAGTTTGCTTCTTCAGAAATGCAAAACCGGGCAAAGATTGGGATAGCTAAATGATGTAAGGGAATTCGATTTTGATCGTTCCCGTGAGCAGGATGTGGAGACTATCAGGCCTCAACTCCGATTTAGCCTCAATGAAACGTAACTAGTAATCAATTGGATTAATCTGTGTCAGATGACATTCCCTTTCTGATATAAGTATGAGCTTTTTATTAGACAGAAAGGTAACTGTTGAAAATCACATCTATATTTGGTAATTTTAAACTTAATTGAATTTGATTTCCTATTGAACCCAACATTACTCTTTACTTGACTCATCTAAACCCAAGAGAGTGTTTCGGACGATCGATAAACGATGGTTACCTATCGCCGCTGTGAATGGAATAGGAATGTTATAAATAAATCAGTACAAAAACATACGTTGAAGTGAACAGTACTACAGTACAGTACAACAATCAATCCGTACAATGGGAATAAGTAATTCGTTCGGCAGACTGTAAATTTCACATATTCCATGTGTTTTTCGTCTTCCTACACGAAAAACAATGAAACAGTATTAAACAATCTACTTGCCAACTCCACCTCCAAATACTGCGACCTATTATGCCTAAAATGATAGCTTCTTACGGTACGATAATGAATAATTTTCCAAGCCAGTAAACATACTGCTGTTAATGGTTGCAAAGGTTGCCACCGTCACTATCACATTCGAGCCAGTGCTGCCAGAATACTTTAGATTGAGTTAAAGGGCGATACGGTCAAAATTTGGTCAATATCAACTTGACGTATTTCTTTCAATTTTGCATATAAAACCTGAACACCCCTCATTTTGAAGGTGTGTGTGTGTAGAATGTTGCTCCTATTTTGATTTTGGTATTCACTCTTCAGTTGTCAAAATGCCGTCCAAGCAAGAAGAGCAGCGTATCAAAATTTTGCTCGCGCATCGCGAAAATCCGAGCTACTCGCACGCAAAGTTGGCAAAATCGCTAAAAGTTGCCAAATCAACCGTTACAAATGTAATTAAAGTGTTTGGGGAACGTTTGTCGACAGCCAGGAAGTCTGGATCGGGGGGGAATCGAAAATCGGAAGCCGCTGAGACGACAAAGAGAGTTGCCGGTAGTTTCAAGCGAAACCCTAACCTATCTCTCCGAGATGCCGCAAATAAGCTGGGTGTATCGTCTACAACCGTGCATCGAGCCAAAAACGAGCCGGACTATCGACTTACCAAGAAGGTAGTGACTCCAAATCGCGATGATAAACAAAATACGACGGCCAAAGCGCGATCCCGGAGGCTGTACACGACGATGCTGACGAAGTTTGACTGCGTGGTAATGGACGACGAAACCTACGTCAAAGCCGACTACAAGCAGCTTCCGGGACAGGGAGAGGTAGCAGATATTTTCAAGCACACGAAACTGTCAAAGTTCGCAAAGAAATATCTGGTTTGGCAAGCCATCTGTACCTGTGGCTTGAAAAGCAGCACTTTCATAGCTTCCGGGACCGTCAACCAAGAAATTTACGTGAAAGAGTGTTTGAACAAACGTCTGCTGCCTTTCTTGAAGAAACACGGTTGTTCCGTACTGTTTTGGCCGGATTTGGCATCTTGCCATTACGGTAAAAAGGCCATGGAGTGGTACGCCACCAACAACGTGCAGGTGGTTCCCAAGGACAAGAACCCTCCCAACACGCCAGAGCTCCGCCCAATTGAGAAATACTGGGCTATTGTCAAGCGGAACCTAAAGAAGACCAAAAAAACTGCTAAGGACGAGCAGCAGTTCAAGGCAAACTGGCTTTCTGCGGCGAAGAAGGTGGACAAGGTGGCTGTACAAAATCTGATGGCAGGGTCAAGCGTAAGGCCCGGCAATTCGGATTTGGCAAAGCGGAAGCTCTAACTGAATATTTTTCCTGAATTTTATACTAATTGAACTTGAAAAAGAAATTTAATTTGATTTTTTAAATAAACGATTTCACCGATTTACACGCGTTTTCCCTTGACCAAATTTTGACCGTATAACCCTTTATAAATAAAACAAGTTGATGGAAGGTATGAGTGAAGTTGTTTTTTTTTTCATTTTCGCTCACTTTTTTTGACATTTCAACCACTCTTTATCTTGGGGAGAGAAAAACATCGTACAGGGTGCGGCAGAAAATAATGCAAAAATTTGTTCTTTTTCTTTCAAATCCCATTTTCAACTAATTCAAGCAATAGTATCAACATTTTCGAGTGCAGTTATCCTTATAAAGTCCTTTTAAACAAATTTATTCAATGTGTCCTCCATTTTTATTAATAACATCCTCTAACCGACGCCGGAAGCCAGAGCATGCCTTTCGGACGTAGTCCTCCGACATTGACTGCCATGTGCGTGTTATGGTTGACTTCAGGGTTTTCACACTAGGGTGTGATGTTTTGCAGGCTCGTGCTTCAACATATGCTCAAATCGAATAATCCAACGGATTAAGATCTGGACTGCTAGGGGCCACAAATCCTTCGGCCAAAACTTCATGTTATCGTTCAACCATTGTTTGGTTCGATTGGACGTGTGACACGGCGCTCCATCCTGCTGTAGGACAACGTTTTGGTCCTCGGAGAAGTTGGCCTTCACCCAGGGAAGCACTTGGTCCTTTAAAATACCGATATACACTTCGGTATTGATTTTAACTCCAGCATCAATGAAAACAGGCGGCATTTTCAAACCGTTGGACGCCACCAAGCCAAACATCATGACACCAGCCGGATGTTTGGTTTGAAATTTGAATTTCACTTTTTCCGGAACGTTCTCCATTTTCTGCGGTGAAATGAACCGGTCCGTGCGGCTGTTGGCCACAGCATCGATGCTGAAAAGCTTTTCGTCGGAGAACAGGATTATCATTTTTTCCTTCTTCAACAAGGAAAGCAATCTCTTGGAACGAGTCACTCGTAGTTCCTTGACCCGGTCCGTAATCAAGTGGCGTTTCACTCTGGCTCTGGAAGATGCATGCAGGTCTTCTTTGATGATTCTCCGCATGGATTTCTCCGAAACATTGGCTTCCTTTGCAAGTTTTCTTATGGAACGCACCGGGTTGCGAGCAATTTTTGCACGGACCGATTTGATCACGTTCGGCGTGCGTGCAAAGCGCGGACGTCCGCTTCCCAGCTTCCGCTGCTTAGGACCATCCTGCAGGGACTTTTTTATGCGGTAAACTGTTGCCAAATGGCACCCTACCACCTTGGCAATCTCTTTCGGCTTCTTCTGGGCGAGCAACAAACTGGTGATCACTTCTTTCGCGAACATTTTGACGAATTTGCAATAAAACAAATAGAATGTTTGGATGCAGCACTTGAAAGTAAACATAAACAAATTCACTTTCGACAAAAAATAGTCACTAGCTACACGAATTAACCCAATACTCAAGTTTTAACATTTTCGCATTATTTTCTGCCGCACTCTGTAGAGTATGCAAATTTGATTAATCCTGAGAAAATTTGAAGAGAAAAGTTACTTACAAGAGAGCTGTCTTGCCCCTTGAGTTGATCCGTCAAAAACTGACTTGTTTTTAAACACGAATGAAAAGTAGTTTTTACTCCTTTTCAATTATGCCAACGGCGACAAAAATTCGTAAAATGTCGGTACCACTGAGAAAAGAAAATTAACTCGACCCGTGACTTAATGCTGACGCCATTTTCAAAAAAGCATTTTTTTTTGTAAGCACCGTGTAAGTTTCGGAATCGTTTTAGACTGTCGCAGCATATAAAATGGAGGAATTATCCATTACGTTGGATACCGACGCATTTGCGAAATCGACAGGTAAGTTAAATATTTGCTTTTGTCAGTAATCACAAATGTTTAACACTGTACGAGACCACAAAGGTCTTCCATGCTATGTGGCCGGATGCAGTTTGCGGAAGAATTGAGACAGCACATAAAGGAATTCCACAAGTTGAATGCCAGCTTAAAGAACCCAGTACCTTTCCGATGTTCTGATTGTGGTACCTACTATTTGTACAAGTTTCAAACTCCTAAGGGACCATAAATTAAAGCACCATCTGCCCCTTCCACCGCCAACTGTAGAATTCGATGATTCTCTAGCAATGGAAACTGAAAGTTAATATATTTATGTATCTAACTACGCCATAACGAATCCTCGCTATTCTATGGAATCCGTTTGCCAAGAAGGACTGAGAGGAATCGCTTCGGTATTCATCACATCAGTTCGATCGGATGTTTCCCTTACTGAAACCAACATCAAGTTGTTCATAAAACATGCCAACAATATTTTGGACACCTATCCACGCGGTTTGTTTTCTGCTCTTCTTAAGACATTTTTAACTACTGGTTGGAAAAAGACTGGACAATGTGTACCAATGGTACTTCTGCGTACCTGCGGGTATAAAATAGATTCTACTGCGATCCTTAGCCTCATGTCCAGTAGCTTCCTTCCTCCCCGTGGTGCCGATCTGGGGCATGAATAACCATTGGAAGGATCGGCAACCAACCCCCGGTGGGACCTTGGTCATATGCTGACAGGGAAGGAGGGCTACCTCACAGGGAAGGAGGGCTACCGTACTTCATGTCAGGGGCAGGCTTCAAAAACAGCGGCTGATCATTGTCCTCGTGCCAGCGTGGGACTCTCAATGGTCCTCCAGCGAGGTGGGGGTTGGGAGAGGCCCAACAAGCCGCCCTGAAACAACTCAGTGTTACAAATAATACAGAAGTTAATATGGACCGGAACCATCGGTAAAGACCTAGGCAACAAATTAAGTGACTACGATTGGAAACTCGGAACATGTAACTGCAAATCGCTCTGCTTCCATGGCTGTGATAGGATCAAAATTCATGAAGGAAAGAGGCTCACGAGAAGACAGTTTTAGCCTCTTACCACGAGTTCAGATCGCCGGTGGTGAAATCGAGGTAGTAGACGAATTCATGTATCTGAGCGCATTGGTGACCGCCGATAACGACACCAGCAGAGAGATGCAAAGGCACAATATGGCTGGCAACTCGTGCCTACTTTGGACTCTAAAGGATGCTAAGATCGAACAAAGTTCGCCGAACTACAAAGTTGACCATCTACAAGACATTAATTAGACCGGTAGTTCTCTACGACCACGAAACATGGACATTGCTATTGGAGGACCAACGCGCCTTTGGAGTCTTTGAACTGAAAGGTGTTACGTATGATCTACGGTGGAGTGGCAGATGGAAGACGGAACGTGGAGGCAGCGAATGAACCACGAATTGCATCAGCTGCTGAGAGGAACCTGCCATCGTACGCATCGTTAAAATCGGTCGACTACGGTGGGCTGGGCATGTCGTAAGAATTTCGGACGATCTCTAAGATAAAATGGTTTGCCGAAAACGAACCGACGGGTACAAAAAGAAGATTCGCGCAACGAGCAAGGTAGATCGATCAAGTAGAAGGCGATCTGCGGACTCTCCGCAGATAGCGAGGCTGGCAAGGTTCAGCCATCCTTCGAATACAATGGAGACAACTTCTGTGTACTCTACTGTACATAATCCCCGGCCTTGGTCTTTTTGGTAAGGTAAGGTTGTGAAATCTTTGTAGTTTTTTAGATTTCTTTAGATTTATTCTACGAATAGGCGATACAAATCCGCCATTATGGTCGTCATTTGTGTTTTATAATCTTCAATTTTACTCAGGATTTGACGTAAGACACTACCTAGTAATGGAACATAAGCTTATATCACATAAGTAGCAAGTCTGTTATCCAGTTATCGTTTGATTTCGTTCATCGCATAACAAAGTGACTAGTTATCACCCCTGGCACACTTTGTCATCATATGTAATTTTTCAACACATTTTGTATGAGACAGTCAAATCGTAAAACTATAAATATTTTCAGATATGTGATCGAAAAATTTCGCGTTCTTATCAAAATACCTTTTCCGCTACTGGCATGAGAATTTGATTCATAATTGATAACATAGTTTGATACATTCTAATTTTGCTTACAAACAGGATTTGTTATCAAGTTGTTCGCAGTGATAACAAAATTAGTTATTATTATGATATCAACGAGTATTTTTTGTTATTATTCTGTTATTTTGCGTTTATTCAGCCTCAATGATAACATATTGAGGTTCAAAAATGACAACCTGGTAATAGAACTTGTAATTTAGTACTATCCTTTGCTCGGGTATCGATAATAAGTTCAACATCAGCTGAACTGATTTTGCTTGCTCCCAAAGCAAACTGGTTACCTTTCTTTAAACAGTTTCTTATTTCAAAATTGACCACCTCTAATTTTCCCCGTTGCTCAGAAGTCAAAAAAAAACACAACCAAACGAAGCGTTTGCTCAAACCGATAAAGATGATAAGTCGTCCCACTTGTGGCCTCCATCGCAACAACACAGTCAAATGCAATTCAGATCATGGTTTCTACTCCATCATTGTATGTATGTCGGAGCTCAAACCGTCCCCAATCGTACGAACCGTCACGTTGTCAATTCACAGGGAAATAGAATTTAGTAGTAGAAAAAAAAAAGAGTGAAACCCTGTCACCATCAGGTGCGAGCAATTTCCTCTACGCTAACGAACAAGCACTTGGGTCATTCCGGAATAATACCGAGAACGGACGGATCCGGCAATTCACTTATTATCCGAGTTTTTTCTCTCTCTCCCTCTCTCAGGTGCGCCATGCTCATCGTATGCACGAACCAATTGGAAGCAACAAGAGGATTCGCATTTGTGTTTGCATTTGCACTGTGGAGTTGTCAAGACGACCTCGCCTGCCTCGTTATAAGTATCGAGAATATTGGATTTTCATTGGTGACATTTTGGCATCCCATTTGGCGCTTGAGAGGGGAATTGGATTAGAAAACAACTTCGTTGCGAAACACACCGGAACGTTTAGACGAGTTAGGTTTATCAAATTTGTCTGTTCTCTAGTTAAATGCATCATCATGGCTGCCGGCTAGGAAAATTTGCTTGCCATTGATCAAACTTTGCTGCCGCAAAATATGTTTATCCTTTTGCCAACATTGAATGGGGAAAGGCATTTTTGCCACACCATGCAGAATTGGTCTGACAGGAGAAAATAATAAGGAGACCGTCTAGCCACTTGCCTGAGGCTGTTTTGGAAAATTGGAAGAGAAAATGTCCAAAGCAAGGTCGGCCTTAAATGGGTTATGGGTCTTTGCCGATCAGTTATTGCCCGGCAGACCGGAAAATTAGATGCAGTAGGTAAACGTGGTGGTGAACTTCTTTAAAGTCTTAATAATATTAATCTAAAGTTAATCGATGAGGTATTCAAATCGCATGATGGTAGCTTTTGGAATATTCCATCGTTTAACTAAAATTTATTTTTCAAAAGGTAGGTACTTGTTCTAAAATCGAGGATTTCAACGATCCTTCAACGTTTAAGTTCATTCACCTGAGACATGTGATGAAGCTGTATGTAATCTACACTTAAAAATCCCTCTGCTTACTTCTGATTTATCGGAACATACCTTCAGAAACAAGAAAGTGACCAATTTGGGGCCTTATTTAAAGCATGCGGTTTACTTTCCGATCAAGAAAAGGTTTGCTTCAGCTCCGCAATATCTACAGAACCTAACAATATTTATTGAGTACAATTCCGTGCATGTGTGCAAAGGATAGAAACGGCACCCTTATCTTATTGCCTTTGTCTCGAAAAGAGCTTACATCTCGGCGGGTCCAGAATCATGGGCCCAACTGACAGCTAGTGAATTTAGCTAAAATTTGTAAACAAATCGAACGGAGACGGATCCAAGTAATAGTTTGAAAAGTTTTTTTTTTCTAGTTTTGTTCATTTTATCGCGTTTTCCAAACAATGACGACTAGCATAAAGTTGACTTTCCACGTTTTGGTCACAATATTTCTACCATTGGCGTTGATATGTCGTAAGTATAGGCAAAGTTGTGATGTTTTCGAAAGGGAAAAATCAAACAATATCTTTAATAAACTGATTTTAACATATTCCTTCCAGATTCTGGGGTTTATCTTCGGTCAAGTCGCTGCCGTGCATCCTAGGTATGTTCAACCAAGGTTTAAGAGTGTTGTTTCTGTTCGGAAATGCGCATTTAAATCTAAACCAGACATTCTTGTGTATATACAGCACACACCCTTTGCAGATAGAGATGTGAGACGTTCCTATAAACGTTTACTCGGTTTACTACAGCCCTGCAACATCACTCACACATAACCCGGCGCCGGCACTCACACATAAGCCTAAGTCAGATCACGAGCATGAGCAATGAGCACGTAGCTGATTCGCCCTTTTTCATGCTTGGACCATCGGACGTTGCGGACGCAGGTTGGTGAGTAGCGGTAACGTTGAGCCGTGTTTCCGCCGGTGCCATCGGCGGAACCACACATTGGCGATCCTGCCAGGAGCTGGAGTCTTGATATGCAGCAATGTTTTCTATTTTCTTAAAGAAAAATGAAAACCCTCAACCCCTTTGTTTACATGCGTTGACGTTGTAATTATAGCGTTGACGGGAGTCCGCATTGTTATCTTGGCGTTGACGAGAGTTCGCATAATTATTTTGGCGTTGACGGGAGTCCGCATTGTTATTTTTGGCGTTGACGGGAGCCCGCATAAATATTTTTGGCGTTGACGGGAGTCCGCATTGTTATTTTTGGCATTGACGGGAGTCCGCATAGATCACTTCGTGGAAACATAACCCCAATCTCGCCGTCTCCTTTGAGGACGGAGAATAAGGAGCACGAAAAATATAATAAGTGGGGATAGCTTTTGCGTGCAGTGATCCATAGCAAGCTTAGCGTTGGCGGGAGTCCGCATAAGCATGCACTAGCAACGAAGAACATATTAATCGGAAGCGTTTGACGCTGGAGTCACGACCAAAAATAAATCCTATGTGAGGGTGAACGGGCTTAAATAGCCACTTATTTAAAAAAACCGTAAACGAATACTTATGCGTACGTTTCATCCATGATTTTCAGATAAATAAAATAAATTAAAAACTATGAACACCAATGGTACCTATGTTCGTGCGCCAGCCATACAAATGAATCAAGAAGAGTCTGAGTTCGATGCGTTCAACTGCGGATTCTCTGACGGCCTGAATTCCACCCAGCTTGGAGCTAACGAGGTTGTAGAAACGACGGAATTTTTAAGTGATGAGGAGGTAGAAGTACCCTTCGAGACTCACAAAACTATGTGGTCTTCTGTCGAGTATCCGAACGCAGTAACCATGCAGAGGAAAAAGGTGATTCTACGGCTTCAACCGTAAATGACAGGCTTGACCGTTTGAAAAAATTGATGCTCGATTTAGCCGATTCCGTCAATAGTTCGGCAAGGAAAGATCCGATCGGACAAGATGAAACTGGATGGGGATTTTCGAAGGAACCATTGCAAGCAGCCGGTTACTCATCCATTCGTGTGGACGCCATTCCCCCGTTCCCGAAAGATGTTCCGGCAAACAAACTGTGGGAAGCCTGGCCTCTTGATGGAATAATCAAGAATAATTTAGTTGATGGACCTCTTGATCCTGTCCGACGTACAAAGCTTCTGTTCCTGTCTATGGGAACGGAACTGCAGGGGATTGTACGCGCTGCAAACTCCGCCCAAATCTTAACGATTCAGCTTGTTACTCGACATTCGTTAAGAATATCGACACTTACCTCAAGGTGATGACCGATACGACGGCTGAACACGAGACGTTCACTTCCATGAAACAGAAGAAAGGTGGATCGGCCGTTGCGTTTGTGGTTACTCTCCAACAGATCAAGAGCGATTTGTGCGATCCCAGCTGTTAACAGGGATGGCCAACCGAGAGTTGGCGATGAGTTCACGAACGTTTGCCTACGAAACTAATTTTATAGTGCAGGCAGCAACTCGGAATGAGGCATTCGAAGGGCGAACCAAGCAGGAAGCTCCAGACGTATTTGCTATTACGCATAGAAGATCAGCATTTGTACCAGTTCATAAGCGTACGCGTGAACAGGAACCACATGCAAGTCGAGGGGTCAACACGTCGCCAGGATAAATTTCAGCCGGAACGGCGCTCCGCTGCTTAAGATGCAATCGAGCGGCCCATAATGGGGGCATATGCCCAGCTCTGGGCCGAAAGTGTCTAAATTGTGTGGAATGGAAGGTCATTTTTGCCGCATCTCTGTCATGTAAAAGGGAGAACTACAGCGGACACGGTAATGCAGAGAAACATCTGGCCGATGGAATCTTTTGAATGCTACAGGGATAGTACTCCTCCCCGAAATGAACTGCGGGCTTATGGGACCTCAAGATGCAGATCAAATGCACATTTCGAGCGGAGGCAGAGATCGTTGGGTCGTTGCAAACCGGTGGTTCAAGCGGACTTCTTGGTTGTTGGTGAAGGTCGTCGTTCCTTGATAGGGCGCTCAACAGCCTGGGAAATGAAGCTATTGGAGGTCGGGTTGTCAGTAAACAACTGCCACTCCAGTAATGCGGTGATGTTTCCCAAGATCGCAGGAGTGATTGCTAAATTCAGCGTTGACAGAACAGTACCGCCAGAGAAAAACGCTTACGATAACGTCCCGGCAGCATATCGCGAAGGGGCGAGGCGTCGCCTACAAGATATGGAAGCTCAAGGCATCATCGAGAGAGTCTTTAGTGCCCCTGGGTGGATAAGCGGAATGTCCGCGGTTCCAAAGGGTAAAAACGATTTCAGATTGGTCGTTAACATGCGCTCTGCAAATAAGGCTATAAAGAGGGAATACTATCGGCTCCCGCTAATAGACGAAATGAGAATCAAGCTGCACGGAGCCAAGATTTTTACGAAACTCGATTTAAGTAACGCTTACTACCACCTGAAAACGGGATGTATCGGTTCACTCGGCTGATGTTCGGCGTTAATTGTGCTCCGGAGATCTTCCAGAGGGAAATGTGCCGGATCCTGGAAGGCGAAGAAAATATCATCGTCTATATCGACGATGTGCTTATTTTCGCCGATTCACCGGAGCAGCTTCGGACGATAACTTGCAGGGTACTGCAGGCCCTACGCAAAAACAACTTGACACTCAATAACGCTAAATGCGAGTTTGAGAAAGCTCACATAAAATTTCTCGGACTTGAGCTGGACGAGGACGGTTTTCATGTAGACGAACAAAAATTAAAGATATAAGAAATTTCCGCTCACCTACGACTGGATCCGAGCTCCGTAGTTTCCTGGGACTAGCTACCTACATCAGCCCGTACATCGATAACTTTGCCGATATCACGAGTCCCCTCTGGGCAGTATCTTCAAGCAAGATATGGACATGGGGACCACAGCAACAAATAGCTTTCGAAAAGATCAAAAACAAAATTACACACTGCACTACTACCTTGGGCTACTCTGCAGAGTAAGACAGGACAATACTCTACACGGATGCGTCGCCCAATGCGCTCGGTGCCGTACTTGTGCAACAGAAAGAAGAAAAGTCTTCGCTAATTATAAGTTTCGCATCAAAGGCATTAACACCAACAGAAAGGAAGTACGCCCAAAACCAGCGTGAAGCACTCGGAGCAGTCTGGGCTATTGAGCATTTTTCCTTTTTCTTGCTCGGAAGACGTTTCACGCTGCGAACCGATGCAGAAGGCATTACGTTCATCCTCAATCGCACGCGTGAAAATTCAAAACGGGCACTTACCAGAGCCGATGCATGGGCACTCCGCCTCAGCCCCTACAACTACGAAATAGAGTTCGCCAGAGGACGCGATAATATCGCCGACCCGTCATCTAGGCTTTACGTCAGAACTGACGACCCATTTGACGAACAGAAGAGCCCTTGGGAAATAGCCTGTCTAGATTCAAACGAGGTGGGTTTCCTCACAGAGAGTGAAATCAAAGAAGCAACGGAAAATGACCAAACGCTACAAAGAGTGTCTGAATCGCTGGAGTCTGGGAACTGGGATGTGGATCTAACTAGATTTCGAGCTATCGCGGATGAGTTATCTCTCCGGGATGGTTTACTGTTTAAGAACGGTTGTGCAGTAATTCCGGAGGCATTGAGAGAACGAACCTTGCAGTTGGCACACGATGGACATCCTATGGTAGCAAAACTGAAAAGTATTCTCCGAGAACGCGTATAGTGGCCTGGTATGGCATCCGATGCTGAGAACTGGGTCGAATCCTGCGAAACGTGCGCTATCAATGGTAAACCCGAGAAACCTACCCCGATGAAGCGCATTTTTGCACCTCAGTCGGTGTGGCAAACGATCGCCCTAGATTTTAATGGGCCATATGCTAAACTCGGCGGTATATCTATAATGGTGATTGTTGACTACCGGTCAAGATATCTCATTGCCCGCCCGGTAAAATCTACCAATTTTGACCACACCAAGCGTGTTCTTGAAGACGTATTTGGTAGAGAAGGCTTCCCGGCATTCATGCGTTCTGACAACGGTCCACCTTTCAACTGCACAGAATATAAGCAGTTTTGCGCACAGAGAGGAATACAAGCCGTGTTTTCCACCCCACTATTTCCCCAGCAAAATGGTCTGGTGGAAAATTATATGAAGCTTGTTAACCAAGCTATGGCATCAGCAACCAACAACCGCACAAAGTTTACAGATGAGCTGCAATTTAAAAAAAACGCCTTTGCATTGCTTCTGTGTATATTCCTCCTAGAGCCTCAATTAACCGAAAACAACTTTCAGATATATGTTCGGTTTTTCCTGTTCCGCGGTTGATCATGGGAGATTTTAACTCTCACGGTACTGTACGATTACAACCGGTCTGCCTTGATATATAATCGCTGTGACAACTTCAATATGACAGTTCTTAACAACGGAGAAGTTACACGCTTGGCTGGTCAATCCTCACTTGGCAGTAGACTTGATCTCACACTTTGCTCGAATTCATTATCGTTGGACTACACGTGGAATGTGATCCAAGATTCCCACAGTAGTGATCATTTGCCTATTAAAATTTCAGTTGCCACCGGGCTCACTCCGCCGGAATCCATCAACGTCACGTATGATCTAACTCGTAATTTCGATTGGACAAGGTTCAAGACAGCAGTAGATGAAGCCTTATCAACGGTAGAAGGGCTTCCACCGCTGGAGGAATATAACTTCCTCTCCAACCTGATTTTGGAAAGCGCGCTTCAAGCTCAAACTCAACGCGTTATCTTGTATTCCAAAGTTGTTGGAGAAAATGCTCCTCTTCCGTCTGGACATATAGATTTAGACGAACAACCTGCTTTCAGATACTCAATATGGTTTCCGTAGGGGTAAGGGAACGAACGACTGTCTCGCGTTGCTTTCCACAAATATTCAGTTAGCTTTTGTTATAAAAGAGCAAATGGCTTCTGTATTTTTGGACATATAGGGAGCTTTTGATTCAGTATCTGTTGAAGTTCTTTCAGATAAACTCCACGCTTGTGGCTTTCACCTGGAGATAACGGCGAAGTGCCTGTTACGGGACCCAATGGGGTCGACCCTTACAGGATACCTTGGACAATTTGACTACTTGGACTCTAGAGCTAGGTATCGAATTCTCTAAGGAGAAAACTGAGTTGGTAGTTTTTTCTAGGAAGCATGACCCTGCACAACCGAAGCTTCAAATTTGGGGTAAGCCGATAACTCATTTCATGTCATTTAAATATCTTGGGGTCTAGTTCGATTCAAAGTGCACCTGGGATCCCACATTGAGTATCTGAAGCGAAAGTGCCAGCCAAGGATCAACTTTCTCTGCACAATTACCGGAACCTGGTGGGGAGCTCATCCACAAGATCTTCTAACGTTGTACCGGACAACGATTTATAAAATACGGTATAGAATACGGTAATTTTTGTTTTCAGTCTGCGGCTCGGTCGCACATCATCAAACTGGAACGTATTCAGTATCGGTGTCTTCGTATCGCGTTAGCTTGCATGCACTCGACTCATACCATGAGTCTCGAAGTGCTGGCTGGTATGTTGCCACTCTCGGGTCGATTTTCAGAATTATCTCTCCGGCTCCTCACCAGGTGTGAAGTTATGAGCCCTCAAGTGATAAGCTGCTTGAGTTGAATCCTCAAGTTCGCTTCATCACTTTGCACCATTCGTACATAACACAGGATGTCAGCCCTTCGACGAATATTTACAATCGAGTTTGCTTCTCCAACTTCGACAGTTCTGTACATTTTGATTTATCCATGAAGCAGGAGCTTCATGGAATCCCAGAGAATCATCGTACTGTGATATTTGCTGCAAAGTTTGGACAAGTTGATTCCACTAAATCGTTTTACACTGACGGATCATTGATAGAGGAGTCAGCAGGCTTAGGTATATTTAATGAAATTTATAGCGCCAATCGTAAACTTCAAGCTCCTTGTTCCGTATATGTCGCTGAATTAGCGGCAATACACTTTACGCTAGAGATTGTTGCCTCATTAACACAGGATCAGTACTTCATGTTCACAGATAGTCTCAGTTCTATAGAGGCTATTCGCTCATTGAGGCCAGTAAAGTACTCCTCGTATTTTCTTATGAAAATACAGGAGCTTCTAAGTGCTTTATCTTCGCGTTATTTTATCACCACCTTTGTATGGGTCCCATCTCATTGTTCAATTCCGGGCTATGAGAAAACGGACTCGCTTGCAAAGGTGGGCGCTATGGAAGGCGATATTTGTGATCGACAAATCGCCTTCAATGAATTTTGCGCTAATTTTCGTCAACAGTCACTCGACAGCTGGCAGTGTAAATGGAGTAAAGGAGATTTGGGGCGATGGCAACATTCTATCACTCGCAAGGTTTCGAAGAAATGTTGGTTCAGGGGATTGGATGTGGGTCGAGACTTCATTCGTGTCATGTCTCGCCTCATGTCCAATCATTCTTCATTAAAATCTCATTTTTTCCGTATTGGGCAGGGTGACAGCAATCTCTGTGAGTGTGGACAAGGTTACCAGGACGCAGATAACATTATTTGGTCATGTGCTGAACATTGTTGAGTCAAATTTGAGCATTAGGATTCCCTTCGGGCTCGAGGTAGAAAACCCAATGTAATGGTTCGAGATATTTTAGCTCAACGTGATCTGGAGTTTACGAAACTCATTTATATCTTTTTGACTAGCATTAGCCTTAGATTGTAGTTATTTCATTCTGTATGTTTATTATAATTTTTTTATCTATGTTTGTGTGTTTTTTTTCCTCAAAAATGTTCAAGTCAACAGAAAACCAAAAGTTGTATAGTTATAAATTTTAGCCAATTCTGAATTCAAAATAAACGTGCTTTGAAAACCATACTTCAAATTCCCACCCATCTTCCCATCCGTTCAATTGTTATTCCTATTAATTTCGAGACAGCCGCGAGTAATTGGTTCTATTCCGTTAACGTTATTTTTAAGATAATTGATGAAGATACAGTATTGAACAAAACATGTGCAACTCAAATCGAGTAATCATAAAAGCATCAGTAAACTTCAATGTTTTGAAATCGAATTCGAGCAAGTTACTGCAGCTGACGGTTCAGGAGTCTAGATGTTTGCTACATGATAACCGGGTGGCAATTAAAATTTTGGAATTTTTTCGAGGCCTCTATGCTCAACAACAAACGAGCTCAGAGAGAAATAAGAGTGTGTATGCGTTAGCTCTTTCTCTCCTCTTTCTGCTAGTATTTTCTGTTTTGTTTATGCTTGCTCAGTTTTGCTCAAAATGCTGTCGAAACAAGAAGTATTTCACGAGCGCGTTGAACAGTTCTACGAACTGCACAGAAATCTCGGCAAAACGTACACTCAGTAGCAAAAAAAAAGCCGAGGAAAATTTTTCTTCCAAAAACCACGTTGTTCAACCTCCTGTAAATTTGTCAATTATCAATATTTTTGGCTGAAAATTTCACAACATTATACAAAATGTATAGACCTTATGTGACCAAAATTTCATGTTGATAGAATTTATAAATTTGAAGTTATCATAAAATATGTGAAAAAAGTCATTTTTGGACATAGCAATTTCAAAAATCCGTATTTCTGTGAAAAATTTAGGTAGCATATTACAAATTTCTCCATAGTATATAAAAGTACAAAAAATAATGTGGACAAAATTTGAACTATTTCCATCGAGTGGTTTGGACTACAGCTGGCGTCAAAGTTGACACACCAACATGAGCATTTCCCTTTTTCACCCGATACTGACCTTGCTGAAATATCGGTGCAAAAAAAAAGCCGAGGTGAATTCATCTTATTAATACACATGATTTGTTACGCGTGAAATATCCCAAATAACTAGTGTAACCCACAAAGAACTTTGCAAATATGGCATTCAGTATGAATTGGTTTGTGAAAACTACGTATACAGTGTTATACAGTATTATTAATAAAATTCACCTCGGCTTTTTTTTTGCACCGATGTTTCAGCAAGGTCAGTATCGGGTGAAAAAGGGAAATGCTCATGTTGGTGCGTCAACTTTGACGCCTGCTGTAGTCCAAACCACTTGATGAAAACAGTTCAAATTTTGTCCACATTGTTTTCTGTACTTTTATAAGCTATGGAGAAATTTGTAATATGCTACCTAAATTTTTCACAGAAATACGGATTTTTGAAATTGCTATGTCCAAAAATGACTTTTTTCTCATATTATATGGTAACTTCAAATCTATAAATTCTATCAACATGAAATTTTGGTCACATAAGGTCTATACATTTTGTATAATGTTGTGAGATTTTCAGCTAAGAATATGGATAATTGACAAAGTTACAGGAGGTTGAACATGGAGTTTTTTGCTAACAAAATTTTGCTCGGCTTTTTTTTTGCAACTGAGTGTATATGGTACAACATTTTAAAAGCAAATATGTTGCGACTTCGACTGTTTACCATATCCTTAGATCCCCAACAATTGCTGACAAGCAAGGTAGTGGAAGCCCAGCCAAAATTATGGACGCAAAAGGACTTCGTTCTCTTTCTCGTGCCTTCAACAACAAGGATTCACTGAGCCAACGGGATGCCGCAAAAAAGTTCAACTGTTCTCACCAGTACATCTGCAAACATTGAAAAGAGTCGGAATAAAGTGCCGAAAGAAGACACGAACCCCGGAATATACTGATGCACAGATTTCAACGCTGAAATCCCAATGCCGTTGGTTGATTAAAAATTATTCCGGAAAAAGTTTTGCTTTGGACGACGAAAGCTACTTCCCTCTTTCGAAGACGCAGATTCCCGGAAACGATCGATACTATTCAACGGATAGTTCTACTACACCTCCGAACATAAAATATAAGTTTAAACATAAGTTTGAACAGAAAGTGATGCTGTACATTGCCATTTCCGAGAAAGGCATTTCTAAGCCATGGTTTGGCAATCAATCAAGATGTGTACCAGAACGAATGTTTGAAGAAAATGTTGATCCCGTTTCTACAAAAACATCATGCTGATGGACAATACGTGTTTTGGCCGGATAAAGCGTCATCGCATTACGCCATAAAAACACAATCGTTCCTGAATACCCATTCGATCCCATTTGTACCCAAAAACCACAACCCGACAAATCTGCCTCAGTGTCGCCCAATCGAAGATTTCTTCGGGGTTTTGAGTTCCTTGGTGTACAAAAATAACTGGAGAGCCACGGATTGCAAACAGTTGATTGGTAGAATCAAGAGATGCATTCGCAAAGTAGACATGGAGGCCGTACAACGCTCCTGTTCCGACATCAAACGGAAGCTTCGCCGAACATCCGATTACGGACCGTTTTCAAATGTTCACTAATTTTTTTTCAACAATGGACAATGTATCTTTTATTTGAATAAATCAGATCTTCTTCAACTATGTTTGTCTTATTTTGATAGCTTGAGAAAGAAATTCCAAAATTTTAGAAGCCACCCGTTATTGCAGCAAACAGCTGTCAACTGACAGTTCACCGGCAGTGTTTTGTTGAAAAGAGCCATTTTACGCTGGTCAAAACAAGTGCAACTTCTCGCTTTCTTGGACTTATTCTTCTAGAAGTGTTTAAAAAAAAGGTGGAAAAGTATTCTTACTTGCGTTAAAGGGTGATACGGTCAAAATTTGGTCAAGGGAAAACGCGTGTAAATCGGTGAAATCGTTTATTTAAAAATCAAATTAAATTTCCTCTTTTCTAGTTCAATTAGTATAAAATTCAGAAAAATATTCAGTTTGGCTTCCGCTTTTCCAAATCCGAATTGCCGGGCCTTACGCTTGACCCTGCCATCAGATTTTGTACAGCCACCTTGTCCACCTTCTTCGCCGCAGAAAGCCAGTTTGCCTTGAACTGCTGCTCGCCCTTAGCAGTTTTTTTGGTATTCTTTGGGTTCCGCTTGACAATAGCCAAGTATTTCTCAATTGGGCGGAGCTCTGGCGTGTTGGGAGGGTTCTTGTCCTGGGAACCACCTGCACGTTGTTGGCGGCGTACCACCTCCGTGGCCTTTTTACCGTAATGGCAAGATGCCAAATCCGGCCAAAACAGTACGGAACAACCGTGTTTCTTCAGGAAAGGCAGCAGACGTTTATTCAAACACTCTTTCACGTAAATTTCTTGGTTGACAGTCCCGGAAGCTATGAAAATGCTGCTTTTCAAGCCACAGGTACAGATGGCTTGCCAAACCAGATATTTTTTGCGAACTTTGACAGTTTCGTGTGCTTGCGAAAATATCTGCTACCTTTCCCCTTCCTTTTGCCGTATAAAACTCCTGTCCCGGAAGCTGCTTGTAGTCGGTTTTGACGTAGGTTTCGTCGTCCATTACCACGCAGTTAAACTTCGTCAGCATCGTCGTGTACAGCCTCCGGGATCGCGCTTTGGCCGTCGTATTTTGTTTATCATCGCGATTTGGAGTCACTACCTTCTTGTAAGTCGATAGTCCGGCTCGTTTTTTGGCTCGATGCACGGTTGTAGACGATACACCCAGCTTATTTGCGGCATCTCGGAGAGATAGGTTAGGGTTTCAGCTTGGAAACAACCGGCAACTCTCTTTGTCGTCTCAGCGGCTTCCGGTTTTCGATTTCCCCCGATCCAGACTTCCTGGCTGTCGACAAACGTTCCCCAAACACTTTAATTACATTTGTAACGGTTGATTTGGCAACTTTTAGCGATTTTGCCAACTTTGCGTGCGAGTAGCTCGGATTTTCGCGATGCGCGAGCAAAATTTTGATACGCTGCTCTTCTTGCTTGGACGGCATTTTGACAACTGAAGAGTGAATTCCAAAATCAACATAGGAGCAACATTCTACGCACACACACCTTCAAAATGAGGGGTGTTCAGGTTTTTAAATGCAAAATTGAAAGAAAAACGTCAAGTTGATATTGACCAAATTTTGACCGTATCGCCCTTTATTGTACCATAACAAGGTGAATATTGCATAATAAACATTGATAAAGGTCAACACTCATGTTTTCCTTATATTTATGTTATTAGACACCAAAATGGCTCCTGACAGCCTTGGATTGGAACTACGAAAGATAATAATCGATGATTACAAGAGCGAAATGTCACAAAAAACGATTTGTGACAAATACCAGGTAAAAAATGGACCGTTTCAAGACTGTGCTCGAAATTTCGTTCAACCGGGAAGATTTCGGTGGACAATAGAGGTGGAATATAACGGTCCACCACGTCAAGAGAGGACTCTATGATCGTCAAATGCATTAAGAAGGATCCTTCCAAATCTTCCTTCAAGGTGCCAACGGATTTACAGTTAATTGTATAGGACCGGACAATCAAATGACGTGCCGTTGACGCCTTGCGAAGAAACCTCTGATTTCACTTAGGAACCAGAAGAAAAGACTTTTGTTTCTTCAATCTCATATTGGCTGGGATGTGCAGTAATGGCGGACGGTTCTGTTCAGTGATGAGTTGAAGTTCAACATCTCCGAAAGTGACGGAATTTGCCGTGTACGTCGACCGACTGGAAAACGCTTAGATTCACGGTACTGCCAGAAGACGGTGAAGCATGGCGGAGGCAATGTGATGGTCCGGCGATGTTTTTCTGCAAAAGGCCTTGGTCTAATTCATCGAATCGATGGAATCATGGACCGTTTTATGTACAATAACATCCTGAAAGATGTTATGCTGAACAGAATATGCCATTAAAATGGATATTCCAACAAGATAACGACCCCAACCACACCGCCAAAGTGGTCAAACAGTGGTTTAAGGATAACCAAATAATGGTGATGGACTGGCTGACCCAATATCCGGATCTGAACCCTATCGAGAACCTGTGGGAGATCGTGAATCAGCGAATTGATCGTGAAGGTGTTCGAAATAAGGATCAGTTGTTTGCACAAATCCAAAAGGCTTGGGCAGCAATTCCATTTAACTTTCTTGACCACCTGATCGAGTCTATGCCTCGCAGGTGCAAGGCCGCAATTTAAAATAAAAGATTCGCTACGAAATATTGAAAGCCAAATTGAATTTGGTTAACAACACACGAAGTTGCACTTGTTTTGTCCAGCAGGAAAACGTTGACTTTTATTTTATTATTTTTTTTCATGAATTGTTATTTATGAGTAATGATTTTTTTAGTTATAATAAAAATGAAAAGTGCTGTTTCTACATACTAAAAACATTTTTCTCCCAATTGAGTTTTAATAAACCTTCAATGTAGAGTTTCATGATTAAGATTGACTGGTTGCAAATGTTTTGTCCAATACTGTAGATATGAAAACTTGGCTCTGTAAAGTTGATTCGATAGAGTTTGTACAAATAAATGATTTAAAAAAAAAGTGCATTTCCTGTTGTTAGACAAAGTGACTGTGACGACAAACGGGATGCTTCGTTTAAAAACAAACAAATGTAAGAGATAGCAGGCTTCACCTTACAATACCGGTGCGCTAAAGCCATGGTTAACAAAGAAGTTAGGAAATATGGGCTATTTCAAAAGTAACAGTGATGCCATAGCTGCCGCTCAACAGCAAAGCATTATTAATTGTTGAGTTCTGTTGGACAGCTTCAAAACATTTGTTTTTATTATATATGATAGTGCCTGATAATGGACAATCAAATCATAAGCAAAGATCAACCTCTAATGACTGGAAGAAACATGCTTTCAAATCACAGAGACTTTCTAAAAATTTACGGAATTAAAATTTGAGGACACAAAATATATTCTAGAAGCTAGCGTAAATGTAGAATCCGTAAGATATCTTTGAATGGGACAATATTTATTAGTTTGGGTTTCAAATTTGGTTTTAATAATACATCAAGTAAAACATACAATTGGGTTTAATTAATTTTTAAGTCTCAAAGTATTAACAAAATATTCATTATTTTTTAGTGTGTGCTCTATTTACTGGATATTTTTTTTGCTCTCTTCCAAACGACCTGTTTGGAACAAGAACTTATTCTACAGGAATGCCTTTGAACGAAATTAGATGGTCCAACTCTACATATTTAACATCTCTCAGAGTCATGACTCGTAATTATTCTGCAGCAAAGACACAAAATAGCCGAGTTTTCATTAGTTTTCCCAAAAATATACCTGCCACTTAATCACCAGATCCAATGTATAAGAAATGCCTCCGGCCAGCGAAAAACATTGCCTCGCAAAATTCCCTCCTTAATTAAGTAGTTCAGCCCTAATTTATTCTCTCGAGAAGAGCAATCTTTCTCAGGCATAGACACACCTGCCAACCGCAATCCAGTCACATGAACCTGTTCTCGGCATCGTGGGAAGGTTCCGGGCTCTCACACAAAACTCCAACTAAATTATTCCTGAGCGAAGCAAATTTCTGAAAGCACTATCTAACAGTGACCACCGTGTGGAACTTAACTTGAATGCCAAAAAGAAAATCTGCTGACAAAGGACGAAACACACTCGGCACTGATGGAGCCCCGGAAATTTTATCTCTCATTTTAATTTCAGCCACATGAACGTGACTAATTAGCTTCGGTGCTGACCACCGACCATTCTCTGCCATCCTTTGGAGAGGGAAATTCTCAAACTCGATCTTTGATTTGCAAAACAGCCAACCAACAATGTGCGGAAGTGAAGTTCTGCGAGAACTCTTCTCAGGTTTTGTGTGTGACTTAATTGGATTTTTCGTTCTCCCCGTAGTGGTTTTGGTCTTGGTCCTGGTCTTGGATGATGGGATAAAAGGAACGCACAGCTTACAGTCGATGTGATAATAAATTCCATTCACGGAAAACCATCAGAAATGGCATGTGTGTGTGCTTAAGATCTCCTCTTCAACCGGTCGCTTCGGGCCATTCGCGATGCCGGGTAGTTCGGAATCAAAATTTAATCCTATTTCTTTCGGCATCGCAGCCGCCATTCTTTCCGGATGGGAACGAAATACAAAGACATCGCTGAAAATGGTGCCGTTAGTTGGACGGATGACGAGATCTAAATGCTATCGGTGTACGGTAACACGATAGTAAATCGCTTTTTGAAATCATATTTTCTGCACTGCACAACCTATTCCATTGTTTGTCCAGGCTGTCGGTTGCCTGGCTTTCGTGAGCATTGGATCTGGAGCGGCGACAAGGGGTCCGCGGATTTTTTGGGCCTTGTGCTGTTAGATAGCGATGTGTGTCCTTGTTTCAGGGTAATTTATTGACTTATTTATACGAGATAGACATGATTTATATGATTCTAATGTAACCAGTTTAACTACCACTTTGAATCCCCTCGTTCTAGCGCACATTTTAACACAGTCCCACGTGCCTGCATTCCGCCAATATCTTCCGAGACATGTAAGGAGTGTATCGAAAAGTAGTTAGTAACTTTTAAGCACAGTTTACTCATATACTGATGAAGATTTTTCTTGTGTCTGTTTGCGAGTAAATGTGGTTGGGGAAGGATCTTTGAACACACTGGATGCTCGATTGTGCATGAAAACTTTGAGCGGAAGATTCTGGTTCGGCAAAGTATGAATACCTGTGGTTTGTGGTCGTCAATTTCCATAAAAGTGTGACAAACGTTCAGATCTAAACAGATAGAAAAAAACATTCAGTTTTCGGCGTTATCTAATGCACATGAAGAAACTGCTAGATCTACCAGAAATATATGAGATCTTTCATGAAAATTTTCGCCAGATAACGCCAAAATCAAGTCTGTTAGATAAAAGATTTCAAACATTGTTGAACAGTGCATTGCAATCGTTTCGCCGCATTTATAAAATTTTGCCGTGATCTTTTCATTTCAATGCAACAAATCAAATATTACATGCATGTAGTAGTGAGATCCATTGCCTAACTTACACACACTAATAACAGCTTTCTAGCGTTGTTTACTTTTCGTAGAAGACGTATCCAGGGATGCCATATTCACAAACATGTCTGTAAATTTGCAGACTTTTCATTTTTATTGCAGACTTTTTCAACGATGCAGACATTTAGCAGACATTTTATTTATGTTGCAAACTTTTACAGACATTTGAAATAATCTTTCAAATTTCAAATAAAGGTATTCTCTGAAGTTCGGATTTAAAACGTATGAGGATTTGAACAGCCCTAGTAGCACCTTTGTTGCCATTTGGTTGAGATAACATGAATATGACTTGCTAAGTAATAATAAAGTTACTACAACTAATTTTGGCCGTAGTGTGCTACTTGGGTATAGTAGATACGGTAAGCAGCTTTGTTGAAATATTTAAAAAAATCGTAGGTATCATTTAAAGAAGAAATACTTGAAGAAACGAAAGCGATGGACCACTTGGAGACACAATGGGCCCGGAGATAAGTATCGTATAGGCCCTTTCAGAGGGTAACATGGAGTCCCTACTTCTGGTAGTGTTCAATCCCACGCGTGTTCAAACCCAAATTACTGACAAAGGGTTGGTAATATTGGTCCTTTGAAATTAAGTCACAACGAAAATCAAAGTTCACAACAATACAAATCATACTTGGGGAATCTAGAGACTTCCACGAACAAAAAACATCTCCTTTGGTGAGGTATAAACTTCTCAGAAGTATTGAGAGCAAGCAGTTCATGCAAGAAGAACCTTCAATAATTCTTAATTAAAGTTCAAGATCATACTGACCAGAATTTCAAGACAGAACTTCTCCAAGAATCAGGGGGTACTGCCTTCTAATTTGAGCACGAATTTCCCAACAGTTCCGGAACAAACTTCCTCGAAGTTCTGGAGAAAACTTCCCAAAAGTTCAGAAGAGGACTTTTCAGAAGTCCAGGAAGAAACTTCAAGAACAAATTTAAAGGAATTTTCCTAAAAAATTTGGAATAAAATTTTCCTCGCAGTTCCGGATGTGACCAATCAGAAGTTTGGAAAGAATAAGCTCAGGAAAAAACTTTCCCGAATTTCAGGAAGAAACCTACCAGAGAGGGCACTACCTGTAGGGTCAAGAAGGAATTTTTCAGAAAAATCAGTAAAGAACTCCTCAGAAGTTCACAAGAGGACTTCTCAGAAGTTGCAAAGAGACCAAAAATTTAGTTGGAACTACCCAGAAGTGCTAGAGAGCTTCCCTTAAGTTCCAAACTGAACATTCCAGCATTTCAAAATGAGAACTTCTCGAAGTTCACGACATCCCAGATGTTATGGTAGATTCTTTTGATAAATCAGGAAGAAACCTTCCAGAAGTATAGGGGGATTCTAGTAGATCAAGCAGGAATTTCTCAGAAATTCAGGAGCAAGTTCGGGAGAATACTCCCATGAAGTTCAGAAAAGATTATTTCGGCAGTTCGGAAAAAAAACTTCTCAGAAGATCAGGAAGAAACTTCTAACAACTTAAGAAGATTTTTCCAGGAAATTCTGGAGAGTATTTTCTAAAAGATTTGCTGAAACTTTCCTCGTAGTTCAGGATAGGACTTTTCAGAAGTTTAGAAAGTAACTATGTTCAGGAAAAAAATAACCAAATACTTCTGGAAGGTAAGGTTGGGTTCTTAAATGTGAATTTCGAAGAAAATGAGGAGAACACTTCCGTTGCGTTGCAAACGTTTGGACGCAGTAACCTTTATCGCGATTTTCTTTGAAAGCTCATAAGTTTGCTGAACAGTTTATGCTGTTTCTGCACATCAGTAAGTATTTTCGTTGTGGACTGTGTAGTATTTCGAAATAAAATGTATCTGTCTAGGTACGGGAAAGGCAAAACGCTTGAACGAGCTGCAGCAAGGTCAAATCCGAGTTCTGGTAGATACTGGTCTCAATAATCGTGAGATTGCCGGAAAATCAATAGATCCGAAAAGGTTGTTCGGAATTATCGAAAAAATCCGCAGAAGTATGGCATTAAGAAGCGAACAAAGGGGAATTCGAAACTAACAGCTCGGCAAAAAGGACAAATCCGAGAAGAAACTACCAAAAACCACTTGAGTTTTCGCCAGATTATTGCCAAAATTCGATTTCAGTGCACAAAAGTACCATTAGCCGCGTTTTGAATGTGTGTCCGAACATCAATTGGACAAAACCAAAGCCTAACCCCAGACTTACGCCAAAGCACAAAGCAAACCGACTACAATTCTCACAAAATCATATGTCCTGGACTGAACAATGGCGCCAGGTCATATTTTCTGATGAGAAAAAGACGGCCCAGACTACTACAGTCATGATTGGCACGATTTGAGGGATAAAGGAGTAACCCGATCCAAGAGAAATTAATTTAGGAGGAAGAACTGTAATGGTATGGGGTGGATTTTCCTATGCTTCCAAATTATCCAAATCTGCTGGATCTCCGCAAAAATGAACTCGACTACTTACTGCAACCTCTTGGAAGAAGTGTTGGTGCCGTTTTTGGAAAACCTTTTGGACGAAGGGGTTATTTTTCAGCAAGATAATGCTTCAATCCACGTGTCGCGACAGACCAAGGTTTGCTTTGAGTCGAAAGAAATCACCGTTCTTGAATGGCCAGCATGTAGTCCAGATTGCAACATTTGGGGCATACTGGCATCGAAGGTTTACGCAAATGGACGCCAATTCATCACCGTGAATGAAATGAAGGCATGCATCAAGGAGCTGGGAACAAATCGACCAAGAAACTATCAAGAAGCTGGTTTCATCTATGCCCAAGAGAATCTTTGAAGTCATCAAGAACAAAGGAGGAGCTACCAAGTACTGAATCAGCAATAATTTGCAAACGCTTGGATTTTACTGAAGAGGACTTGAAGTGCGGCTAAACGAATGCAACCCGTTGTTATTTTATGATTTTTACTACCTTTTTCTGGCTTGGAATTAAACGAGGGCAAATTTTACGCGCCTGTTTAAATTCATTTTTTTTCTGTGTATCAATAGGAAGACTTGAACAAGAGATTCCTGCCACTATGCAAATAGTATTAATTTCTTGCCTTCTTGATTTGGCATTCACAACGCTAAGTCCATTCTGGAGAAATTTGCACACAACGAGGTGCAATAGGGGGTTTTAATTAAAAAAAAAAACATGTTTTTTTTCATCTGTATCGATGATGGGTGTTCTTCCTAGCACAAAAATATTTTTTATGAATCTCAACTATTTTTTCTCAATTTTTAAACGAGAAAAATCTAATCATTTTCATTTTCACAAACCGACATGCAGTTTCACAAAGTGACATTTATTTTCAGTAACGGGGTCTCCCATTATGACACAAATGTCAACTTGTGTATGCTAGAAATCAATGGTTGGTTCGTTGGCTTAGGTAGTCTGTTTTTTGTAGCGTGTTTCATGGTAAAATAGGATGGTGTTGTCTTGCATTCAAAATTTTTTCATAATATTTTGAAATTGGGTTTACAATAGTTACGCTTGTCAAAATGCCGGTATATTATTATATTTACTATCGAATAATGTTATAATCCACATACCCCTATAATACCCTATTTGTCGAAAATGACATCACAGAACCAATGTAAATTATGTGTTCCAAAAACCATCTGCAAGTGGGTGCCCAACTAACATTTTTAGTTGTCTAAGCCGAAGTTAAGAACTTATAAGCTGTTTTATAATTGCATAAAAGCAAGTGAAGCTGAATAAGCTATAAGCAGAATTAAAAAATTGATACAGTACTTATGCGTAATGTAACACAACATTTAGCTCTAGGTTGCATACTTTACAAAAAAAAAGCCCTTATGCGAACAATGTTTGTCTGCATTTACGCAGCTTGTTTATGAAGCTAAGAAATTATTCGGTTAAGCTTTTGAATTATCATTCTGTGTTCTCTTTCACAGTTTTATCTGTTAGCTTTGTTATAGCTTCTCAAAAGCCTTTATATTAAAAATACCTTAGCCTCAATACAGCTTAGTGATTATAGCTGTATAGAATGTTGTATAAGTACACTGAGCAAACAAATAGAGAGTAATTCATTCTAATATCGTATGAAATCCTGCCAGAAGACATAATTGCAAATTTTATACGATTCCCTAATGGAAAGAAGTTCATATGACGATCGTATGAATATTTTCCTAACATGAAAAAAAAAGTTGCAATCGGGATTCGAACCGTGAACCTCGGCATCCAGAGCCGAGCCACAATCCCACAAGACTATACGACATCAATCCCACCAATCCCACGAGACTATAGTGTTTAAAAGGCATGCTTTCAAGCAGTGCAATAATCATTTCATACGATCTCTTATGGAATGAGCTCTAAAGTCTAAACTACAATCAGGAAATTATCCGTACGATCGTAACTATGAACCACAAAGCAAGTGTCTAAACTTCCAAGTACCAGCTATGGCCTATTTTGTGCAACATACACCGTATGTCACATATAAGACCAACGATAATTGGAATATTTCACGGCAAATCTAAGCCCTTTACAGTCAACAATTTTGTGCAACCATTCGTCGATCAACTGGTTCCTCTACTTTTAAACGGATTAATTTTTAACGTCCAAATAAATACGCTGTGGATCAGGTGCTTTATCTGTGATTCGCTTGCACGAGCGTTTGTTAAAAGTATACAAGATGTTATGTTTGTAGACTATTTTACCGAATGGCAGGAGCTATTTTGCTCCTCACAGAAGGTAGGTAGATAGCTCCTGTCAATGTTCATTCATGAAGATGAGCATCAGCTGATCAGAAACGTCGCATGAAATGGTCTATAACCAGCAGCATATTTTTTATAGGCAAGTACTGTCATTCTATGCATCATTGTACCATAGACAAACAGACGATTTATTTTAGAATATTTGCTCTCGAGCACATAAAGCTTGCTGCTTTGCTACAAACAATATTGCACACATGCTCGATACAATGTCAGGGTTTCAAATGGTGAGGGTTTTTTGCACTGTAAAACGGCTAAATTAAACACGGATACAATTTTGTGTGTATAGGATTAAATAGAATTTAAACAAACAATTTCTGTTGAAGTTTAATGTATTTAATTGTTTTGATAATATTATTTCACATAAATTGAAAATAAGATTTACTTCTTATACACAATAAGTGAACAGATTGATAAACATGTCTCGGTGTCTTAGTGGTTATCCTATCGGACCACTGAGTAGAAGATCTGGTGTTTAATCCCCGATGATAGTGGATTTTTTTTAATAACAGGAAATTCATAATAAAGCAATAATTAATAGATTGCTATAACAATCGTTTTAAATGAAATTGATATTAATGTCGTTTAAAAAAATTATAACAAATGAGTCCGAGCGCGGCACAGATGGCAACGAAAATTGGACGGTGATCATGTTTAGACTATAATAATCTCGGTAACACTGATTTTCAAAACAGTATGAACCTGTTCGTAAAGAGCTTCTGCAATCATTGTTGTACAGCATTACTAGAACTAAAATATGGTTTGAACACTTTGAATACGGGTACCGGAATTCCTCACAGCTGATATGGATCTGAGGATACAGTCACCGATCTTATGGTGAAGGTGCAGAGTTCGAATCTGGTAAGTACACGGGTTAGTGATATATAAATTTATGTATATAAACCTCAGTTATTTTAGTCGGGTGCCACTACCCACTTTCAGACAGTGGTGCCACTTTATAAAGTCTGAAATCATTCTTTAAAATTGAGCAGCACTTCAAATTTAAAAAACTTTCTTATTTTAAACTTGCATTTGTTTTTAATGAGTTGAGATTAGTTGAGATCTTATATATGACCTATTCTAGTCACAATCATGTAACTTGATTAAACGATTGTGTGCTGCTCGGGTAAGCAGAGAGTGCCACGTTATTTCAAGGCGCCTCCGATTTTTAAGCTCAACATCAGGGTAGCATTTTTTTTCAATCAAATCTGAGCATAAACTCAGTGAAATAAAATTAGCGTCTTTTGATGCGTCTTTTTAAAATTTATAAATGTGTAATAACCCATAATTTAGTTGAATTCATGGAAAATGTTCTCTAATAAATTACCAATCAAGCCGGTGTTAAATTATTTAGTCTTCTGGGACTATTTACATCCACCTTTTCTTTCAACCATATATTTTTTTTTCTGGGTTAAACTCAAAGGAGTACTTAGTAATGTGTGAGGTCTGTATCCACATTAATCCGAACACCTTCAAATCATTGTAACTGTTTAAATATTGCACGTAGGAATTTTACTGTGGTATAGCTGAGAGTCTATGATGAAAAAGACTATGATTGATGTTTACATTTCATGTTTAGTATTCAAGATGGCGACGAAAGAAAAACAAGTACACGAGCGAATTTTGTACGGGCGTACGGCAAATCCTGACTTGTCAATACGGGACCTTGCAAAAACATTGGATTTGCCTAAATGCACTTTTCACTATGTGCTCAAATCATTTTCGGAACGTTTGACGGTGGAGAGGAAACCGAGAATGGACAAAAACATTGGACGCGCCGATCCTGTCATGGACCGAAAGGTGAAAAGGATATTAACGATGTCGCCTGGTTTTGTCCAAAAATCATAACAACATTTGGGACTTAAGTCGTATAAAGTAAAAACAGTTCCAAATGTCAACGACAAACAGAACTTGGCAGCAAAATCACGGGCTCGACGTTTGTACTGCGAATATTTGAAGAAGTTTTCATGCGTTGTTATGGACGATGAAACTTATGTCCTGGAGGATTTCAGGGCTGTCTTTTTATTCTGCTATGGCCAGAAATGCTACAGCTGAGCATTTTAGAACAAAGAAGGCATCGAAATTTCCTAAAAAATACTTTGTGTGGTAAACAATTAGCACGTGTGGCAATAAGAGTAAATCTTTCGTCACTACAGGCACAATCAACAAGGAGAACTATCAGAAAGAGTGTCTGCAGAAGCAATTGCTACCATTCACCAAAAGTCACAAAAAATACTTTTGTTCTGGCCTGATTTGGCATCATGCCACTATGCTAAAACTGTGATGGAGTGGTAGCAAGCAAATCAAGTGAACATTGTACCAAACACCTGAAACCCGCCAAATTGCCCAGAGCTACGACCAATCGAGAGATATTGGGCTCTGATGAAGCGGAAGCTTTCTGTAAAGAAGCAAGGAATCAAAGAGATCAAACACTTCCAGCAAATTTGGACAAAGACGGCTTCTACGATTTCTGTACAAACTCTAATGGACGAATGTCTTGTTTCGGATTACTTCAATAAATCGCGATTTCATGGCCGAAATCAGATTCTCCAGCGTTCTGCTTGATCTGCTCCCGGCATGCTCTTATTCATTGTTTCAGCAAGTTTACGTTGTCGAATTGCTTTCCATTTTCGTAAATGCGACGAGCAAGAATAGACCAGAGGTTCTAGATTGAATTCAGATCCAGAGCACAAGCTGGCCAGTCGTGAACCTCAATGTTTTTGTCAGAAAACCTCACTTACTTTTCCTTTCACGTTACTCTATGTAGCCACTTTTAACACTATTTTTCAAGAAGTTGCCGACGGCAGTGTGTGATTGGAGGATTTTTCGGCCAATTATTAGAGAGACATGCATCATTGACATTGAAGAACACTTAGACTCTGGAAGAACTTTGTGCAAACAAAAACAAACACCTGTCAATGACAAACAGGGTGTCTTAAATACAGGGTGGCAATTTTTTAGTTAAATGTTAATGCTCCATAAAACTACCAGCTTAATCAGCTGAACACATTGTAAATAAAAACTAAAATATAGAAAAGTAAAAAAAACATGAGAAACAAGGACAGTTGAGAAATATTTCCAAAAATATGGTGGTTCTATTTTTGTTTCGCTGAGTGAATTGATTTCTCCATACAGAAAAAGCAAAAATCCCATACTTCCAGGCCATAGCCGTCAAGCCAAACGATTTTCGAAAAATCTGAAGCATTTCAGGGATGGTTTTGGAACATTTCCAATTAATATTTACAAAACAATGCGTTCGTAATTTCGATTTTTTTTTTAAATCGACACAGCCTACTGCACCAACATGGACGGCACATTTGTTCGAAATATGGAAGAATTAAAAAAAAACAAAAATTGGACACTAGGTTCCAGAATACTAAAAATTAAATCAATTTTGACCGCAACATTGATGTTGCCAATTACTTTTCGATACAGTCCTTACTCCTCAGGTCAGACAAACGGGTGCGAAGAAGAGGAAACAGCAGCAGCAGCACAGAAAGAAGCATATGAATGATATAAACTGCAGCTGCATCCGTCCACCACGTCGTCATCAACCGTAAGCTCAGCAAACGAATGCGGGAAAATATTGTTTGTTAATCCGCAAACAAGCTTTACCGTTCTATCTACTTGCCGAGGAAGTGATACCCCATGCGAGGACGACGCTGACGACCATCATGGTACTGAGTGGCGCCCTTTCCACATTGTTCGGAAGGGTTGCGTCAGTTGTTTGTGCTACCCGAATAATAATGCTTTCAATGTTGTCCTTGTCAGAGGAGCACCGGTGCAAGCAAAAGCTCAGATTAAAAATTAATTCTGCCATCTGTCTGCCAAATGACGTTTGGCGATGTGAAGGGATCTTAAAAGCAGAAATCCCTGGAAACCATCAAAAGAATCATCACTTAAACTCCGTTGGCACCAAACGTTCTAATCCCGTTGCTGAAAGCGTTCAATGTTGTGCAACTGCAAATAAAAGCTATCAATCAACCCAGCAAACCAGTTGGTAGTACATCGAAATTCGATAATAGAATTCTATCACATTCCCATTTAGGTGCTGCCACTCCAGGAAGAATCAAATCGGAAGAAGAACAGATAACATGGCATAATCTTTGTACACTAGGATGGTGCTCTTGCCCTCACCGGTGTTCGTCGCCCGAATCAGACGTTGTTCATTGTGTCAACGAAGACCATCCCCTCCTCTGAATCAACCAACTTGTGCTTCCAGAATGCTGTTACATGAACCGATTGCACCCGGAGATGATTCCGTACGTTCGTCGTGTTGGTTCCGATTTATTCACCCAGTACTATTATTCGCATAGTAGCTTGAATTCCTTTTTTGAGCTACATAGAATAAATATTATTTTAATAGACGTGCGAAATTTGCCTCGCTACCGTTTGCGTGATAATATTTGCATCACGTCAATTAATTTTCCTTCTTTTTATATAATTTAAAGTTTTGGTAATTAACAGGTTCAATCACCTGATATAATTGTATTATCACTGAAGTTTAAAAATAATAATAATTAAAAAAAAAGCACTTTCCCAATGGCAGCCTTGATTTTTCAAACATTCAAAGACCCAAAATCAAAATTGTCATTATATTTAAATTTAATTGGCTTCAGTGAGGTTGGAGGACCAAATTATTAGACGAGTTGGCGCGATACACGGTAAAAATAGGACATGAAAAATTTGTTGTAAGAACATTTTTTTCCCGGAAAAGTGACCATCCTGCAATGTTTGGAAAACTTTTAGATATAGCCTTTATTAAGAAATAATTTCGTCCAATTCTACGGTAGTCATTTTTTGCAAATTGACTTTAAAATTGAAAAATTCTTTCTAGCGTGTAAACATCCATTTAACAATTTTTACCTATTTTTTCATAACAGCTAAGAAAATTTTCTAAAAGTCACCCATACATCACTTTTTTGTATGTCTGGTCCTTTTTGAGTTATGTTGATAAAAAAAAAATGATCGATAAACTTAAGCCCTTTTCAAATGGCAGTCTAGATAAATTTAGTATGTTGCTAAGTTGCTTGAAAAGACATAGACTACACGCCCACAAAGTTTCATTGAATTCTGAGAGGGTGCTGCCAAACACTGGATGAGTTGGCGTGAAAGTCTGCTTTAGTTTTTCATTATCCACACTAGGGTAGGGAACGGCTTAAGCACCCAAGACTTTATTCCAAGCACGAGGCAAAAGTAAACCTACAAAGCTCATTTTTTGCGGCATGGTGCTCCATGTAGTGAAGCACCATACTGCAAAAATGAGGCGTTGAAGATAACGTTTACCCGTGTTTGGAGTAGAGTCTTGGGGTGCTTAAGCCGTTCCCTACCCTCCAGATGTTGTATAAAACGTGTCTAAGCAAGTGTATAACTAGCTGAATATAGCTTACTGCTGAAAAACTTTATGAGTTAAAATAAAAATTGTAGTTGGTCGTTGCATATTAGTTACCTCTGGACATCATACCCTACGTTATCAAGGCAGATCTAACAGAAAAAGAACCGGTTCAATTTTTTAAATACTAACAATTTAACTTCGGTTCGGTGTTCAAAGTTTGAAAACTGTGTGAGAAAGCCATGCAAACGAGTTTCGCAGCCAAGCAAAACCGATGCTGTAATCCTTTGAGCTCGCATGTCAGCATTCGACGCAAAAAATTAAAAACAATTCCATCCCACAATCACGACAAATTTCACCAACACGTGAAAAATGTTTTTGAAATTCGAGAAATATGCGCTAAATGTGACAAACTGCTCTAACAAATTTCCAACGGAATTTGATGTAAAAAGAAACACATGTTGAAAACGGTAAGATTGAAAAGTGTTCATAAACAATGACAATTGATGAATTTACTATTTTTGATTCTGTGGCGACTATTCATTCAGCTGGAGAATTTATGGGTTCCAATACAAGTGGTAAGATACTATTCTTAAGATAGATGGTGTTTCGATCGAAATTTGGCCGACTTCAACTTGACGCTTTTCCTTTCATCAAGCATTAAAATTTTTTGCACACCCCTCATTTTGAAGATGTATGCGTGTAGCATCATGCATCCATTTTGATTTTGAGAATAGCAATTCTGTTGTCAAAATGTCGTCGAAGGAAGAGAAGCAACGCATCAACATTTTACACGTGCATGGCGAAAATCCAAAATACTCTAACGTCAAGTTGGCGAAATTGTTGAATGTGGCAAAATCAACTGTTACCAACGTATTAAAAATGTTCGGTGAACGTTTGTTGACAGCCAGGAAAGCTGGATCGGGGGGAAATCGAAAGCCAGAGGCCACAGGACGACAAAAAGAGTTGTCCGCTGTTTCGAGCGGAACTCCAACCTCCCGTCCGAGATGTCACAAAGAAGCTCGGAGTGGCGCCTTCAACCGTGGATAGAGTTAAAAAACGAGCTGTGGCCTGTAGAGCACCGTTTACATTGCGACCGGAACCGCTAACCAGGAAATTTATCTGAGCGAGTGCCTACAAAAACGTCTACTGCCTTTCCTGAACGATACAATTGTTCCGTTCTATTTTGGTTGGAGTTGGCATTTTGCCAGGCCATGGCGTGGTATGCTGACAATAACGTTCAAATGGTGCCTAAGGAGAAGGACGCTCCCAACACGCCAGTGCCCCGCCCAATCGATCAATATTGGGCCATCGTCAAGCGGAACCTTAAGAAGACTCAAAAAGCTGTTGTGAACGCAAAACAGTTCAAGGCTAACTGGCGTTCTGCGGCGAACAAAGTGGACAAGGAGACTGTACAAAATCTTATGGCAGGTGTTAAACGAAAGACTCGGCAATTCGCTTTCAGTAAGAAGGAAGCTAAGCTGAATATTTTTCCTGTATTCTGTATTAACTGAACTTGAAAAAGAAAAAGGAATTTGACTTATTAAAAAACACTTTGATCGACTCACACAAATTATTGTTTGACCAAATTTTGATCGGAACTCCCTTTATAAGGTTTCAGTCAACTAGAAAGCTCAATAAACGCAGGGTTTAAGGAAACTTTGATTCATTGAATTTTCTTTTGTACTGTTTTTTTGGCATCATCATTCGAAATATTTGACCTTTATTTGAATTTATTAAAGTACTGGAGTTTTTAAATATAATTTAATATACTTAAGCCAAAAACAAAGAAGCGTTCAATTCTTTGTTTTATCGAAGCCTTTCGACCATTGAAGGCCTCATTTAAGCTCAATAACAATTTCTTCCGTTACTATGTATTTAATTTTGTTTTTGATAACTCATAATAATCGGAAGTTTTCCCAACTTTAACTTTTATTTAGTTTAAGTATTATCGCATTCGTTTGCTTTTATTCAGTTGTTTGTATCAGGGTATATATTGAATAGTTTTATTTGGGTACCTTCCCCTAGAATTCAATAAATTCTTATAACCGCAGGGCAAACTTATGAACAGATGTTGAAAGGCACGCGGTACCATAAAAATCCTGATTCACTAGAAAGTTTTCTTTGAAAATCAGCAAAGACTTTTTAGAATCACTTCAAGAAAAATGGTTTCCAAACTTTTGAAAATTCATCTTTTTTTAACTAAAATCTTTTTTTTTAATATTATTGAACTTCTGATAAATTTCGCAAATCTTTTGAAATTATAATAGAAGTTTTTTTTTTAATAACTTGATAAGTCAAGTTAGCTGAAATTATTAAGATTTTTGTGAAAATAATATTTAATCCACAACATAACAAAAAAATCTTCACTTCTTGATGATCTGATAAGTTTCTTTCATTTTTATGAGATTTTTCAGTAGCATGAATAGATTATAGTTTTTTTTGTATTAAGCTTTGAAGCTTTCACAACACAAATAAAGTTCTAAGCTCTATTTTTTAAATCTCTGAAACGTTACCTTATGAAAGCATTTCTTAAATTCTTCCATTGGCGTCTAATGATCATTAAACCTCGAAATTGAAAATTAATTTCAATTCCGATATAGACAATGGTATATTATACCATAATGGTATATTATGGTTATAACTTATTTTTATATTCAATTCATTGATTATTGTTCATATCTAACGTTAATTTTAATTAAGTAGATAGACATGTACTTTATATAAACGGCAAAACATGTGAATCTATAGTTAATCGATTTTATGGATTTTGGTAAGGTTCATGATTCTACAGTAATTTTAGAATATATTCTGTTTCTGATAAGTACACATGTAGAAAGTTTTTTAATGTTTCGTAAAGAAGAGCTGATTAGTTTTCATAGTCCTGCTTCTACTATCCTCTTTCTTACACGCAAAAAAAAACCGCAGTAGAAACTACCCTTTTAAAGGTTAAATTAAGCGCAAACGCCAACAATTTTCAGCTGACTATAAATGCGCGTTTGATTTTACCACACCTACGATTGGATCAACCATGGTGCGGTTGATATCAACATGAAGCCTGTCAAATATACAACAAATGTTAGAGGTTGTACCATAAACGTAGCAAATTTGACTGAAATTTCAAGGTAGTTTTGAAAATTGGCGTAGTCGGGTAAAATGGTAGTTTTTACTACAAAGATTTGTTTCTGTAGAATGCTCGTCAACATTCAAAACATGCCAACTTTGTATGGAAAACAAAATCGATTCAGATTCATTTTCGTCTTATCAAGGTCTGTAAAAAAATGTTATTCTATCTCAACATCTGAATAATGTCTGTTATCTGTATGAAGCCTGTATGCATGATCAAAGGTCTGTACAAACACAGACATGTCTGAATATCTGGCATCTCTGCTCTTGGTGCCTCATGGTGATGGGCGAACATCTCTTTCTACGGCTCTTGTAGTTTTGTGATGTCCAAACTTTGCCTATTAATAGATGCGAATTCCCGTTTTTACTTGTAATCCATTGCTGAATACGCTGTATATCATCCTTTTGCTACGTTGTGAGTGAATTATTTGCATGTGCAGTGTTAGATTCGTAAATGTGGTCAAGTGTTTATCAGTGAAAGTGGTCATGAAAACAATACTTTTTCCACCTCCTCACGCACATTTTTTCGTGAGCAGTGGCATCTCTTGGCATTTTTAAGAAACCATGATTTGCATGCAATATTGCCTCATAGCAAAAGCTTGTCACCATCACAGTTGTCCCAACCCTGTGTGCGGGTGTGCGCTTTGTAACAAAGGATCACCAAAAGATTCCCAGTACGCAAGAAGTTCGTCAGGCATTCGTTAGGCACTGGTGAGTGACTGAAAATAAAAATAAAACAAAAAGAAAAAAAACAAACGTTTGATCGAAGCGTTCGAACTTTATTGTTCATATTGTTGTTGTTTTTTTCATCGAGCTGTTTTTAGGTAAGTTGAATGGTAACAAAGGCATGATAAGTTGTTGCTTATAAGAGGTAGCATGAGAGTTTCCTTGTTCATTGTGTAGTATGCACTCATCGGCAAGCTGTATAAGTAAATGAAAATTGTAAACAAATAAATGTTCTCCGTACAATTGCTTGAATTCATGGCTGAAAGCTTCAAGTAAATTCTTGGCAATGCTATTTTCAAGTTGGTATTTTACTGGGTGACATAATATACGAATAGCTACATGAAATTTAATGTAGTTATTATAGTATACATTATCCAGCACAGTAACTTTGAAGATTTTTTATTTTGGCAGAAAACATTTATTATTGTGAGAAATGTTGTTATATTAGTGAACAAAAATCATTTGCTCACTACTACATACACTATTTTGGTCGACTCACTGACATGACTCACGTTAGGGTTAGTTAAGCTAATGTTACTCTAACGCAGACGTCTGAAATCAGCAAACGCCTAACACAATGTTGCAGTATAGCGTAATTTTAGTCGAGAGTTACCCTAACGTTAGAATACTTCTTAGGCTAATGAGTTAACATGTTACTCGATGTTTAGAGTCATGTTACGCTCACTCTCCTTGCTGGGTTTGGTTCTGGTTTGTAGAAATTACCACCAGCCACGACTATCTTGGGTGAAAGGAGATGATGGGCTTCGCTATGACAACTCTTCTCTTTCTCCGGCTTCACCGTCGCCGCTTTGCTTAGAAAATGCCGTCATGGTCTGGCTTCCTATGCCGATGGAGTCTTTACGACTGTCGAAGAATTGTTTGAATTTGGAAAATTTTCAATTTAACTTGTTGGCTTGTATTAGTAATGCTCGAGCATCGAGGAAGATAGCCCAATGTACTGGTCCGAAACATCTTGGCCATACGCGATCTAAAGTTCGTGGAAGTTATATACGTTTTTTTATTATATTATAGTTTATTATTATTTAGTTTATTATGGACTACCTGTTCCGTTTAAATTATTTTTGTTTTCTTTTTCATCGAAAATAAAAGTTGCAGAGTTTAAGGTAGACGGTTAAGCTTTAAAAATAAGTGTGTTATGTAAACCATCACTTAAATTTCAGCATATTTTCCTATCCGGTGAATTGTTTGCCAATTAACCTCGAGAAGACCGTGATAAATCGGTTCTACACCACTAACATTAGTTTTAAGATAACTGATGTATATGGAAATGGAAACTTGGCTGTGTAAAGTTGATTCGATTGAGCATGTTCAAATAAATGAAATCGTTAAAAGAAAAAACTCTACAGTGTGTCTCACAATAGGTGTCACCTTTTTTCAGTTTTAGTTTGTTTCAGCTGGGTAATTCTAACAGTGGAATTGATTATACCCGTTTTGATTGTATTCTTTTGACAGCTTATCCCTGAAGATAAATAATCGATTCCTTTTGTTCATGTTTATCAGCTACATAAAAGCCATACGGGAGCAAGTTTTAAAATATACTTTAGCAAAGCTTGGACCGCGTCTGATATTCAATAGCCTTAAGCAGTTCGGAGTGAGTAAGAGTTTTGTTTTCGTACCTTGAAACGGTTCAAGGAAACTGGAAATATCCATATTCAACACAAAGGAGGTGCCAGGCGAACTGCAAGAACGAAGAAAAGAACGAATGTGTGAGGGAGCAGAATAAGACGTAATCCGGCCGTATATGGCCGTGAATTGCACAAACAATTTCAAATGTCCCTGCTTCAATGAACAGGCTCCTCAGACATGATCTGGAATGCAAGCCGTACAAGAAACAACAGGGTTCACGGGTTGACGGAGCGTCAAAGCAAGCCAGGGTCCAAAGAAGCAGAAATCTTTTGGTACGGCACGAAGACTGCGAGATTTTATTTCCGTATGAAAAGCTCTTCCTCCTTCAGGACAGTCATAATCATGTATGGCGTGTGTATGGCAAATGGCTTGCCAATATTTCAAGAGATAAACTAGCTGTAGAAGGCCATCGAAATTTATCGAAAATCATAGTATGGGGCGCCGTTTCACGAAACGGAAAACTTCTTTTCATAAAACCTAACGTAAAAATCAAAACTGAATATTACATCGAGCAATTTTTAAGAACCATCTGTTTCGTCATGCTTCAACGCTGTGTACGCGGAAAACATATTGTTCCAACAGGACTTAGCCACTCACAAGCGAAGAAGGTGACCGTGCATCGTTTACCGGATTCTCGACCCACATGACAGATGCTTTGTTTGGGGTTATATAATTCAACATAAAGGCCCTATGATAGGGCTTACTTTAGATCGATTCAAGACACATTTGGCTGATGTTTGGGACCAAATTCCTCAGGGAATCGCGCGTGCTGCGATTGGTTTTAAAAGCGTTTGCTCAAAGTTATCAAATAAATGGGCGAGCGATTCGAAATGAATGAATATGGTTTATTTCTATTACACGTGTTTTTCAAATGAAAAATAAATTTTATGAGTTGGTTGATTTGTTTTGCTGTAATCTCATTTTGTTTTAGTGACACCTACTGGGAGACACCCTGTAAATTGCAGCTTTCTTCCTTCCGTTGATTTGAAGTAGTAGAGCGATTTAAGACACTCTCTATGGAATCGCTCTATTTCTTGTAACCCTCTCTGCGGTATATGTTACGCAGTTGGCCTAGCCTGTGACAAGAAAAATGTTGCCTTCAAGAAGTCCTCATTTTCAGGCTGCTTTCAAGAATTGCTTGCGTTAGTGTGAGATTATATTAGATTAGATAAGATGAACATTTGCTGAATGCTTTTCCACTGAAGATGCTCTTCTAGACATAAAAGCATTCAACAGTGTTTGGTACGAAAATTTGATTGCAAAACTGAGTTGCTTAGTTTGCTTCCACACTTAGAAGTAATGAATTTTACACGAGACGCAATTCATATTTGTAAAACGTCGGAAAACGTCACCAAGGATTTTATGCAAAACTAGCAGAATCCGGTGCAAGCGCTGCTACGCTTAACGAATAAAAATTTAATAGAACTGGCACGTTTATGGCTGTTTTGGAATGAGTTTTTTTTTTGACTTAGCAGGGGTTCAAACTTCTATCAGAACATGCTTCTTATGCAAGATGTAAATTTTTTTTAGTAATCTGGTTCTAAATTTTTTATTTTTTTTGTAGAAATTTGTTATGCCGAAATTCTCGAGTCATACAGAAATGTATAAGAGCCCCCCTTCCTGAGAGAGAAGGCGTTTCAAACAATCATAAGCCCAGCTCCCATTTAAGCCCCTGCATACACATTTTCACGGTGATCGGTTCAGAACTTACCGAGTCTATGAGGGTCAGACTTGCAGACAGATAGACAGTCATACCTATATGCACACATGCATGTATATATATATATATATATATATATATATATATATATATATATATGTCTCTCTCTCTCTCTCTCTCTCTCTGTAAGAAATCCTACCTCCAGAAACCCCTTATCCTAAATGTAGTTTCCGTTTGCTGGATTAGCTCTTGAGTTATGCAGAAATTCTTATTCAATTTATGTGGGGCTCCCCCAGCCCCTTAAAAAGAGGGTGGGGTATTGAACTGCAATAGAAACATTTCTTGCCTCCAAAAATCTCAACATGCCAAATTTGGTTTCATTTGGTGCATTGTGGCTCTCAGTTATGCTAAAAAATGTGCTTCATTTGTTATGAAAGTCTTCAGAAGGCAGGAGGGAGACTCAAACCACCATGTACTTCTCAAAAACACTCCACCTGCCAATTATGGTCCACCTAGCCTAATTCCAGTTCTCAAGTTGTGCAGAAATTTGTGTTTTCATCTGTGTTGCGAGCCCCCACCCACAACTTTCAGAAAAAGGAGGTGTCATTTAATATCTTAAGAACCTTTCGCGGTCCCAAAAACTCCTCCATACAAAATTTCACGCCAATCAATTCAGTAGTTTTCGAGTCTATAAGGTTCAGACAGACAAAAATTATGTCTCCTGAAGCTGACACATACGCAAGTTGACAAAAGATGGTTTGATTGAATTCATTTTCTCATCTCTTTCAACTCATTCTAATGTGTAGGACGCATGCATGTTTAGTCTTGATGCCAAATTAGCATGACTGTTATTATATCTGGAAAAATGTGCAACCATTGATTGATAATTATCGACAAAAGTCATTGCAACCTAGGGCATAAAATCCTGTTTAAAAAAGGGAACAGACGAGGTTAAAAAAAATTAAAACACAATTAATTACTTAACAGAAGCACCTAGGATAACACCTGAATGTAAATTATTATGATATCTGAAATAAATACGGAGTATTAGAGCTTTTTTGAATGAATTGCTTATTGCACCAAAGTTGAGGAATGAAAATGCTTGACGAGCCGTTAATAATCGGAAACAAAATAAATCCGCCAATGTGAAAAAAAAGCCAATTTTAAGTTAAGGAATGTGTGAACAAGTTTTTTTTTTTCTTTTTCAATGTTCCATTTTGGAATATAATTATAATTTGGGAAAAAAACTGCGCTGCGATACACCGTTTTTAAGTAAAGAATGTTTGAAATATGTGATGTCCGAGAAAATAAAAAAAAATCAATTCGTGTTTTGTATGATATGTACTACCACCCATTGTAGCATGGAAACTAAGTTCGACAGCAATGTGCTCTTCGCTCTGTTAAAATTGATCAAGCTTTAATAACCACTGATTATCCTAATCATGCTATTGTATGAATTAGCATTAGCATTAGCATTGACGGTTGCACACCTCGTGGATGGAGCTACGATGAGGAATAATTCGTTGAAGACATTGCATGCCACCATGAAACGAAACCGGTTTCTGATACGTTTCTTCACGCAATAATCACCACGAAAACACTCCTCGATCGCTCACCTGGCCACGTCCACTGTCAGCAGTTGGTGATAGGGAGGATTTGGTGCCATCTGCCTTAAGAAGACACAGAGGCCCACGTAGACTTCAGTAGATATCAAAGGAAAACGGAAATGAATAGTCGGAGAGAATAGGCATTCTGTTATGCCCTGTTTGGTGCACAGAACAAAAATGTATTCAAAAATGGTCGTTGGGAGCATCTAGTCTAAGAAGGTTAAGTGATGCTCCATTTATCTTCGAAACTGTTAGGACTTTAGCATTAACTATAGTCTAGCTCCCTATGGCTTATGGTTATAGCGCCGTTACTCGCTCTCTGAAAGAAAAGAAGAAAGCGTCGACCCAAAATCATATCCTCCCCTCCCCCATCACACACACACACACACACACACTCACCCTCATATACCGCCCACATCACTACTTCCGTTTGATTTAGATTGATGAAGCACGACTGAAAGTTAAAACCGTCCAAACAATTCACCAACTGTCAAATATTGGAATTAATTGTCGACTACAATGTTTACAGGTTACAAAATTATTGATTGTTGATTGTAAGGAAATGTACCTTATAGTTAACCTTTTATTAAACTTGATAGTTATCGCTGTTAATACTACTAATGTGAAAATTTGAATCAAAATAACCGAGAATAATAGATATCAGCGGCCGCAGCTCTAAAGACAAAATTTTCAAACGAATTAACTCAACAACATGATAAGTGTCAGCTAATGACCAATAGGTCTGTGCCATTACAGAGAGCAAAAAAGTAACAAGAGAAGGGGAAGGCATATTAGATAGGAGAAAGTATGAGAGTAGTTGTTGAATTCAGGGCAAACATCCTAATCATGCTATTGTATGAAGGGCCAAAAATGGATTAGGCATCATCACTTATACGTATTCACAGGGATATAAAGAATCTCCTTCCAACAACAAGATTGAACAATTGGTCAAAAGAGCAAGTCATCTAACATGAGGATGCCCCAATGGGTGGGGAGAAGAGCCCGCCCTCTATTCAGAAACTGTTAGCAATGGGGAGTTGGCATTCCCACTCTCCCCATCCAGAGTGCTTCAATCGGGTGCCCGGATGGTCCCTCTCATTCCCATGAAATATTTATGCAATATTGTATAAATGTATAAAAATAAGACTCAAGGTACCAATCATGACATACTATAATGTTCAAGATGGAAGCTTCATCTATCTACAAATAGTATACTGGACAATATATTAAGACCGGAGTCAATCTGCACTATTTCCACGACGGAGATTGTCTTGCAATTTTCCTGCAACTAATTTAGCTGGAGTTTCGATTATTTCCCAAAAATTACCTGAAGTTACAGATACCACTTACAACCGAGCAATAAGATCACCTTTTGTTTAGGCCTTTTTGATGAATTTGAATTGATAATGTATGATAAACTGATGTCAAAATGACCCGTACACCACAAATCAAAATTCAGATCCTCAAATATTAACAATATTTATGTATATCCACAAGTGGTTTAATACAGATGAAAATTCAGGTTATTTCAGACTATAGCCGGAATTTCAGCAACATTCGTTCACGGGAAAATTAAAGACAAGCCCCCAAACATGAACATTTTATAAAATCGGACTTTGAACTAATTGTTTTGTCCATCTCTGTTTGTGAATATCATTCATTTCTGATCCTTGATGCCAATCAACATTCACAGACCTGGCTCTAAAACATTAATCATAGGATATAAGAAACAACCGGATCCAACGCTGAACTATTAAAAACAAATTTACCTCTGAAATTGAACTAGGAAATTTATCGAGTTTCAAGTTATACTAAGCAATTGTTTTCTAATCAAACTCCTGGACGTAAAATACGATAATACTCAGTTAGCACCATCTGCAGAACAAACTTCTACCAGGCCCACAACACTGTGATTAAAAACATCTGCTTCTGAGTGAAATATCCGCTGCCTGGAAACAAATCTGCTGCCACGACAGAACTCGACCAGCTATTCCTTGTCCTTTTTCCTGTCTTCTCCTGTGTCGACCAACGCCTCACGGGATCAACATCTTCTTCACTTCTTCCAGTTCTTCTTCGCATCGTCCCACACATCCCAGTCTGCTAATCCAATCCAAAACCAGCCAAAAGGATAAACTTTTCCCTTCAATTCTCACTGTCTACTTTGATCGTCACTTTGCATATCCCATCCACTCACATGGCTCTCCGGAACAGTTTTCCCCTGTTTCGGGCACTGATTTCCATCCGATTGCTTGATTTGATTTCAGAACTAAATTCACACCCCGAAATGGCAAACTTTCCCACCCACACCCCATCCAGCACACATACCATTATCTTCATTTTTGACCGGCTCCAAATCACTGCACAGCACAAACACAATTTCCTGCACCACCACGGACTTTGCCTCTCCGATTCCGTTCTTTGTCTTCTAAACAAACTGAATAAAATCCGATTATGATCAATCAGCACTACTGTCTGCTTGCTTGCTTGCTGCCTTCAGCAACCGTCACGTACGAACGAAAAAAAACCGACCCGATTGAGCACTTTTCCTCACCGCTGAGACGCACACGGCATAGACATTCATAAACGCGAACCGAACTGAAATCGAATCTTTCCCAGCATTTGAGTTTTATATATTTTTATTAAAAGAAAAATTATGTTTTCCACTGACTAGCACTAGCACTGGCACTGAGTCTGTCAACAAACAAATGGTGGGGGAGGGCAGCAGGGCGTCGCTTTGGGTTGGGTTGGGTTGGATTTTCACTCTCACTCTCCGTGGTTGCACCCGCGGTTGGTGGGTTGGGGAAAAGTGTGGATTGATCATGGAATGGGAAAATCGAAAATCTAGCTTTCGTTTAATGGAAACAGGTAACCTGAACCTTAAATTGCCTCGAGAAAGTTCTTTTAATGTTTCTTGTTTTTATCTGAGTATATTAATAATACCTCTCGAATAACCTAGAAATGGATGCAATCCCTGGGTCGTCATCACCCTTATTCTTTCTTGAGACAGTGTTTCGATCAATTTTATAATAAAGCCTGTCCACGTTAAATTTTGGACATCAAAATAAGTGCAGCAAAACAAATTCACACATAATTCAACAAAGCCGATTGTTTATTTCTCAATAAAAGAGTTATATCTACATTAGAAACAGCTAATTAAGATGTTAGTTCTTCTTTCTGTAAAATTCCCGAGCTTTCTGTGGTACACCCACCATCAGGTTCCGTACGGTATCCGCCGTGACGATTCTCCATCCACGGGTACTTTTTGATTTCTTCTTAGTTTCGAAGAGTTTCCGCCTAACTAGAGCCCAGTATTTCACTATTGGGCAATGTTCTGGACAGTTTGGTGAATTAGCTGTTTTAGACACATATTTGAGACAAAACAGCGCTAGAGAGTCGTGGCTTCTGATAAACGGTAGCAACCGTACTTTCCCGTACACATCCTTATTGATAGTGCTGGTAGAGTCAAAACTTTAAGATTTTCTACCACAACTACATATGGCCTGCCAAATAAAATCACATTAGCTCCTTGACACGACTTTTTGCAGTAAAATTTTGCTTGTCATCAGGGTTGGGCACCTTTTTCACTTTGTGAGCGTTGAGTTCTTGCCTCTGCTTCCTATTTTGTACGTATGATTTTTACTTTCCAACTTTACGAGCCACATTTCGCACAGAAAGATTGGGGTTTTCCTCAATAATTACCACCACCTTCTTGTCCATTTTTCCTGATGTAAACATAGTTGTACCATGAAATGAAGTGGAGAGTTTCAACTGTCATATCAGTGAAACGTTTCAAATAATTCGTGAAATAATTAAAAAAATCTACACTGAAAAAAAAAGCGTCCGAAATTTAACGTGGACAGTCTATAAAAGCTTATCCGGTCCTTGCCACAAACGAGGCCAATTTTAATGTCCGTTGGGAAGTATCATCGGATGGATTCTCCGATCCACCAATGTGCCTCCAGTTCTCAATGCTCGTAGTTGACTGGATCTTAGATACTTAATTGGCAACCAAGGTCTCACAGCGGTTTCGAGGAACGCATCCATTGAAGCACGGTAATGGAATCTGACCAGAAGTAAGTGATGGAGGTGTACATTAGCGATAGATTCACTGTCTTGAAAAGTTGTGATGCCTGATGTGCAGCACACAGTTCGAGTCTGTGACTTCAACATCAACAGGTGAAAGTGTACACCTTCTGCTGATTCAATTCGCACAAAATAGCTAGCTCCGTAAACAATCGAACGTCGACAAAAAAGTGACAACTATCACCAGTAGAACGAAGTACTAAATAAGGAACTCGGACTTCAGTCTCACGTTTTTCTGGTAACGGAAAATCGCATTCAGAGGAAACACCGTCTTTCTTTAATGGTCATAAACGCTGCATGAATAGTTAAGCTTCGATAACGACGGACCCTAGCAAGCACAAGGAGTCGAAAATTTGAGCGATGTATGACAGTACTTTGCGTTTGCCTACGATGACAGTCGGAAGAGCTATTTCAATCTTGAAATGGAGATTGTGCCCCACAAAAGGCCAAAGTGAGGCCAAGTCTTCTTACGGAACATCCAGCACGGACGGAACTTCTTGGGAATTTGACGCCCAGCATGCACCTTGGAAACGTTAAGCTCCCGTTAACAGCTAAACGAACTACAGAGGGAGCGCCACTTGGCATATTGAGATGTATGCCAGTAAGACCCCAATTATGGAACCTGTCTGCCAAACGGAAAACGAGTGGTACTGTTGCATTCGGGCTGACTCCTGTGTCGTCTCCCTCAGTAATGCCGGGTGACACCAAGGTTCCAGCGGCGCAGGCTATCTCCGTTCCATTAAAACCTTGGCAGGCTTCCAGTACGTTCCATTCTTCACCGCCCGACCTCACCATTTGGGCGGGAGTAGGCTCAGATGTCCCTAAACCTGACTTACGTTGATCAGGCTCCGAACACGGTTCCCCATAAAGGGCCCTGTTAACCCTCGCATGGGCTCTCTGCTCCCCTTCATACTTGCATAGGCAACCATGGGATCACTATAGCGACTCTTCCACGTGGGTTTGGATAGTGACTGGAAGGGGACCCAACAAAATGGTGGATGATACCTCAGGAATGACAAAACCACAGGAGAAAGCGAATCGCTTCGCTAGGGGTGCCCCACCACGTAGGAAGGTGGATTCGTCGGCATGTACAAAACTTGCGGATGTTTCACGGCATCTGAAGTTGAGGGCCTGTGTCAGAAGGCCAATACGAACCCGTGAGGTGACGCCTAACGGGTAGTAATGGCCAAAACCGGAGGGATGGCGACTCCAACCGAACAATCACCAGAGCTGCTGCAGATGATCGTTTGGGGGACTCTTATCAAACCACGACTTGTGTCCCTGGCCCCCACCACCGTAGAAGTGTCCCATGACTAGCGTTCCGGTATTCCAGACCATAACGCTGTCATAGCGATGGAGGGAAGGGTGGCCTAGCCGGACATCCGTTACAACGGGGGCCGTAGATGAGGCAACGGTGACGATTGAGGAGCGCATTGCGATAGCAAAGTCGGTAAAGGTGAACAAAGTGCCAGGACCGGATGGTATTCCGAACCTGGCCATCTTACCGTCTCCCGAAATGTTCAGGGTGGTGATGCAAAGGTGTCTAAACGAGGGCGTCTTCTACTGTTGCTACCGAATACAGGGAAGCCACCAGGGGATCCATGGATATGTAGACCTATATGTCTGTTGGATACAGCGGGTAAGGTGCTCGAGAAAGGTATCCTCAAAAGACTGAATCCATTGAAGAGGTGGAGCTAACGGCCTCGCACTCCATCGGCATTGTGGAGAGATGGATGAATTCCAGGCAATTGGAGCTAGGCCACTGAGGTCACGGTGGTGAACAATTGAAAATCGGAGCAACATGTGACGAACCTTGCAGGTAACTTCACAATTGAATCGAAGAGGTCTTTGAGGTATCTTGGGGGCATGATCGACGATAAGCTGCCCTTTATCATCCACGTCGATTACGCCTGCAAGAAAGCCGCCATGGCTATACCGGCATTGTCCCACATGATATCGAATACCTCGGCGGTGCAAGAAACTAGCCGTAAACTCCTGACCAGTCGCGCTGCCCATACTTAGGTACGGCGGACCGGCATGGATCACCGCCTTGAGTACCAAGAGCTACGGTAGTAAGCTAGAGAGTAGTATGTGCCAAAAAGTGGTTAGTGCATACCGAACGGTATCACGCAACGCAGTCTGCGTCCTAGCGGGGATTATAGGTATCGTCATAAAATAGGATGAACAATGCTTCGAACGACGTGGAACAAGAGGTATTCGAAAGACTAGGGCCGCATCTATGATTAAGTGGCAAAAGGATGTTGTCAAAGAAAAAAACCAGATATGTGCACGCTCTAAGTAAATATTTGTAGAATTGACTCTACTTAGGATGCCGAGACTAAGTAAATTCCCCTACGCCAATTTTAAAATACTCTTAACGAAGAACCTCTAGAAGGGCCTTTACTCTGTCCAACTATTTCTTTAGCAGTTTTATGAAAATCGTTATTGATTTCAATTCATTTATACACAAGCTCAAAGTTTCAAAGCATAGAGAAGGATTATTAATACCTAACGATTTTATTCCACTTCCTTTTTTGACAAAACACCGAAAGAATTTTTAAATTCTTTCCATCTAGTGGAATAAAATTTGAATTACTTTCTGAGATATATTTTTCTTCATAACATTTTTCTTCTTAAACAATCAATAATAATGATCGTTTCATCATATTAACCTTACAATTCACTATTAAAAAAAACACTTTCACGAGCGTATTAGTAGAACGATTGTTATTGGAAAACTAGGAAAACGAAAATCAACACTTCATTTGGCCACATTAAAAAAAACTTAAACATGTTTTTAAGTTATCATTAGTAAACGCGAGTAAATTCTGTTAAATTCCACTACAGAAAGCCCATAAGAGAGCCAATCTAACAAAAGATTAGCTTTCTGCAGTTGAATTCAACGGAATTTGATCACATTTACTAATGATAGTTTAAGAAAGTGTTAACGTTTTCTTAAAAAAAAAAATTAGAGTGATCAAGTTAAGTGTAAATGTAAATTTTCTTAGTTTTCCAACTACAGCTTTCAATGTTAAAGTTATGATCGCTAATGGTGAGAAACAAATGTGTCATCAACCCAAGTATCATCTAACTAATGAGTTAAGAAGGTATAGAATGGTTTCAAAACTTTGATTCCACCGAAAATTTGTTTTGATTTTCAACGAACGATTCAGCCACCCACCATCACCATCTTATAAACCCATAGCAGATATACGATCTTCGGGGTGCTCCGAACAGGGGTGCTGCCTGTAATGATGCGGTTGCCAATTTAAATTCGCACTATCTACTTACTCACCGTTTGCACGTACAAATATTCACGCTCTGCATGCATCGTAGGAAAACCTAGCCGGAGTAGTTGCTTGTGTAATCCAAACGAGAGTAGGCGCTCAGAAATACCTGCATTGAAGAAAACGGTGAGAGATAAGACACTAATCGGAAAAATAGTCGAAGGTGGTGGTGGGAAGTGCCTCGGAGATAACCGTTTCTATCGGTATCACGAGTGTAAACAATGACCCGAGTTGGCGGGTGTGTTCATTTGGTATGAATTGTCATATGGTGGGATTTGTCGGATGAATTTTATATGAAAGGGTTCCTATTCTACTGAATATTATTGTTAGGTTTTTGTTTGTAGTAATGCGATGCAGAGTGAGGATATATGATCGGTTTTCCTGTTTTGTTATAACTTTTTTCATCGTATATTGAACCCTTTGCGCTGAACTGGCCGGCTTGACGTGCCGCAAGGGCTCAGTTGGGATTATTACCGAAGCAACAAATGAGATTCAAATAATTGATTTCATAAATTAAAATTACTGTTCATATTTAGGCATACACGCCAAATTTCAGTGCGATACTGCCTGTCGCTTCCAAAACCATTTTTTGCCCCTGGTCCGGGGCTTACTAGTGCTTTGAATTAACACTTTTATCTAGCTGAATCGTAAACTAATTCTCCTGGTTCGGAAAAACTTCGCTTGTACTTAACTGATTGTTCTTAACTCTTTCGAAGGTCCTTGTTCGGGATTCCCCGAGAGAATTGTCAAGTTCAAACTTTAACCGAAGGTCCTGGGTTTGGATACTTTGAGAGTTTTTCGAATACTAATGAAGAATCAGGGAGTGAGCTTCAAACTTAACTTTATTTGGTAATTTGTACAAAAGTTATCTTACGTCTACTGGTTGAATATGTCAGAATATGTCTTAGGTTGCCATCTCAGAGCTAATGGCATAGGGCTACCCATCGCGACCTGAACACATATCCGAGGGTAGGGGATATCAAATTAAAAATGCGCAATACGTAATTCAAATAAATATATCTGTATTATATGGAAAATCATTCAGTCTTATGAAAAGTTAAAAAAGTTGCACAAAAGTCACCAAAGCACTTTTAATATGAAAAAGTTGCACAAAAGACACCAAAGCACTTGTAATATGCTTTATGATGTTGAAGATAAATTTCATCATAAATATTAAATAACAAGGGAAAAAATATATTCTTCTCAAAAAGCCACTCAATAAACTGAACAACTATTGAATCAAAGTTTTGCCTATAAAAACTTTCGATTGCCTCCGGCTTCAATCCGTCGGAATCCATCAACGTTGCATATGATCTTACCCGTTACATCGATTGGACAAAGTTTAGGTCAGCAGTTGATGAAGCCGTATCGACGGTAGAAGGGCTTTCACCGCGATTCAAGCTCAAACTCGACCAGTTCTAGGAACGTCATTTCGCAGGAAACCGCTTTTCTCCTAGACGTGGAACACTTCGAAGTATACACGGCTCTCGAACGTGAACTTAAAAGCCTCATCAAGGCCACGTGATTACTGGCGAAGATTCGTGGACGGGCTATCGCGCGAAACGTCGATGAGTACTCTTTGGAACACGGCGCGAAAATTGCGTAACCGTACTACGAACAACGAGAGCGAGGAGTTCTCGGACCAATTGATCCTCAAGTTCACGCGAAAAGTTTGTCCAGATTCTGTGCCGGCACGGATGATTCCTCGCGAAACAACGAATTCGATAGATGAGATTAGCCAACCCTTTGCAATGGTGGAGTTCTCTCTCGCACTCCTTTCGTGTGGCAATACGGCTCCAGCGGCTGATAGGATCAAGTTCAACTTGCTTAAGAACCTCCCAGACGTCACTAAGAGGCGCATGTTGAACTTGTTTAATCAGTTTCTGGAACTCAACATTGTACCGGATGATTGGAGGCGGGTTAGAGTTATTGCCATTCAAAAACCTGGTAAACCCGCGTCCGACCACAACTCCTATCGATTCATCGCGATGTTATCCTGTATTCGAAAGTTGTTGGAGAAAATGATCCGTCACAAATAGGCACAAATGGGTTGAGGCGAACAACCTGCTTTCAGATACTCAATATGGTTTCCATAGGGGTAAGGGAACGAACGACTGTCTCGCGTTGCTTTCCACAGATATTCAGCTTTGGCTAAAAAAGAACAAATGGCTTCTGTATTCTTGGATATCAAGGGGGTTTTTGACTCAGTACATCTTAGTCAAATTTGCTTTCAGCAACTTGATTGTGACTTAAATGAGTCTTATTGCAGTTATTTTGATAAACGTGCAACAAGTGTGCTACTAGGGCTGAAGAATGAGTACCTGAAACCGAAGTACCAGCAATGGATCAACTTTCTCTACACAAATACTCGAACCTGGTGGGGAGCACATTCGCAAGATCTTCTTATTTTGTACCGGACAACGATTGTTTTTTTTTTTTTCAGTGAGCGGCTCAGTCACACATATTAAATCTGGAACGTATTCAGTATCGGTATCTTCGTATTGCGTAAGGTAGCATGCACTCGACTCATACCATGAGCCTTGAAGTGCTGGCTGGTCTGTTGCCACATCCGGATCGGTTTTCAGAGGTATCTCTCCGGCTTCTCACCAGGTGAGAAGTTATGAACCCCCAGGTGATCGGAAACATTGAGAAGCTCCTTGAGTTGAATCCTCAAACTCGCTTCATGAGCTTGTACCATTTGTTCATAACACAGGATTTCAGCCGTTTGCCGAATATTCTCAATCGTGTTTGCTGTACCGACTTCAGCAGTTCGATTCCTTTTGATTTCTCCAGGAGCTTCTTGGAATCTTAGAGCATAATCGTCCTATTATTGCTTCTGTGATATTTGCTGCAAAGTTTGGCCAAGTTGATTCCACAAAATTGTTCTTTACTGATGTGTTATTGCTAGAGAAGTCAGCAAGCTTTGGTATATACAATAAAATATTGTTCCGTATACGTTGCTGAGCTAGTGGTAATACACATTAAACGAGAAATTGCCTCACTAACATTGGATCAGTATTTCATTTTCACGGATAGTCTTAGTTGTATAGAGGCTTTTTCGCTCCTCAAGGCCGGTAAAGCACTCCTCGTATTTTCTCAAGAATATACAGGAGCTTCAAAGTGGTTCATTTTTGCGTTATTCTTTCATTACATTTGCAAAGGTCCTTTCTCTTTATTCGATTCTGGGCAATGAGAAAGCAGACCCGCTTGCGAAAGTGATCGCTATAGAAAGCGATTTTTACGATCGACAAATCGCCTTTAATGACTTTTTTCCTATTATCTGTAAACAGTCCCTCGTCAACTGGCAGCATAAACGGACTAAATGAGATTTGGGAGCAACATTCAATCTTCCCAAAGGTGTCGAAGAAATCTCGGTTTGGGGGGATGGATTTGGGTCGAGACCTCATTCGTGCGAAGTCTCATAAACTCATTTATGTGTTTTCAACTATCTTTAGCCTTATATTGAAGTTTGTTTAACCTAAATGTTTAATTTTTGTTATTTTTTTTTATCTGTGTTCGTGTGTGTTTTTCAAAAGGAGTCCAAGTCAATAGAAAACCCAAAGTTGTCTAGTTACAATTTATTATTAGACAATTTAGAATTTCAAATAAATGAATTTTGTAAAATTTATATCAAATTTCCGCCCATCATTACATACTTTAAATCGTTATTCTTTTTAACTTCGAGACAGCAGCGACTAATTGATTCTATCCTCCTGACTTTAGTTTATAGATAACTAATGTATATAAATATGACTACTTGGCCTTATAAAGTTAATTCGATTGAGCTCCTGCAAATAAATGATTTATTTAAAAAAAAAATTTCAATCCCTGCATGGGCCAACAGGTTTGATTGAAAAAAAAACATACTTCAAAAAATCGTCACCATATGCAGTAGAAAACAGTGCTTTCGCACCAAGACAACGCACCGTGTCACCAGTCAAAGGCTAACATGACTAAATTGCACGAATTACGTTTCGAGTTGCTTCCACACCCACCGTGTTTGCTAGATTTGGCCCTCAGCATCTACTGCCTTTTCACAGACCTAAAACATGCTCGCTATAATAGATATCGCTCGAATCGAGAGTAATCGACGAAAGAAACACCTTTTTTGAGGCCAAAAATAATTCGTTCTACAAAAAGGGAATAGATATAAGAATGATCGACCACCATATTGCAAGATCAGCTGTAATTACACAGAGAACGAACAGCTGATGCTTGGGACTAGCATAAATCCTCAATGTGTAAAAACTGGTGATCCCAAACTAAGGCAATACCGGCGTTGGCCTCGGCCGAATGCAGGTCAAGTAGGGAATGGGTAGGAATATGTTGACGTGATACTCACCTTGAACGAAGCCGAAAAGTCCTCTGCCATTCCACGAGAAATCACTGGGATGTTGGATAAAATGGTTTGATTTGCAGCGGGATCCGTTTCGGTAAACGTTGTGCAGAGTTCAACTGTCGTCGGCAACGAATAAGATATTTAACTGTGGTTCAGACTTATTTTTTTTACAGACATGCTCATTAAAATTATTATAATTTTGCCACCGATTAATTCTCTGTGCAGAAATGCACATAAAAGTTTTTATAATTTTGCCACCGATTTAAACCAACAGTAGGGATGCTTTTGGGGCCACAAGTTTGGGTGGTTTATTTCAATGGAATACAATAATACGTTGAAACATCGAATTTGACGAACAAAATTACCAAGCTGATGGAACGTGAAGGTAATATATTTATCAATTACGCCTGGAAAAGTCTAAAATACTGAAACAAAAGACATCGAACGGGCGAATTCTGTATTATCAACTCTAAGATGAAATTTACACACATGCATGTACTTATTATTCATTTCACAAGTGTTGGATCAAGTACCTCATGATTAATGCACTATATACCCTTAAGTCCTAATAACAAGAGAAATCGATAAAATGATCATTGCGTATATACAAGAAAGCTAAAATTTAATTGTTATTGTTAATGTCATTGCTTAACTCCCCATTTTCGGGCAACTACTCGCTGATCTGCACCTATGCTGAGTGAGAACCTACTCAGCCTAAGCGTTCGTCCTTACTAATCTGTAAAGCATGCCGTCACTTTCACTAGCGGGCCCCGTTGTCCCAATAGCTTCCGTGCATTGGTTAGGTATAGGAAGCGATTGATACGGAAAATTTATAAAGATGAAGTTACCTTGCATTATGATTGAAAAAAAAGCATAATGAAAAACAAAACAAAATAAAACAGAATATGATATGGTCTACAAATGTTGGTAGAAGTAAATTATTTGTTGCCTAAAAAAAAATTAAGAACAAAGATTTAGTAGAATCCTTATTGTCCCCCAGATGTTTGAAAAGCTTAGCCATTTTTCTGAAAACATACTAAGAGTCATTGTTGCAGGCTGTCGATGGATGATTATAACTATGTTTTGGACATTATTAGCAGAAATGAGCATTGAATGAGAATGCTTCCCAAAGTAGAGCTCCGCATCCTGTAAAAACCTGAATGTAAATTCACAATCCACCGATTACAAATCACGAAAAAAATTCACACCGCCTAACATGCAAGTGAGCAGAATGTTACAACTTGAAAGAATTGTAAATGAAATTGATGGATCATCCCTCTCAGATTTAAAGCTAATAAGCTATTATAATAAATTTACAGAGATCGTAGTGTGCGGGGCGTGACGCCAGACGTGAATAATTTATCTTGTCATTTCTGCTTTTATTTTTATTTTAAACATTTTAATGTCGTTTCTATTGAATCTCGCATGTTAAGTTTTGCAACAATATTTTGACGATGTTAATTATCAACTGGGAAGGAAGCGATCAACTGGGACTCTGTAACCTTTTATGTATTATATCTGAAAATTCTTAATTTTGCCAACACCCACATATACTCGAAGGGAATAGAAATGTTAGAAGAAACGCTGGAGTGAGTGTACCGCTCTTGAAGGAAACTATGTTGATGAATAAAGTCAAAACAAAAATTGTTTTCACCGTTAGACCGGGAAATTTTCAGCCGATGTGTTACTTCTTAAAATGAAGAAGAAGGATTAAAAGGATCATTAAACGTACAAAAAGGAATAACCATACTCTTTCAACCAATGAAATGCAAATAATTAAACAAATATCTACGAAGTATTAAGAATAATAAGTGTGCAGTATTAAAAATTGTGATGCTAATGATATAAATGTTAAATCAAAAACAAAAACACCAACCCTAAGCACTAAAAAATATAAGGCATTCCATGCATCTTCAGGAGATGATCTTCATCGACTATTTTCAATAACGGTGAAACTTAGCAGGCTTCGTCCTTTCAACAACTATGTCTACTTTTCATTATCTCACCTTACTCAGGCTATCTATCAAAGCTCATTTGTCTCTTCAAAAATTCTCCACTATCGCGCTCTTTCAACTCGCTCACCATCTGCTGCATGATCACGAATCGCTGCAAGAGGTATACATTATCTTATTATCTCACCATCCAGCTCTTACGCGTTGCAACTCATGATGCTGCACTTGGTGCAGCAGCTACAGTAGCAGAAAAGCCCATACTATAGATCCACGCTTCTTGGCCTCTGCAACGCAAATTACCCACACAACCGTCGCAGGGTGCAGAGTGCAGCCACCTGAATTCATTCATCAAACCGCCAGCCGTGCCACCGCTCTGTTTCTTGCGTTTCATTAAGAAATGTCTTGAGCGATTCATGGAAGCGGAAAAATGCTCCGGCTTCGATTGCGTGCACCTCTAACGAACGGTGACAACGCGGTCTTTAGTAAGGGATCGCTCCGAGCCGACACCCATGCCACCGAGCGAGTGCAGCAGGATAATTATTTCGTAATAAAAAACAATATTTCAAGATGACATCATCTTCCTCATTATTGGCTTGGTGTTTCACTTTCTGCCCGGTTTCACCTTAAGTAGTTGCTCTAGATAGGAGATAGGAGCACTGCGAAATGGAATGTGTGACATAATTGCGATCGCACGGCACACTGTGATCCGATTATGGCTCATTACTTTCCGATTGGGCTTCGGTCGGGTCGGAATTAGCGTAATTAGGTTGTCTTACCGACCGGCAATGGTGACAGATTTCCTAGGAAATCTCGTTATGAGAAAGTCGGGCTGAAACTACGACTGTTTGAGATCGATAATTTTCATGTGCATTGCGTGCTGGGTGGAAAAATTACAGTTCATGATGAAAATGTTAGTAAACCATCGGGAATCCTGCAGTACTTAAACAACGGCCATCATCGGCCTGCCAAAACAAACGCGGCACGTAAATTCCGATTCATAAATCACGAACGCGCTGAAATTAGTTAATTTGAAAATATTCGACCATGCTTGACTTACGGGTTCGGAACGGCTGTGGGTGCGGTGGGCGTTTCAAGAAGTACGGCGGCCAACTGCCAACAACGCTCCGTGCAGAAGTGGCCGTCAAAAAGCGATGGGAAAGTTTCGAATTGCTTGCTGATAATTATATTCATGCAAATTAAATTAGGCGAACGGGTTTCAATTACAAAAGTTTCTGGATCGAGAAACATAATTCCTGTGTCAGTTTTTAGATAGACGAGTTTTCCGACCCAAGAGGAAGGGGAAAATTCTATTCCGGCAATTTTTAGCGACCCACTGTTGTTGTTGTTCCGCAATAATTAAATTTCCCATCGGAAGGCCAGCCAGCAGATCCCAAACATCCGTTTCCGTTGCATCTCGAACACCTACCCAGTTTTATGATACGTGATAGTTAGCAACAACCATTCAAGTTTCATCGGCACGCGGTTCAAACTACAAGCGGCGGCAACAGTTTAATTTTATCTACACGGTTCATTTTCCGATACCGTTTCGCACGGATAATTAATAGTACAGTAGCATCATCATAATGGCGATTATCATACCGCGGCCGATGGCGCCATTACAGCACCGAACACGAAGCCCCCCTCCAGCCTTCCGCCGCATCGCCCGGAAAATACGGCCAGTTCCGCATTCACTGCTGACTGACGATGGAGCCATAGTCCTTGGGCAAAAATCTGGGCGTTATGATAAGACGATCAACAAGCAAGTGAGAGCAACATTCGGGCGGTGAGTCATCCACGGGGGGTGAGAGCGGAACAAAGTTGTTCAACCGAAGGACGTTTTGGACAACTGCACTGTGGGCCGAGCGTCGGGCGTCGCCATCCGACAGTACTTGTGATTGCCTGGGGAGAGCAAAAATCTAATTAAATGATAATGACATGGAATTACCCATCGACGAAAAAAAAAAAGACGAAGCATCACGTCACTCGTCCGTGTCCGCTTATCGGAGGTCCCAGTCAGTCAGGGGCAGTAGTAGTAGTAGTAGTAGGTAGTAGAATGGAGTTGCAGTGCAGTATGTAGTCGATTAGGGTAATGAAATAAATTATTATTCATGGCAAGCGGACGGTCAACGTTGACTTGGCTTCTGCTGCTACTGCTGATGCTCGAATTCAATCGTGAGCCTTCTCTCTGATGATGATGTGTGAAATTATGCTTCCGACGTTGTATTTGCGTGTTGTGGTGCAGTTTAAAGTGGTTGTTGTGCTTAATTTTTGTTAAGTTTAATGGTGGTTTCCGATGTAATGGAATTAAAGACTACCTTTAAATCAGTTATAAGGCACTAAAAATTATTCAAGGAAATGATTCTATTGAACCACCGATAAAGTAAAATGTCCGTAGATGAGGGATAAGTTGGACGGTCAGTGTACTGATTTATTAAGATTGTTAAGTGATAGTCACTAACTTTTCTGTCACATGTACGCTTGACGCTGTTTTAAGCATTTTGACCTACTCTGTTGAATGGTTAAGCTCAAGATTTCAAAACACAAACCACAACAACACGCTTTATCTAGAAAGTATCACTAGTGGGACGCAATTTTCAAGCAACCAATCATAAAGATTCTCATCTCTAATATGGAAATTTTCATTTGAACAATAATGACAATTTGAGCACTCAATCATGTAGTACGGAAACTTAAACTTAAATGCTCTATTTTACATGTGTCATGTTGTAGATCTAAAGAAGGGCAATTGGAGTAGTTTAGCTATGTACAGTATTTAAAAAAAGTGTATCAACTTCTATCGCCAATTCGTAATTTTCCTGTTACTCGGTTGAAATGTGAGTTGTTTGTATGAATGTGTTTATATGATTTATTCAATTTTAGGTGCTTGTCATTTTGATTATTTTTCAATTCAAATCCCCAGATATAAAATATAAAAGATAATATAAAACATGCTTCTATGCGGGCAAAACATTCAGCTACGTTTTTGTTATATGGGTCAAAAAGACACATACAGTATGTAAAATAAGTATATCCACCCCTGCTTCAAATTTACAATTTTCCTGTTATCGATTCAAATATTAGTTGATAAAATTTGTGTTGCTATGCGTTTGGTCCATTATATAGTACCTATTGAATTAATCTTGCTCTTGAAAATCTATGCCAAGATCAACAGAAAAGGGAAGTAAAACTTGCAAAAAAAGTTAATCCACCCAAACATGCTTAGTACCATTTTGCCGTGTATTGACCGGTTCCTGTCACTTTTTCGAATGTAAACATTGCATACAGTTATCCTTCCGTAGTGTAGAAGCTTTCGTGATTCAAATTTGAGTTCTCGTGTTTCGAAATGCCTAAAAACGCACAAATTTCGCTGAGTAACCGAAAACTTATTAAAGAGCATCACAAGTGCGGTAAAAGCTACCATCAAATTGCTAATATCGTTCAGATACGTAAAGATACGGTTGCCAAAATTGTTCAGAAGTACAAAAAGAGTGGTTCTTTTACACCAGAAAAGCGATCAGGGCGACCGGCGAAGACAAGTTCCCGGATTGACAGGGCTATCGTCAGAAAGGCGGAACAAGATCGAGGTTTGTCAGCTCCAAAAATTGCAAAGTAAGTTGAGAGTGAATTTTCTATCCATGTGATACCTCAAACAATCCGAAATCGATTGCATCTACAAGGTCTGAAGGGTAGAGTGGCAATTAAGAAACCATGGTTGTCAGCGAAAAACATTAAAAAACGATTGAAGTGGGCTCGAGATCATATTACATGGACAGTCGATGATTGGAGAAAGGTCATTTGATCAGACGAGACTAAAATAATGCTATTTGGGTCTGATGGTATCACACGAAAATGGCGCAGAACCGGTGAAAGTCTGAAAACCCAGTGTTTAAAGCCTACAGTCAAACATGGTGGAGGTGAGTTATTGCAACATCATTAATTTTCAACTAACTTAACTAGCTTTTATCATTTTCTGTGCAGGTAGAGTCATGGTTTGGGGCTCGATGGCTTCGTCTGGCGTTGGAGAACTCGAATTCATTGACGGAATAATGACAAAGGAGGTTTATATGAACATACTGAAACGAAAACTTTCAGCAAGTGCACAAAAACTAAAGCTGGGCCGGAGATACACGTTCCAGCAAGATGGGGATCCAAAGCACACATCGAAGCTGGTATAAAATGGTTTAAGGAAAAGAAAATCAATGTTTTGGAGTGGCCAGCACAGTCTCCTGACCTTAAAGGGTGTATTCGATAAAAATGGCACACAGAAAATCTTCTGTAACTTTTGAATCGTATGAGTAAAAAACCTAGAAATTTGAGTAGATCTTATCCATAGTGTATTATTTACATCTGCCAAGTTTCATAGTTATACATTCAGTAGTTCCAGTCATGTCGTCGAAACAAGAAATTGTCCGTGAGAAAATTTTGTGCACTCACAATCAAAATCCAGGGGCGTCCCACCGGTGGATTGCTAAAAGGCTTGGAATTGCAAATACAACTGTGTCTCGTGTAATAAGAACCTTCAAGGAGCGTCTGAGTGTCCGAAGGAAGGAAGGGAGTGGTCGTAAAAGTGGTCTAATGGACAGTAAAATGGCCAGGAAAGTCGTACAACAATTCAAGAACCGTCCAAACATGTCAATTCGAGATGTCGCTAAAAAGTCTAAGGTGTCAGTCGGTTTTGTGCAGAAAACCATGAAGCGTGCTGGGTTACATGTTTACAAAGTGCAAAAAGCCCCAAACCGGAATGAAAAACAAAACATCACTGCGAAACCCCGCCCCCGAAAACTTTACACGAAGCTGCTCACCAAATCCGGTTGCATCGTGATGGATGACGAAACATACGTCAAGGCCGACTTCCGTCAACTTCCTGGGCAAGAATAATTCGTTGCCAAGTCGAAGTTCGATGTTCCGGAGGATGTTCGAAAGAAGAAACTATCGAAATTTGCAAAGAAGTTTCTAATCTGGTAGGCGATTTGCGGATGTGGTGAAATAAGTGCTCCCTTCATCACTTCCGGAACAATAAACGGTGCGATTTACACGGAAGAGTGCCTTAAGAAGCGTCTCTTGCCATTCATTAAGAAGCACAAAGGATCAACTGTGTTTTGGCCTGATCTAGCATCCTGCCACTAAAGGGTGTCCACGATGAAATTGCCACATTATGAAATTGCTCTAACTTTTTAACCGTTCGGTAGAATTTAATGAAAATTTGGGTGGATTTAGTTCATAGTGCATTATTTACATCCTGCAAGTTTTAAAGTCCTGTGATCAAAACTCGCGGAAATGGAGTCGAAAGAACAGCTCGTGCGTGATAAAATCTTGCGCATTCATCACGAGAACAAGGATCTCTCGCATCGTTCCATCGCTAAAACGTTGGAAATCGCGAATTCCACGGTGTCGCGAGTGATTAAGCGGTTCGAGGAACGGTTGACCACCGATCGGAAGCCCAGAAGTGAAGGAAAAATTATTCCGTACAACACCAAAAATCACAACCGCGTAGTTGGGGCCTTCAACCGAAATCCGAACGCCTCCGTTCGGGATGTGGCTAAGAAGCTGCACCTAAACCGAAGTTTTGTCCAGAAGGCCAAAACTAAGGCTAGGCTTCGAACGTTCAAGGTACAAAAGGCCCCTAATCGCGACGAGAAGCAGAACAAGTCCGCCAAAACCCGTACCAGGAAGTTGTACCTCAACATGCTGACGAAAGTTGAATGCTGCATCGTGGACGACGAAACATATGTGAAGGCCGACTTCAAACAGATCCCCGGCAACCTGTTTTTCACGACCAAGGATAAGTTCAGCGTTCCGGAGCATGTCCGCACTCAGAAGATGTCCAAATTTGCGAAGAAATTCCTGGTTTGGCAAGCCATCTGCACGTGCGGGAAGCGGAGTGCACCTTTCGTGACCCAGGACACGATGAACGGACAGGTGTACATAAAAGAGTGCCTCCAGAAGCGGCTGCTTCCTCTCCCTGAAGGCTCACAACGTCCCAACAGTCTTCTGGCCGGATTTGGCCTCATGCCACTACTCCAAGGACGTGCTGAAGTGGTATGCGGACAATAAGGTCAATTTCGTGCCGAAAATGTTCAACCCTCCCAACACTCCGGAGCTCCGCCCCATCGAGAAGTACTGGGCGATTATGAAGCAGCACCTTCTTAAACGACCTAAGGTAGTGAAGACAGTCGAGGAACTGAAGAAAGTATGGGTTTACATGCAACAAACGGTTGATTCACAGGTTGTGCAGAATCTTATGGCCGGGGTTAAGGCCAAGGTGCGGGCATTTGCGTATGGACTGTAAATAAAATACGAGTAAAATGGTAAAATGAAGTTTAATAGTTATTTCTCAATCCCTGAAAATTTGATGGCAATCGGATGAAAACTCGAATTTTGCGAATCAATTTTGTGTGTGGCAATTTCATCGTGGACACCCTTTACGCTCGAAATGTATTGGAGTGGTACCGAGCCAACGGAGTCAATTTTGTGCCAAAGAATATGAACCCACCAAATTCACCGGAACTTCGTCCAATTGAAAAATTCTGGGTAATTATGAAAACGGAACTTCGCAAACATCCCAAAACTATAAAAACAGAGCTAGAATTGAAGAAACTTTGGGTAAAAACAACAAAAACACTGGGTAAATCGGTTGTACAAAATTTGATGGGTGGAGTGAAAAGGAAGGTGCGGGCATTCGGGATGGGAGACGAAATTGAATAGAACAAATGTTGTTAATCAAAACTCATTAGTAGTTCTTCATTCCCTGAAAATTTCAAGAAAATCCGATAATCAGTTTAATTTTGATGAGTATATATGTGTGTGCAATTTTTATCGAATACACCCTTTAATCCAATAGAACATCTCTGGTCTATTTTGAAAATTAAGGTTCAGGAACACAAACCATCAAGCATTCAGCAATTACGACAAGTTGTTGTAACTGAATGGAACAAAATCGCACCAGGAACGACTGCTAAGCTTGTCCAGTCAATGCCACGATGATGTCAAGCTGTTCTTGAAGCCAAGGGAGGTCACACGAAATTTTGATTGATTTTCAGGATTATGGTGGATATACTTTCTTTTGCATTATTTTTTACCGTTTTCTTATATATTTGGTCTCAGACACGAACAGTTCGTGCTTTCACATCAAATTATCGTTATTTGACTTTCTTTTTATCCCTTGAGAAATAAACTTAATATTAAAAATCGTTTTTCATTGTTTTGGTGGATTATTTGAAGCAAATGTGCCAAGTGGGAAGGGGTGGATAAACTTTTTGTACATACTGTATTCAGGGGTGAATGGGGTAAAATGGACCGTTTCCAGGGCCCGGCGCAGAATGAAACCAGCAACATTCATTTTTTTTTTGCAAATTTCGCATAAGAAATGATATATTTCAAGCAGCAAATCCAGCAAATCTCATCTGTGGGAATTTGGGTCCGTTTATTTCCACTGTGCGTTGGCTTCAATAACAGCTTGGAATATCTCCGGCGTTGATTCAACAAACTTAGGAGTCGTTTTTGATGTGATTTTGTCACATTCAGTTGCAATAACTTCTCGTAATTGCTGAATGCTTGTTGGGTAGTGTTCTTGACCTTAATTTCCAAAATAGACCACAGATGTTCTATTGTGTTAAGGATAACTGTGCTGACTACTCCAAAATGTCTATTTTTCGTTCGTTGAACCTTTGCGATACCAATTTTTACGTATGCTTAGCCCATAATGCTGGAATGTGTATCTTCCGGCTATTTTCAGTTTTCGGATGGTTGCTGGAAGTTTTCGCTTGATTATGTCTAGATAAACTTCCTTTACCATTGTTCCATCAATGAAATCAAGCTCTCCAACACCAGACGATGCCATCGAGCACCAAATCCTAATCCATGTGAACCTACCTGTATATACAATGAAAAATCTTACTGAGTTATTTGACAATGAATGATGTGTCAAGGCCTGTTGTTGTCGGCCTTAAACACTCCGTTTTCAAGCTTTCACCGGTCTTCCGTCATTTCCTTGTGATACCATCAGACCCAATGACCATATGAACTTCCAGTCCTGAATTGTCCATGAAATGTGCAAAAAAAGTTGGTCCAAATGTTGAACAGGACCTTATGAGTAGTGTAAAGAAGAAGGTTCGTACATTTGGATATAGAATTGAAATTGAATAAAACAAACAAGGGTAAATGTTCAAAACATGTTTTATTTTACTCCCTGAAATTTTGATGATGATTAGTGTGAATATGTGTGTGTGTGTGTGTTGCAATTTGAATCCGTACACCCTTTAACAATAAACTAACTTGAACAGAAACAAAAAATCTAACGTGTGTTGTTCTGTGAAGCTGCGAGTACTTTGTAAAATCTTTTTCGAAGAGTGAAACGAGGATCATTGAAGTCAAATTCGTTTGAACAGCGGTTGAAGGATTGACACATACTCTAAAATGGTTCGTTATGCCCGTAATTTGTTCGAGCGCCATGTAGTGAAAGGAACGAAGTCGAGCGAAGTTGACGAAAGGGAAAAATTATGTTGAGACGTGACAATCAATTTTCGATTGAAAAAGGTCAGAAACAGAGAGCGTTTTGGAAACATACTAGACCTATGAGTTTACATCGCGCATCATAGCTGGACAAATTGATTGGATCATTCCATGGAAGGTGTCTTAAAACGAATCGCAGAAATTTGCGCTGAATCGCCTCGATAAGTAAGATGCAATCCTGATAGTACGGCGCCCAAACCTCAGACGAGTATTTTAATATTGATCTCACCAACGAACAGTAGAGTGATGTTAAACATTGAATTTTTGTGAAGTTTTTTGCTATGCGAAATATGAAACCTAAAGTCTTACAGACTTTGGAGATTTTAAAAGCGATATAAACGTCAATTTGGTGTCTAATAACACACCCTTTCCTTTTGAGAATTGTAGATCCAACATTATAGTCAGAGTTAATCGAACTGCGTTTGCGGGAAAATGAGATAATGGAGCATTTACCAGCGCTGAGATCCATACGGTTTGCTTCTCACCACTCGGTGAATACATCAAGCTGACTTTGTAGAAATGAAGCGTCTTGAATATCATTGACAGGAATCAACTGGTCAATGGCATACGATTGTAAAGGGTGTTTCGATCAATATTTGGTCGACTGAAATTGGACGAATTTCCTTTCATCGTGCATTAAACAATTTTGCACACCCCTCATTTTGAAGATACATCATGCCTCTATTTTGATTTTGAGAACAGCACTTCAGTTATCAAAATGTCGTCGAAGGAAGAGAAGCAACGTATCAAAATGTTGTACGTGCAAATCGAAACTACTCTCACGCCAAGTTGGCGACATAGTTGAATGTGGCTAAATCAACTGTTACCAACGTATGAAAAGTGTTCGGTGAACGTTTGTCGACGGCAAGGAGAGCTGGATCGGGGGGAAATCGGAAATCAGAGAACACAGCGACGACAAAAAGATTTGCCCGCTGTTTCGAGCGGAACCCCAACCTCTCCGTCCAAGATGTCGCAAAAAAGATGGGAGTGGTGCCTTTAACCATGGATGGAGCTCAAAAACTAGCTGGACTGTCAACTAACAAGAAAGTGTTGACTCCAAATCACGACGATAAACAAAACACTTCGCTTTCACTTTTTTTAAACACTATTTAAAAAAAAAACTTTTTTTCCTGGTTTCCCAATCAAAACACTTCGGTCAAACCACGATCGTGAAAGTTGTACACGACGATGCTGACGGAGTTTGATTGCGTGGTACAGGACGATGAAAGTTACAGCTTCTTGGACAGGAATTGTATACGGCAACCGGACAGGGAAAGGTGGCAGTTATTTTCAAGCACATCAAACTGTCAAAGTTCGCGAAGAAATATCTGCTGTGGCAGGCCATCTGTACCTGTGGCTTGAAGAGCATCGTTTACATTGCGACCGGAACCGTCAACCAGGAAATTTATCTGAGCGAGTGCCGGCAAAAACGTCTGCTGCCTTTCCTGAAGCGACACAATTGTTCCGCTCTTTTTTGGCCGGATTTGGCATCTTGCCATTACGGAAAAAAGGCCATGGAGTGGTATGCTGCCAACAACGTTCAAGTGGTGCCCAAGGACAAGATCCCTCTCGACACGCCAGAGCTCCACCCAATCAAACAATATTGGGCCATCGTCAAGCGGAACCTTGAGAAGACTCAAAAAGCTGTTGTGAGCGAGACCCAGTTCAAGGCTAACTGGCATTCTGCGGTGAATAAAAAGGAGAAGGAGACTGTACAAAATCTTATGGCAGGTGTTAAACGAAAGATTCAGCAATTCGCATTTGGTTAAAAGGAAGCTTAGCTGAATATTTTTCCTGCATTATGTATCAACTAAACATGAAAAAGAAAAGAATTTGACTGATTAATTAAAACTTTGACCAAATTTTGATTGGAACACCCTTTATATTGGAAAAGACAATGAATAAAGATCCTAATTGATGAATTCGAGCCAGTCAATGATGGATAGAAAAGTATTCATACTAGTGTAATCACCATTCTTAAAGCCGTAATGACTTTTTTCCACTGGAACCATAAATACGCAGAGTGAAAGCAGCGCTTATTTCGACTAATAAGGAGTGTATCGAAAAGTAGTTATAAACTTCCAAATAATAAAATAGGCATGAAAACATGGTTAAAATTAACATACTATTTCAGTTTATTATAGCTTAACATGTTTACAAAAGATCCAAACGGAAAACCTAGTCATCATGTTCATTTCTGTAGAATGCCCGTACCTTTGATTTGACACCTGCCATCAAATTCTGCACAGCGACCTTTGTGCACTTCCTGGATGCCGCTGCCCAATTTTTCTTAAAATCGGTCATGTTTTGGGACACTGTACCATCCTTCTTAAATATACGCTTGACTATTGCCCAATAGCGTTCGATCGGTCGCAACTGGGGACAGTTTGGTGGGTTGATGTCTTTTTCTACGAACTTGATGTTATTCTCCGTCAGCCACTGTAGAGTGGATTTGGCGTAATGTGCCGATGCCAAATCTGGCCAGAAGAGAGGAGGGGACTGGTGCTTTCTATACAATGGTAGCAACCTGTTCTTCAAACATTCCTTTTGATAAATCTCAGCATTTATAGTTCCTTTTGTATAGAAAATTGAAGAACGCAAGCCACATGTGCAAATAGCTTGCCAAATGAGCACCTTCTGACCGAATTTCTCCATCGCAACAGTCGTATCTGCGGTTGGCACACGTTCCCCAACAGATTTAGTATAAAACTGCGGCCCCGGTAGCGTTCTTGAATCTTCTTTAACGTATGTTTCGTCATCCATCAAAATGCACTGGTCGACATTGTCCAAAATGCAGCTGTACAGCTTTCGAGCCCTGGTTTTGGCACGAGACTTTTGTTCCGGAGTTTGTTTGGGCACTTTCTGCTTTTTGTACGTCTTCAAGTCATTCCTGCGCTTGATTCGTTGAATCATTCCGATGCTGGTCCTGAACTCGAACTCTTGGCTAGATCGCGAGTAGAGGCAGATCTGTTCCGTTGAATATAATCCACAACTTTTTGGTCCAAATCGGGGTTGCTGGAGCCGGGTTTCCGGCCACTTCTTGGTAAATCGCTTGAGGGAGCACTCCTTACCAAACTTTTCGATGATGCGTTTTACACTTGCCGGGTGAACATTTACTCTTTTTCGCAATCTGGTTGTAAGTAACACCCTTTTCGGTGCACCAAGTGTGCAGAATTTTCTTTTAGTCTCAAATTCAATTCGCGACATTTTGAATACAACTTTATCAACGGAAATGAATGAACCGAATAATCATTTTTGACATGTAAACAAAGCAAATGGCGCTTACACGCTAAAAATATATACAGTAGTTTATGCGTAATAACGCATCGAATGTTTATAACTACTTTTCGATACACTCCTTAGAGGTGGGTGATGAATTGATTGCTTCAGAAGAGGAGACGGAGCCTCCATCAATTAAAAATGCATATCTCCTTCGATACTACCAAAACGAAGGTCAAGCATCTGGCTATTGTTATTTTCTACGAAGTTCAGTAGAGAAGTACGCGCCTGTAGCTGTGGATAAGCTTGGCAGTCGTTGCGCTAATCGAAGAATGTGTAACGTCAGGATAGAGATAATTTGATGGGATGAGCTTCCGTTTAATGCCGGGTAAGTTAAAGTCGCCAAGAATCAATATAGTAACCCTTATTTTCATTTGACTGGTGATGTGATTAAGTAAATTAATGTGCTACTCTATTAAATGCATGGCTTGAGTACGATTGGGAGGAACATAAAGAACACCAATGAGGAGTGTGTGTGTGTTTGAAAACTGACAGTCACTCAAACTTGTTCGACGGCTTCTGAAGTTGGAATCGATAAATGCCGAGCTTTTAGATTTGCACGCAGAGCTAATAATACTCCACCGCCAGATCTTTTAATGCTATGGTTGCTAGAGTTGCGATCTACGCGAAAAACGTTGTGAGAATTATAAAAAATTTGGCTAGAAATAGTATGATCATTCAACCATGTTTTGGTGAAATCAAACACATTAAAGCCAGAGTCGGAACAGGCAAAACGATATTCGGAGATGCGAGTTTAATTCCTTTAACGTTTTGGTAATAAACCAATAGCTTTGAAAGTTTACACCATTGTCGAATTTGTTCTGGTGATTTGCGGCATTAGAAGAGCTTGATGGCGTTGATCCAAAGCTTGAGAGTACGTAGCTTGGTTTGGTTTTTTACGATAGTCCTGTCAATCCGAGGATTTATCTTCGATCGTGCCACTGGTAAGATGGAACTGCATTTTTTGAACCTTTGAGCTATTTTAGCAACCGTATCTTAACGAACTAGTACAATATCAGCAATTATACTATAGATTTTATCGGACTTATGATGTTCCATTATCGATTTTCGGACACTAAACGAAATTTATCGGTTTTTAGGCATTTTTAAGCGAAATAACTTAAATTTTGATGAACTTTAATGAATGCACCTAACGACGGAATGTGTGCTGTTTTCAATATTTTGTGATTTAGTTGCCTGGATAATTCTCATATTTGGTCGGAATTTTTGCTTCATTTGTATGAGAGCCTCGAGCCACCATAGAAAAAAAAATCCTACCTCCAATAATCCGTTCCCATCTGGAAGCGGGAGCTTCCCCCTTCTCTTTCTAGACCCCCCTTCATCGAACCATCATAAGAACCTTCTCCGACCCCAAACACTCCCGCATACAAATTTTCATAACAGTAGGCCTAATTCTCATGTTTGGTTGAAATTCGTGCTTCATTTGAATAAGAGCCCTCCCACTTTCTGAAAAGGGAGGGCCTCAAACCACCATAGAAACATTTTCAGTCTCCAAAAACCCACACATGCCAAATTGTTTCCATTTGCTTGATTATTTCTTGAGTTATGAAAAAGGAGAAGGGCTCTCAAACAATCAAAAGTACCTTCCTCAGCCCCAAAAGCGTCTGCATGTAAACTTTCATACCAATTAATTCAGAACTTAAGGAAACTATAAGGTTCAGACAGACCGACAGAAATTCAACAAATATTTTTCACTTGATATTGTTCTTTCCTTGTATTCTCCCATACGCGGGGTAACGATCTGTGATGATGTTGTTTTTTTGAGAAGGAAATAATTTCTCATCACCATGAGGCTCTAGGAGTAGACAGCATTTTTTTGCTAGAACAAAGTTGTGAAGAGAAAGTATTGATAGTTCCGTTAGCTCACGGCAGGCTGTGAAAAAGGTCTATAAGTCATAGACGACGAGTGGATGTTAGGTAAAGCAGAAGTCGTATGCCAAAAATAAACCCAAAAAGGAGCGGGAGATAGTTTCTCTCCCATGTAGGGGATTTGGGAGTACAAGTAGACAGTTCGTTAGAACTATTAAAAAAAAGCTATCGGTAGTATATGAGCACGATCAAGTGCACAAACTTTTGCCAGTCAAGGTGGTGCATTCGATCATGCCTTGACCAAGCCCGCATGGGGATGCTTGGCAAAAGTTTGTGTTTCCTGTTTCGAAATACTACCTCACAATGCCCTCCGCTCAATTTCAAACTACTTCTATTCAATTTTCACAGCCTGCCGTGAGCTAACGGAACTATCAATACTTTCTCTTCACAACTTTGTTTTAGCAAAAAAATGCTGTCTACTCCTAGAGCCTCATGGTGATGAGAAATTATTTCCTTTTCAAAAAAACAACATCATCAAATATTTTTCATTAGAGCCGAACTGCCAAACGTTGTTGTTCCCTTTTGCGTTACGTTTTATCAGCCATGTCTTTAACATAAAGATCGTTGTATTTAATTTTAAGTGATCTCGACTACTACCATCAGGATGCAGGATGAAACGATAGTCTGGATACGGAATCAGTGCATTTCTTATATTTTGCTCCCACTTGCTGGATGACCTTGTCTACCCCGCCGCTTCGTTGAAGTCGCTGCTTCGGAATTGCCCAGTATTTTTAGATTGGTCGAAACGCCGGGCAATTCGGAGGATTACTAAACTTGGGAACAAAATCGATCTTGTTGGCAGCATACCGCTCCAGAACCACCTTGGATTGGTGGCAGCAGCCCAAGCCGGATGACCGGCAATACACGCTTTTTCAGGCATTCTTCGATGTAAACTTGGGATGTCATCGTCGAGGATGTGACGAATGGTTCCGATTTCAGGCCGCAAACTAGTCGGCAAACACGAACCTGAATCTACCCGGCACGTCCCCACGAGTTTGACGTATGTTTCGTCATCGATCAATGTGCAGACCTTGTGTTTCATCAAAACACGGTTGTACAAGAGCCTTGCACGCGTTTTATCCACGGAACTCTGCTTCATGTGTCGGTTTAGGAGTTTACTGGCTTTGTACGACTTGTATCTTTCTATGACAAGGTATTTCCCGCACCATTTGAAAGTTGCGTTGTACCTTCTGGCCACATTTGGAATTGAAAGCCCGGGGTTGGCTTTAACGCTGAGCTGCTGCCGATCCATGGTTTCCGTTTTTTGAAGGTCCGCTGATTTCTTTTCACACTCAAGGTTTCCTTGTAGGTTTTGAGCACTCGACAAATTGTTGTTTTCGGCATCTTCAGTACTTAAGCCAGCCTGGAACCGGCCTACACCGGATTTTTCAGGTGTTTGTGCACAATATTTCTTTTTTCGAGTTCCATTTGACGTTGTTTTTGAACGCGGTCGACTACTTTGATCTTCGATTCCCAACAATAGAGGTGTGCTAGCGGCGCGCGAGGGGCGTAACAATTTACTTTAAGTCAGCCTTTACCAGCACATCGAGCACTATTATTATCTGGTGGCGGATTCATTGTTCGTCTCACGTGCACTTTTGTTTACGCTGCTTTTCTTCACTTTAGTTCACAGTTCGGTAAAATTCACTGTTCGGTCAGCCATGTGATGACAAGTGTTCTACTAGACATCGACCGTGATATCTCTTACACAAACGGTCACTACGTTTGGTGGTTGGTTCAAGAATATTTATTTGATACTATAACTTTGTTACCTATCAGCGATCGTTGTACATGCGAAAGCGGAAAAGATAGAGTCCCTGGAAAATCCATAACTGCACACTTGGTAAGAGCATGGTTCAATAAATTAGTAATGCGACACTTCTGTTTGACGCCATAAATGCCAGGCATTGAACTTGAGGTTCGATGCCGGGTAAAATTATCCTTCTTAGCATGTTCCCACTGATGTGTTCTGCTGGAAGTGCATAATTGGAAAGCATGGGAATGACATGTGGGATGCACATGTAACAGTCCCAAGCTCGGTCTCAACCTTAATGGTTCGCCCCTGAGAAAGTAACTCACACAAACACACTCTCAAATATTCTGTTAAAAGAACAAAAAGATTTTTGATTGTTTTTTTTGTGTTTTTGGCATTGGCAGAAGACAAATTTTGGAAACAGGATGAGTAAACTGACTGTCCGGTGTCTGAGTAGTCACTACCTGTATGACTCCATCCGGTCCTAGATAAACTTCTGTGATTCTGCCCATAGGCCATGACATAGGTTACGAATTTTCTTCCTTGAGGATCACAAGTTGATTTCGCTTGATAATGATTGGTGCTTGCAACAATTTCGAATGTTATTGAAAAGTATGCAAATACTCATAGTGCCAACATTTCCAAATCAGTCTGTGTCTATACCATTCTTGCTGTCGGTTGAGCGAGATTTCAGTGAAGTTGGCATTCCGAGTAGCCTTGAGTGCAGATCCAATAAGGAAGTGTCCTGAAGGAAATCGATGCGATGCGAATTCAGGCAATTTTGAATTCACTTTCACTTTTTTTAAACACTATTTTTAAAAAAAACTTTTTTGAGCGTATTACAATCGTTCTATGTGATTGGGAAACATGGAGAAGTTAAAATTTAACACTTCATTGGATCACTTTTTAAAAAATAAAAACTAAAACCTGGAACCACTTTTTCAAATTTTCACTAGTAAACGCGAGCAAATTCCTTTTAATTCTACTATGAGCTTATCTTTTGACAGAATATTGAATTGGCGTTAAACAGGGTTTCCATTTAATCTTGTGCTAGAGTTTGAGGGCTGATTACACGAAAAAAATGTTCCTAGGCAGAACGAAGCGCAGCTTTCCAAAGATCACCGAAATGTGAGTCCTTAGGTGGTAAAGCCTGTCCACGTCCTGCTGGGGACTTTTTGGTAAAGCCTGTCCAGGATAAATTTCGGATACTTTTCATTCAGTGTAGATTTTGGATTATTTCACGGATCGCTGAAATGTTTCTTATTACATTTAGAAAAATGGAGTAGAATTAGGTGGAAGTGCACAAACGCATTTTGGACGAACGGCAACAAAATCCAAATTAATCGGTACGCAATCTTGCCAAGAAACTAAAACTACTGAAAAGTATCGTGTTTTGTGTTGGCAAATCATTTGACCAACACTTGACTGTAGATCGGTAGGTTGGAAGTGGAACAAAACGAAAATGGACAAATGGGCAAGACGATGGTAGCCATTTTTGAGAAAAATCCCAATCTTTCTGTGCGAAATGTGATTCGCAAAAGTTTGATAGTCAAAATTAGAGGTACAGAAAGTGAAACAGAGGCAAGAACTGAAGGCGTACATAGTGAAAAAGGTGCCCAACAGCAATTAAAAGCAAAATTTAACAACAAAAAGTCATGCTAAGAAGCTACAGACTAATTTTTGCAAATATTTTCTTGTTTAATAATGGACGACGAAACATACGTACTCGAAGACTTTAAACAGCTTCCGGGTCTGGCTTTTTATACAGCAATACAAAGGAACGCCGTTGCTGATTATTTCCGGAGAGTGAAGGTGTCCAAACTTCCGAAGAAGTATTTGATTCGGAAGGCCATACGTAGTTGTGGTCGAAAATTTAAAAGTTGGATTGGATTTGGATTGGATTTGGATTGGATTTGGATTGGATTTGGATTGGATTTGATTGATTTGGATTGGATTTGATTGATTTGGATTGGATTTGGATTGATTTGATTGATTTGGATTGATTTGGATTGATTTGGATTGGATTTGATTGATTTGGATTGGATTTGATTGGATTTGATTGGATTTGGATTGGATTTGGATTGATTTGGATTGGATTGGATTGATTGGATTGGATTTGGATTGATTGGATTGGATTGGATTTGGATTGGATTTGGATTGGATTTGGATTGATTTGGATTGGATTTGGATTGGATTTGGATTGGATTTGGATTGGATTTGGATTGGATTTGGATTGGATTTGGATTGGATTTGGATTGGATTTGGATTGGATCTGGATTGGATTTGGATTGGATTTACTGGATTTGGATTGGATTTGGATTGATTGGATTGGATTTGGATTGATTTGGATTTGATTGATTTGGATTGATTTGGATTGGATTTGGATTGGATTTGGATTGGATTTGGATTGGATTTGGATTGGATTTGGATTGATTGGATTGATTGGATTGATTTGGATTGGATTTGGATTGGATTTGGATTGGATTTGGATTGGATTTGGATTGGATTTGGATTGATTTGGATTGGATTTGGATTGGATTTGGATTGGATTTGGATTGGATTTGGATTGGATTTGGATTGATTTGGATTGGATTTGGATTGGATTTGGATTGGATTTGGATTGGATTTGGATTGGATTTGGATTGGAAATCTGGTAGGAATTGAATTGTATTTGTTCATTGACCTACTCTTAATTTTCAAAGTTTAACTCAACAACACGTTCATTGAGGATTTATGTTTAGAATATTACTCCCATTGTGTTCTTCGCTGGCTAAAGTCTGAGCTTTCAACGGAAACACCGGAGTTTGTGTAGATGAAGCATCAAGTGGGCGAGGCACAGTCACAGAGTACCGGCGATGATGTTGACAATAATGGCGATGATGAAACCCATTTTCACCTTTCCACTTTAGTCAACGTTCCGTTAGATAATTCCATTACATGAACTGCTGATGCTGCCTGAAATAATGAAAATGTCAGATTTCTGTCATTGAACGGAAAAGCATCCTTTTAGCCAAGCTTGGTTTTTGCGTGGTTATACACCCGAGGAACATAATGTACTTGATCTTCGTGAAGAACTAACTTCTGTTCTTCAAAAGCTTGTATATTTTATTTTATTGAACAATATTGCGCTAGAATCGGTGTATATAATCGAATAGATTCTCAACATATATTGAATATATGAAACTCACACGACTTTTTCAAATAGTGACTTGTTTACTTCATACACACAACCATCTACCAGTTCATTTTCATTGCTTCAGTAGGGCTTTCACTGACCTGTATTGAAATGTGAAAAAAAAACAAGCAAATGATTGAAATGTCACTCTTCCGAGATTGAGCTAAGTGATTGAATGCGATAGCCAGTAAATCAGCAAACTAATTGAAATCTTCGTTCAGAGCCAGACAATTAATTATCTCCTAACAAACCATAAATTTAACTGAACGGGTTAGCAGATCAATCTCAATTAACAAATCTAGATTTGCATACGATTGATTGAAAAAAGGGGCCTCCCTGGAGGGTGTGACATGGACCCGCTTCGATAAACAAAACAACAACAGTTCTGTAAATCGGTGTGACACAACCAGTCAAGCGGATCCGTCACACTGTCAGTCAACATCATTCGAACGGCAGCTCAATGATTCATATTCGGAGATAATTTATTATGTATTTCGCTGATTAAGCTAAACAACATCTGCATAATTGGAGCAACAAACTATTTCATTAGGTTTGTTTATGCCGCCATGGATGCCTAATTGATTGTATCAGTTCTGGAATTAATGTAGGGTATCTATTCATGCATGATTACATATTTTGCCCCGAGGTCGATGAAATCGCTGATAAGTCCTCGACTTTCCATGTAACGAACTGCACAGATAAAAAGAAACACTGAATTTTCTGCGTTATCTAATGCACATAAAGGGAATGCTAGATTTGCCAGAAAATAATGGGATATTTCATGTAAATTTAAGCCAGATAACGCCTGAATCCAGCCTGTTGTATGAAAGATTGCCAATATTGTTGTATGGCACATGAAAAGTTGCAAGCAATTTCGTTGTATAACCGTCCTTTAGCTTGGATTTAAACGAGGGGATATTTTACACGCTTGTTAAAATTAATTATTTTTTTCTGTGTGGATATTTTTCAAGCAAATGCTCAATGCGTCGGAACCGAACGATGTGACAAATATCCATTGCTCCGTGCCACCATTCATCAGACTGAAATTAAACTGCATTCCAACTATCCTTTTTGCCATAGCAGTGCACTTGCGGCAATGAGCCAGGAATCACAGAGTTTCGAAAGCGCGAATTAAAATCAGCTTAGCAGAATACTCATCTCTCCAGCTGGGAAACCCACAAGCCATCATCACAGCGCAATAATCATCAAGGATTCGGAAGTGGCAAAGAATGCTACTGCACTAACTGATGCTGCACACATTAGAATTGCATCATGACAACGTGGAACGACATCTGATTTTCCCCCCTCTCCAAGCGAAAGGAATGTGCAAATAAAACCCCAACTTAGTTGGCTATTTGCGAAAAGATCTCATCGCCGCTGCCACTGACGACTACTTGCGACGATTCGTTCGAAAATGTCAAAATCATTGTGGCTAATGAAATTAATATCACGGAAAGCGGGAAATCAGCGCACACTTGAGTGGGCAAAAACTTTGCGAAGCTCGCGAAGAGAGATTTTTTTTTAATCCAACGACGGTTGCTTGGATGAGGGAGAAAATCCGCACTGCTTGGACGGTGGATTGCATTATTTGTAGCAAATGAAAAGGAATACAAATTGTGCAATAAATTATGCGCTCCCATGAAACCTACGGCAGTGCGATGGATGGATTGCCTCGAGTCAACAACCAGTGGAAACCATGAATAAATTGCTTTTGATAGGGTTGAACGAAAGCTCGGTGTTACATTGTGATTTATTTGTTCCGAACAGAACATTGTGCGTACTCGTTCAGTCGTCAATGATAACGGTTGATGGATGTGTCTAGTTAGAGGATCTTGGAAACAAATTTAATTTGTCAACAGTTTTTGTTTTGCATTGCGGCAATGTTTATGAATTAACAGGTATTTATAACCCATATCCTGGCACTATTAGTGGGCAATGCACATCTCTTAGCACAACTGCGTAGTTATCGACGTTTTGAAGCACACTTCAGTATTTAGACGTATTGCGTCTCCGCATTTTCTCATTCATGTCATAGTTCGGCAAATGCAAGCACCATAACTTGATATTTGACGTACACAACTTTAATCCAAACTTTTTCTGCCTCATGTTTCAGCTCAATGTATTGATGAGCAATGGGAGCAATGGAGCAGAATGGGCAAAGTCTTCGACGAAACCTCTAAATTTAAACGTAGGACTACGTTTGCCTTACCTATACCGAGTTTCATATCAAAGTTTTGAAAAATGAGAGCATTAGTGAAAGGTTTTTGAAGGCTAATAACTCTCGTTCGACTGAACAGAATGACTTCATTCATATACTATTTGAGCATGAGTATGAACATGATTGACCGCATGAGGTTGCTACTCCGTTATTGCCAGAACAACTGTTATTACACAAAGAACCAAAAGATGATGCTTGAGACTAGAATACATCCTCAATGTGTAAAAACTGGTGATCTTAAACTAAGGCAATACAGGCGCCGGCCCGTCCGAATGCATGCCAAGTAAGGAAAGGGTCGGAATTTGTTGACGTGATACTCGCTTTATTGGAAACCGAGAACACCTCTGCACTCCCATGAGAAATCACTGGAATGTTGGATAAAATTGTTGGGTTTGCAGCGGGATCTGTATTGGTAAACGGTGTGATGAATGCAACTGACGACGGCAGTGAATAAGATATTTAACTATGTTCCCGATTTATTCTCTGTACAGAGGTGCGCATCCCCATATTTTGTTCTGAAAACGGATGAGCACTCGCAAGTTGATTAACAGGAGTTTCTCTTAGGTGATTTGTGAACATGCAGTTAGATAAAAGATGCAGTCGTGAGTCTTGCCTATTTCAGCAATTGGATACCGGAGCAAACATTCAGCTAAGTATTGTATTAAAATATCACGGTTCCGGTAGTATGAAGATATATTGACAAATTTGTATTTGTCATTTTCAATCATGGGATCAAATGCGCTGCATATCCAGACGCACATCTGATCGTCTTTTCCTTCTTCTGTCTGTCTCTCTTTTCTTCTACTAATTGTTTTGTGCGTTTTTGCTGTTCGATATGTGTAATCCTTGCGGTAAGTATGTTGGATTAGTGGCCGGGCAAGAAAGCTTAATTACATCGAAAGAGGAGAGAGATATATGAAACTATTTCTTCATGAGAAAGGGTTTGCCCTGAATTCAACAACTACTCTTATACTTTCTCCTATCTAATATGCCTTCCCCTTCTTTTGTTATTTTTTGCTCTCTGTAATGGCACAGACCTATTGGTCATTAGCTGACACTTATCATGTTGTCGAGTTAATTCGTTCGAAAATTTTGTTTTTAGAGCTGCGGCCGCTGATATCTATTATTCTCGGTTATTTTGATTGAAATTTTCACATTAGTAGTATTAAAAGTGATAAACTATCAAGTTCAATAAAAGGTTAACTATAAGGTACATTTCCTTACAATCAACAATCAATAATTTTTGTAACCTGTAAACATTGTAGTCGACATTTAATTGCAATATTTGACAGTTGGTGAATTGTTTGGACGCTTTTAACTTTCAGTCGCCGCTCACTAATCTAAATCCAAACAGAAGTAGTGATGTGGGCGAGAAGTAGTGTGTATATGTGTGTATGTGTGTGTGTGTCGTGCGCATGTGTGTGTGCTGTGTGTCTGTGTGTCGAGGGGAGGAGCGGAGATAGATTTGGTCGGCTATAACTTCATAAGCTATCAGAGAGCTAGGACTATAGTTAATGCTATAAGTCCCAACCGTTTGAAGAGAAATGGAGCATCACTTAACCTTCTTAGACTAGATGCTCCCAACGACCATTTTTGAATACATGTTTGTTCTGTGCACCAAACAGGGCATTCTGTTCAATTATTCTCTCCGACTATTCATTTCCTTTTTCCTTTAATATCTACTGAAGGCTACGTGGGTTCCCCGTGTCTTCAAGGTAGATACCAAATCCTCTATATCACCAACGGTTGCATGGAAGTGGCCAGGTGAGCGATTGAAGAGTGTTTTCGTGGTGATTGTTGCGTGAAGAAACGTATCAGAAACTGGTTTCGTTTCATGGTGGCATGCAATGTCTTCAACGAATTATTCCTCATCGTAGCTCCATCCACGAGGTGTGCAACCGTCAATGCTAATGCTAATGTACAGAGGTGCGCATCCCCATATCTCCCACTGACCGGTAGTGCATTTATGGAAGACACTTGTCTGCATTTCTTTATAAGTTATGATGACATACAAACATTTTAGACCTGGAGATTGAAGGTGACAGCTATATTGAAAATCAAACGACCCATTTCAATAATGCCTATTCATACACGTACATTCTGAGATCATCTTACAATATACAATACAATAAGACCCGCATGCAAATCTTCACATATCAAATGGATATGTGAAGAATTTTCATACTTCCAGAATCAAAAATTAAAACGACCTCACCCAGGTCCTTATCCAAAGCAGAAAAGCTCGTCCGGGTGCGGAGCGAAGCACTAAAAACAAAAAATGAGAAAAAACTACTGACGCACAACACAGAACAAACAAGATCACAAAGCACTATAAGTGGGAATCGATTAACTTCACACCGTCTTACAATGTTTAGCAGAGAAAACTACGCAGCAAAAGCAAAACACGTCAACTTCAAAGAACGGCTTGCTGCGATCTTCCACGAGAAATCACTGATCTGTTAAATAAAATAGTTGGGTTTCAGCAGGATCAGTTTAGGTAGATGGTGTGCTTAAGGTGAAACTCCCTTGAATCCTTAGTATTCAACATGCATGTAGTAGTGCAAACACTTTTTTGCTCTCATATGAAAGTATTGGTGCATCATGAAGAAAACGGTCATGGTTGCCAGTAATTTTAATTTTTTTTGTGGATTACAGTACATCCATTTAATTATTCCCTACAATATTCACATTTTTAAAAAAGCATAAACCCTCAAAATAAGAATCCTTTTTAAAGGTTGGGTGAATCTGGGGCATAATTAGCAAGCTAAATATTAAGCCATACATCTAGTTGAATACAAATATTGGTGAATTTTAAATTTTAATGTTCAGTTCTTATTTCAATCATAAACTATCTTTGAGTAGATGGCTGAAACATAAAATATATTAAAAACGTTTGAAATTATGCATCTGAAATAATAAATGGGATTTTGCAGTTTGAAAACCGATTCCAGGGACCTTTTCACGTCATACTGAACTCTGACAACCAACGACAGCTCATGTCATACAACATAATTCGATTGCCACATTGTAATTAATTTTTTCACACGAGTTTAATTGAATGTTGTTTACTCATAATAATGATCTCTTATTTTGAAACACTTTGAAGTTACGTGGGTACGTAGGGGAAATGTGGGTAACCCCGTCAGGGTTGGTAAGCCCGTCACCCCAACGGCTTTACTAGAAAACCATTTTGCAGTATGTTTTTGACTAAACCTATTATTAGTATTTATCATTTTAACCATTTTCGAGACACATCATACCCACTGGGAACTGTCAAACTCGAGGAAAATAAACAAAACAAACGCAAGTGTCGTCGCAGCAATATCGGATGTAATTTTTCGATGGTAGATTTTAACGTCTTGACAAATAATTAGGTACAGAAATTCAATTCCATCGATCGCGTACTTTCATTTACACTGTATCTTAGTGCTGAGATTTATTGAAAGGTAAGTTAAGTCAATTATCCAAGATTTACGGTGTAATTAAGAAAAAAAGTGCCTTCCGGGTAAGCCCGTCACTCATCGGTGCGGGTAACACCGTCATGCTCTTTGGATCAGCGGATGTTTGTGAAACTACCTAACCATTTTTATCAGATGCCACGCAACTACAAATGGAACACCCACTGCAGAAATTGGACCGATCAACAGGTGATCCAGGCAAAGGACGCAGTGTATCGCGGGATTTTCGTGAATCATGCGGCTAAGGCGTTTGGAATTCCAAGAACTACGTCGGCAGACCATGTTACGGGAAAGGTGGTGAAGCCAAAACTGGGATCACGAGAAACGGTTTTCACGCCGGAACAGGAAGCGGAACTTTTGCAGCACCTGCTTGGTCTGGAAAGTCGTTTTTACGGCATTAGAAAGAACGATGTCCGTGAGCTGGCTTTCGAGATGGATGAAAAAAAAAAAATTGCCCATCCGGTCAACAAAAATGGTGCGAATGGAAATTTCAAATCAAACCCACATCAAAAGTCTTGTTAAAATTTCCCTGATTGATAATCAATGACTTCTGGCAATATTGGGCTTGTGGCACATGTTTTAAACCTGCAGATTTTAGAGACTCCGGAATCTGTTCCATATAAAGGGCTGTCCATATACTACGTGCTAATTATGAGGGCTCAAGAATCAGACAATAAAGATTACTCGTACAGATAAAAACAGATTTCAAACAAAATTATGGCACATGGGTATGTATGAATCTGAAACACTCTAAAATATGTCCCTGTGGTATATGGATGACCCCTTGTGCAATGGCCAATCGAGATGATTGATAAATCATCACATGTTCAAAATTAAATTTCGTTTGCAGAAATCTTCAAAACTATTTTAATAAAAATGAATTTCGGTCTTACCCCATTGGGTGACGGTCTTACCCGCACTGATTGAATAGCTTCAATATTTACCGTGTTTGTTTAGCGTATGTTGTTTGACCGACAACACATATTTTGACACTTCCAACGCACAAATCGTATAAAAGTAATACTCCATCAAAGATTATGCTAGGGGTACCTGTCATTTGAAGTGTTCCATTAATTTAAAATAATCGCAATGTTTAAGGTAACGGGGTTACCCCTTCCTCCCCTACCACAAACACAAAGCGATATTATCTTATTTTTTGATGTTAATAAAAATGAATACATTTCATTTTCTTTACTTTATTTCAATGTGGAGTTAAGCTTTGGTAACTTAAGGTATGTATTTACTCTATGTTTTAATAGAAATCTCATCTTTTTTCAGCACGTATGTTTCAAAAAATAATTGCCACTTTTTTTCAATTTCGGTTTTAAAGTACGATTCATTAAAAATTACTTCATGCATGACGTAATCAGTATGTTCATTGTTGTTCACAAAAATGCCCATGCATTTATGTGCCTGACTGATGTGCATTGACGCCTGTTCTTCGACAATAATATTTTTATCCAGAACAACAAGTCGAGAATTTTTTCCCGCGTTTTATTTTCAATCTAGAACAGATAATGAATAGTCGATTTCCCATAACGAATCGTCTTTATACAGAGTATTATTATGGTGAAATTTGCTTCAGATTGCGAGCGAGATAAAAATTATAAGAACAATATGTTAAGTTTGAGAACCTTGGACGTTTTATAATTTTTTTTAAGATCCCTAATAACTTTTCAAACATTTGACCAAAATTGCGTCAAAATTTCACTGCTGAAGACTGTGAGTCAGCTGAAACCATTTTATGGCGTTATTCGAAAGATTGTGACATCCATTCCAGGAAATTCAATTGATATTCCCAACTAGTGTCTCCTTACAGAACCACAGCCCCGGTAACCCAGATTCCCGGAAACCAGATGTACTCAAATGGATATTGCATTGAGTTTTCATAAAGCGAATGAAGTTCTGCATCCAACAGTGCTTAAAAAATTGAAATCGGTCAATAATTGCCAGAGTTACAATCATTTGAATTTGGTGGGTACCCGTGTAACCTGTCGAACACCTAAAGGTGTTGTTTTTTGTCGAACACATAATGGTAAATATGAAATTATGAGCCTGTGAAAAAACCGCATCAAGTTTTTTCCACAGAGATATATCCATAACAAATAAGGGGGATCAAGTCAACCCAGACTTTCCTAATCCTGGCTCGTGCTTTCAAGGAAAAGGAAGGGAATGAAGGCTGTTTACCTTTTAATTCCAAACAACAAACAAATCAACAAGCAATTCCAAAGCAAATCAAAAACACACTCACCATCGGATTCGGAAGTATGACCGGGATTTTCAAAACCAGTATCATTTGGGCCAGGTATAGGAACGTCATTTGTAAATTCGGAAGATTCATCGACAGATTCTTCTCCGGAACTTATTTTTCGATGAAATTCAGCATCAGTTGACGGTGAAGTAAAACCGGTATTCCACGGGTTTTTGAATGTTCACGATAAGGGATCAACAGCACTTCTTAACACTTTTTTGGCCCGTTCACTCAAAAAAGCCTCTTTTCTTCTTTTAGTAAGACACGGCATTTTTTACTTCGTTAATCAAAACTTTTATCAGTCCAGCACACTCGCGCAAACAGTTGCTGACAACACTGCGCTACGCACAGCTGAGTGTTAATTAGAAAAAAGCAAAACGCGTAGTTTTGAGACCGGCTGCTGAATTTTTGCACCATTATCGTTAAATAATCAGATTTTTCGTCCACTGTTTTCAATAGCGCGATGATAATAAATCTTTCAGTGAAAGTAAATAGTGTTCAGGTGGCTACGGGAAGTGGAAATACAGTTTTTTGTGAGAAAATAATAGGCAGATCCTGGCTTTAAAAAGGTCAACAATGATGACGAAAAATTACCTGCTCTGTTAAAATGAGCACTAGTTGATCAGTTCAGAGTGTTTTCAGTGAAATAATCGATTTAAATCAATAGTAAGAATGCTGTTGGGACCACGTACAAGTGTGCGTGGCTTGTATGAATGGAACAGAAAAATCCTTGTAAATTGTGATACCTGAAGACAATTTTGTTTTAATGCTATGCGGAACAAACAATTTTCGTTTCCCCCTCTCTCTCTCTCTCTCTCTCTCTCTCTCTCTCTCTCTCTCTCTATTTTTATTTCTCTCCTTCTTCTCATACGCACGCGCCTTATTCACCATCCTGTATGCATCGCACACTGTTGCCAAAAGCGCAAAAACGTGATCGAAACTGTCTTGACTTCAAAAACTTCGTTTTTTCGCTATAGGTTCTTCAGCAAAGTTTTTTCATCTTATTAAGTTAAAAATTGCTGCAAAATGGTGAGTAGACAACTGAAATGGAGCGTGCGTCTCCCCAACGGTAGGTCCTCACAAGTTCCTACCTCATGCCTCCACGGGTCAAAAGATGACAAAAACCGCCAAAATCTCAGACCATCCATGGAATTTCCAAGAACTGAATAGTAATTTGGAATTGTTTTCTTTCCTCGTGGCTATGATATTGCAAGTCTATCTACAATTGCAGCAGGATCAGCAAACATACAGACATTACATATATAATTGTAATTATCATTTTATATTATAACATTCCTGCTCAATATCTTTTTATGCTATTTTCAGCTTCGCATTTGCATCGTTGTAAGTTTTGGCCCACCTAACTAACGTTATGTATTTGAAAAGATAGGAAGGGCTTGGTCGTTTTATAGAGGAATCATATACGAAAAAGGGGGCGACCCCGGCGTATTGGTTAACATCCATACCTCTCACGCCTAAGTCACGAGTTCGAATCTCACCCCCGGAGAAGTTACGAAAATGCCCAAAAGTGGTGTTTGACTGACTACGACGGGAGATGAACCAGCCCGAGGCTGAAAATCTCGATAACCAAGATAAGATATTACGAGAAATTCTTAAAAAAAGAAATTCTTCGTCCAAAAAAATTAATTCAAAAACTCAAATTGGCTATGATCGTACATTTTCTAATTAACAGACAAAAATAATTATATATTGGCCCAGTAGGAAACAAGAGTTATCGAAAAATTTCCGGTATTTTTTCCTTCTTCATATTTTTTTTGATTTATTGAGTTTCCGGTTCTGGCAGCAATCATACTCATATGAAATTTATTTCGCGCAATTGTTTGCCTAAATTTGATTTGCTATTTTTCTAGGTGAACAACTTTATTTCATTACTTTACGTTGCAACTTTCGCCATTTTAGAGTTTCAATCATCTTACATCGCAGCGGAAGAAGCAGATATCAGCATTTCATTATTATAATTACATTATTTAGTATTTGTTTTCAACATTGTACTATTTCCAGCTTTATAACATCGTATTATCTTCATAACATATTCATACACCGAAGCTGTTTTAGGCAGTATCTGGTTTAAAATATCACGAAATATCCATTCAATTTATGACATCTAGGAATACAAATAGGTCCATTATATAATGCAGAAAATTACATCTGTGGTAGACTTTTGAAAATTACGGAAGCTGTGGTAGGCTTTTGCACTTATTACTGTATGTATTTTTCATTTCCGGTTTGCAAATGGACTTTTTACCAATTCTGAGCTAATCTGATTCGTGCAGCAGTGTGTGCCATTTGGCTAGTGTTTATTTTACAGTTCAATCATTGTCATTACTTCATCATTACTCACAATATCATTATATTGATAATATTTTTTATTTATTTTATTTCATAATTTTTTTTTGCCCATTTGTTTTTAACTCCCTTACAATTAAATCGTCCCTTTCCTAACTCCGGAGCAGTAACTATTAGGCCAGATAAAATAAAAGTGGATTGCTGTTATAAAACCAATATCAAGCATCAAATTGTGACCATGGCAACAGTAAATTAAAATGAATAAATTTTAGTTCCGTAAAATTTCAATAGATTTAACAAACTTTTTCATGATACCTCAAATCACGTTTTTGGTGAATTGCTGGTATCGCTGAAAACGAACGAAAACGTGCATAAGCGGGGACCCACAGAACTCTACACATAAACAATTTACAAAATTTCTTGCATTTCAAGATCAACCGAATGATGATCACATATAATACATACGAGGACTTGTAGTATTTTTAATGAACATAAGTATATACACTATTATATAAATATATCATGGGAATGGGAGGGGCCATCAGGGCACCCGATTGAAGCATTCTGGATGGAGAGAGTGAAAATGCCAACTCCCCATTGTTAATAGTTTGTGAATAGAGGACAGGCTCTTCTCCCCGCCCATTGGGGCATCCTCATGTTAGATAGCTCGCTCTTGGGACCAATTGTTCAGTCTTGTTGTTGGAAGGAGATTCTTTATATCCCTGTGGATACGTATAAGTGATGTTGCCTATGAATCCATCCAACCGCATTTTGGCCCTTCATACAATGGCATGATTAGGATAACCAGTGGTTATTAAAGCTTGATCAAGTCTAACAACGAGGAGAGCCCATTGCTGTCCAATTAAGTTGCCGTGCTACAATGGGTGGTAGTACATTTGATACATCATACATCATAACTACAATTGCTGCTGTATTTTATGCTTGAAAAACTAAAAAACACACCGATTTAGGGTGAAATGGGGAAAACTGACCCTTTCTCGACCCCGGCACAGCATGATTACCACCATTCAATTTGTCAGAGTTTTTCAAATAAGATATGTCCCATTTCAAGCAAAAAATCCTGCGGCAATTGTAGTTGTCGGAGTAAAAGCCTAAAAACACACGTTTAGCGTAAAATGGGGAAAAATGGACCATTTCTCGACCCCGACACCGCATAAAACCAACACCTTTCGGTTTTTCAGAGTTTTTCACATAAAATGTGTCCTTTTTCAAGTAAAACTGAAAAAACACATGTTTAAGGTACAATGGGTAAAGTGGACCATTAAACGACCCCAGCACAGCATAAAACAGAACACCATTCAATTCTGCAGAGTTTTTCACATAAGATTTTTTTCAAGCAAAAAATACAGCGGCAATTGTAGTTATCGGAGTTAAAACTGAAAAAATCAAACCGATTTAGGGTGGAATGGGGCAAAATGAGCCATTTCCCACACTCCGCACAGGATGAAATCAGTAGCAATCGATTTATTGGCGTTCACGAATAAATACTAGTGGATTTCAAATAAGTCCGATTACAGCCTCGATTATGCTCACTGTGCATTGGTAAGCTTTTGGCATATTTATTTCATTCAACTTCAACACCATAACCAACCGTACGCTCGCACCTTACGCTTAATGCGTAAGTTTCATTCAAGGTCATTAGGTTTTGTAAAACATCTGGCGGCAGCTTCTTCTGTACGGAAACTCATTTTTTCTTCATGTCTTCCACAGATTTGACCCCCTTCGGATGTTTTCGTAGTGCCTGCGTCATAATAGCCCAATATTTTTCGATGGGCGTTGGTTCCGGTGCGTTGGGGGGGTTCATGTCCATTAGGCCATCCCTTATTTTGAAAAAAAAATGCCAAGTCAAGAATTCCACCTCTTGAAATGTTCGTCTTGACTAGAAAACAAACATACTTAAATTTGAAGACCGTACGTTGACGTTAAGTGCTCCCCCAACGGACCTAAAGAAATGCTAGTACGGGTGACTACCCACGCGGTGGCAAGCACGCTACTGTAGAGTACGGTCTTGCAGGTCGACCAAGACCAGTGTCGTCAGGTTGATAAATTTTTTTTTTGTTTATTTTTATTATCAATGTTGTTTGGGACACTATATCATCAGTACACCAGATTTTAGGTATGATGATATAGTGTCCCAAACAACATTGATAATAACAAATAAACAAAACAAAATTTGACGACAGTGGTCTTGGTTGATCCTATTTTCTCGTTTGGGAATTTGGCTTTAAAGAGAGCGTACACTTCTTTAAGATTTGCCAAAATTAACCGCTTCTGTTTCAAAACGCGTATACCTCCTTCTCGTACGCTTATGCACTCCTTCTTTCCGGCTAACTCCTTACTTACATCCGCTTCTCGATAAAAGACATGTACCTTGTTCAATACCTCGATTGACAGTGGATTACCTTTTTTTGGACTCGACGAGCATAGGATTCCTTTTTCAGCAACGCAGTTTTTCATGTTACGAATTAATCGTTCTGAGCATTTGAATTCACCTGTAAATGACCGATGTTCAAGTATTGTTTAAAAGTTATTCTGTTTTAGACTTTCACAACATCACATACTTTGGATTTTCTTGACACTCCAAGATTTAGGCAGCACCGATAGAACTCGAATCTTGTCACTAGCGTTCACGCATGTTTTGAATTTCTCCTTTAATTGATTTATAATTTCAATACCCGCTTTATCATGAATATTCGAAACAGAAATTGTGTCGTTATGACACTTTATTACTGAGTCGAATGATTGCTTCAGTGCCATGGAAGCCCTAGCAAACTTTTGAGCCGGATATTTCTTGACTCTAAGAACGTTACGTTTCTTCACTGGCGATTGGTTGAGCGAGCTGAGTGTGCTGTTCAAACTCTGTACGTTTGTACCGACATATGATGCATAGTTCTCATTATCAGAACTATTATCACTATTTTCTGCTTCCACTGTTGGTTAAAGAAATGTCAACAACGAAAACGAAAATAAAAATTAAAACATTACCTGATTCGTTGATACAATCATTAGGCGACAAGTTTCCAGATACCATCTTCTGCGCTGTGGAAGCCCGACCAAGTTTTTGGATGGAACATTTCTTGACTTTACGTTTTTTCACCGGCGATTGGTTGTGCGATATGTAGGCACTGTTCAAACTCTGAAGATTTGTGTTATTATTTGGGGCGTAGTCACTATCAGAACTACCGTCGCTACATTCTGCATCCCCTATTGGTTTATGTACTATAACAGTAAATAATTCCGCTACAAACTTGAAAACACAAAAACATTACCTGCATCGTTGATATGAGTCACCTCTTCCGATACGTTTTGCACAGCATGGTAACACTTAATGCATAGTTTACGACCTTCAACTACTTGCGGAATGATATGATTGAACTTATTATGAAAAATTGCTGATATGGTTTTTAACTGCTTGCCATGAGCATTGATATGCAAATCCAAAGGGTTACAGCAAACCTTCAGTGACGCAGAGTACAAACGGCCGTACTGATCAGCATGGCCATCACACACAGTTTTCAAGCTTTCTATACCAGATCGAAGCTTTAATAATGTCCATTGACGCGCAGAGAACTGTTTACTCCTACGAAGGCCCTTCTTAGCGGTACATTTTCTTTTTAAGAATATTCCAATCGAGCAGTTCATTTTGAATCAAAACACTTTCACTTCAGTCAAAACAAAGCGCTTGCTTTGATCAGGTGTCAGGTGACAGTTTTGTCCTTCTTCTTGCACTGAAACAAATCGAAATAGAATGTATGTCAATACTGCCACCAAGAAATCATCAGCATGAGCATGAGCATGATTGACCGCCCACGGATGCAATTCCTTTATTGCCAGATCAGTTGTATTTGCACAAAGAAGCAACAGATGATGTTTGGGACTAACACACATCTTCAATGTGTAAAAACTGGTGACCCATTATAAAGCAATACCGGCGCCGGCCATGCCCGAATGTTGGTCAAGTAGGGAATGGGAAGGAACGTGTTGACATGATACTCGCTTTTTATGAAGCCGAGAAATCCTCTGCACTTCCACGAGAAATCACTGGGATGTTGGATAGTTGGGGAAAGGTTAGCAGCCGGGTTCGTTTTGGTTAACGATACGCTGAAAATATGTAGCACTTTTCGACAAAAGCAATGGGCCGCTCCAATGGTACTGAAAAGAGACAAGCATAACGAAAAACAAAACAAAACAAAATAGACAAAATAAAATTATTAGATATTGCCTTCAAAATATGGCAGAAATAAATTATTCGTTGATTTGCAAACCAGCTCTCCTAGATGGCCAAGTCCTGCTGGACCGCAGCTGCTGCCGCCGGCACTCGTCCACATCAACCCGGCCGTCGCCGACGTGTCGGAAACCTTTCGGTAGCTACATGATATCTGCGTCTAATACACTCTTCTTGCACTGATTAATTTACAAACTAATCCTGAACACCGAATCAAAATTCACTTTGGCACGGTTGTGATATTTTCTTCTAAAATCTAGTTCTAGATACTCGCACTTGGTTGCAGGAAAACAATACCCGTGAACGACAACACTTTGGACTCGCTTGAGGAAGAATCACCAACACACAACGGCGCAATTGATTGTATGCATTTTTTTAATGAATCGCGAGCACGTCGCGATCACGCGATATGCAACATTCTTCTAACTTCAGCTCACCGGAGCCAATTGCACACGCACACTAGTAACCCGTGACGCAGAACAGCGCGACGCGCGACGAGGTGCTTCTGCCACAGCCACCAAGAAATCATGTTTTTATAAATTCTTTGAATAATTTCCTTTAAACACCATTCTGTAGATTGTTTCTAGCCATGCTAGTTACGTAGAAATACATGAAGGAGAAATATAATAATGTATGAAAACTAGAAAACAAGAAGTTCTTTGTTTCAAAACGCTGTATCTCAAGAACGGCTCAAAATACCCTGAGATTTTTAGTGTTTTTTATGTAAAAACGTGTGAGAAACACGATGACGTGGTCATTTTTCAAATCAAAATATCTACATTGAGCGATAATTGCAATATTAATTTTAAAAAGAAAAATTAGCATGTTTGGCAACACTGCCGCCAGAAACTAATATTTTTTATGAGTTTGTTGATCAATTTCCTTTGAATAATAGTAATTAGATTGTTTTTTAGCATAATAGTTACGGAGATATAAATAAAACAAAATGAGCATTTTTACAAAAACTTAAAAAAAGGGGGAGGCCCCAATAACCGAGGGGTGGTCCGATCGACACAAAAATTTGTAGTTTTACATATATTCGCGAAATGAATCATTCCTCAAAATATGGATGAAATCCGTGAAGGTCGTGTCCACATTTTAACTTTTTCTCGGACACTTCGGATGGAATGACCCATATATAAATTGAAAATGGTTATAATAATGTTTCAGTTAAGGATAATAAGGATCATCAACTTTATGTCTTCCAAGCTGTCCTGAAGTTCTTACGATCTTGTGTTGTAGCAGAATCTTTATCAGCTATAAAAAGTCATGATACGATCAACAGTAAAACAGTTTAAAGCATAATATTTGCTCCAAGGGCCTTCCTGGACGTGCATGTATCTTAACTTTATATAACCCATGAAAATTTGAATATTTATCGTAGCTTTGTATGGCCCAAAGGCTAAAGTTACTTTTTTATATCTTACGTTCTAAACTCAAAGTCAGTTTTTAAATACTTGAACATTCCAAGATAACTTCATAATAACTGATGACCTTCAATTCAATTTTTCAAGTGCATTTTATCACCTTTCATGATTTATAAAGCTACTTCTACGACTATAAATCTTATATTTTAAACTTAAGGACAGTTCGGATGACCTAAAATATCTCAAAATTGTCGCATTATGTCTGTTGACCTTCTACATTATTCCATGACTATTGTTAAATAAATTTTGCCCCATTGCATACTCCAAACACCAACTGCTACAACTGTAGATCTTATGTTCTGAACACAAAGATAGTTTGGATGACCTCCGTTTATCTCATCATGTATTTTTTCACGTTTGAAAATTTTCATTTTCGTTTAAAAAAATACCCATATTTTATGGTTTTTCACATTTTTTTCCAAAATCGATGATCGCCAACTTGGATGTAAAACTGGCGCAGGACATTGGTTTACGGTTTTTACGCTTCGCCTCAATTCTAAATACAAATGCATCGCAGTTTTACCTGCACATCAGTCATAAATGGTCAGAATATAGATCATGAGGGAAGTTCACATGCATACTAGTGCCACATAGAAGAATCACTTCGAATCGATATGTTCAACATCCGAAAGGCCTAGCTTACTCAAGCATCTTTGTGTAAAACGCTAACTTGCTATATGGACTTGCAGGATCTCGAGATCCAGCTTATACAGGAAGTTCATAAGCACACTATCGCCGGGTAGTGAAACAATTCTGAACGACTATCCACCAAACGGTAGGTCTTGTTATACTGAGCATCTTTGCTGAAACTAGTAACTTCCTATATGTTAGAAACAATTAGGTCTAATCCCATTAAGCGGGGTTTGCTCCTGGGAGAACCGTGCTATTGAAGGGAATGCTGCCCCTAAAAACCAAAATAGACTCGGTGAAGTATTGTATTCAATTGACTTTATTTACTAAGGTTCTACAACATATATGCTGTTTGGCAGCGGGTGTGTGATAATGTGCGATTTACACACTGAGTGAAATATATCAGATGTGTCCCAAAAAGGTAAGTATCATATCTCTTTTTTCTAAGTGTACCGTATGGTACGGGATGTGTGTAAGTGAGTGTTAACTATTTCGTCTTATTTAACAGTTAACTTCGTTTTCAGATAATCCACGAAGACAATTTAACCTCATTTTTCTAGAAAAGCGATCCAATACAGCTTTTTGTTTGCAAAATTTCACCAGAAGCTCAATTAAAAAAACAACGAAACTAACGAACAACCCAATTACCAAAACAGTCCACGTCGATTCCAAATCCTCGAATATGAGCATATCGAAATTTTCAGCAAGATCTTTCAGAAACCGTACTCTATCCTCTTTACGTTCCTCGTCGTAATATTGTTGCTGCCAACTCTGGTACAATCCACTTTCGAAAAACACCTTCTGAGTGTAATGCAACACCTCGGCCAGCGGACTTCTCATGCCAACCCAAAACAGGCTGATTGTGGTGTACCGCTTCTCGTTGATCATAACGTACCTCGGACGGCGCAGCTTGAAGTCGTAGTTCGATAGCAATGACAACAATGCCGGACCGCTTAAGCTATCAGTGAGATATGCATTCACACCGTCGAACTTATCGAAGTTGTCTGCATGTTCAATTAAGGATCCGATGTTGCTGTCGTTGACCAACTTTGGATTGCCTAGAAGGTTTGCTATGATCTTGATTCCGGAATCCTTTATGTCCTGAATGGTTTGCATTTGTCCAATCGACGGTTTGTCCATCATGAATGAGATGAGCTTCGTTTCGTATGCGTTGAACATTAGGAAAAAGAACACCATCAGAGGGAGAAGAGTTGTCTTCTCTTTGGTACTGGTGTGGTCCAAGTTATATCGTTCAAAGCCACATACCAACAGCAGGATCGGATCGTTCTTGAATATGGCCGGAAATATAAAATAGATCACTTCCATAAGCACCAGAATCAAAATCACCACAATCCAAGCTTCCACTGTGAAAGGCCTGATGAACATTTCAACCGCGTTGAACGGTCTGCCCTGAGGAACGAGGATTATATCCGAGATGGGTTGAACGTCGAACAGAACATGATGCCACTGCGGCGAGTAACCTTGAGATCCTATTCGACTCAACGAGACATCGGTTCGAGTAGAATAGAAGAGCTTTTCAATGCAATCGGTAGGTGCCATCTCATCCGTACAAATATTAGTAACGAAGACAGCTTTGGTGTTGAGAAAACCTACGGTTTCGTGCACCCACTTGGATATTTCAGGCCACTCAGTCCGGGTTGCAGCAACGCGGACGGGTCTGCCTCGTGAGTTTCGAATATTGCTTCGGAACATATCAGGCAGATTTGGAAGTCGGTCCGCAGTTTTATCAACTTTTGCTAGACTGGTCAATGTTATGACAGCTTGCTGTTTTGTTCCCATGTAGACGACTTTGTCAAACTGCAGGTTGCTTAGCATCGTTGCTATGCCATGAACGTACTTCGAATTGTAGACATCCACTAGAACCAGCAGCCGGGCGTTTGAATCCAAGGTAGAGAAGAAAACTTTCAAAATGTGTGGAGTCGGAAGCAGGACTCGATTACCCACGTGAATCACCGTCAATCCAGGCTTGTTCGGTAGATTATCATCGGTTAGAAGAAATGTCGAATTCAATACATAGCGGATAACGTTTTGCAGCTCCGGTGCTGATAATAGTTTTCCCAACCAACCATCAAAGAGATACGGTGCGGGATCCAGGTCATAGAAGACAACCTCAAATTTCCCGATCTGTTGTTGGGCTAGTTTTTTAATCAAGGCCTTGGTGTCGTACAACAGATATTCCTCCAATGATGGTGCTGACGTGGCGTAGAGAATTGTATAAAACCCCAGCAGAGGGTAGAGTAAGCGTACCATAGTGGTGACGATGGATGTGATGAATGGACTGTGGAGAGTGTTGAAAATTTCAGCAAAGGTTATATTGCGTTTTCTAGATTCAATCACGCATTAACGGAAATTGAATTCAATCGTTATATGAGTAGATTACTTTTGATGCAACGTGATGATTGCTAATAACAATCATGAGTGTCTGGAAGTGAATCTAGAACCGCAGACAGATGTTCAAGCAAGAACAAAATTAATCGATTAAAATTAAGTATTAATTCAATTCAAATTCAATTCAAATTCAATTCAAATTCAATTCAAATTCAATTCAAATTCAATTCAAATTCAATTCAAATTAATCAATTCAATCAAATTCAATTCAAATTCAATTCAAATTCAATTCAAATTCAATTCAATATTCAATTCAAATTCAATTCAAATTCAATTCAAATTCAATTCAAATTCAATTCAAATTCAATTCAAATTCAATTCAAATTCAATTCAAATTCAATTCAAATTCAATTCAAATTCAATTCAAATTCAATTCAAATTCAATTTCAAATTCAATTCAAATTCAATTCAAATTCAATTCAAAATTCAATTCAAATTCCAATTCAAATTCAATTCAAATTCAATTCAAATTCAATTCAAATTCAATTCAAATTCAATTCAAATTCAATTCAACATTCAATTCAAATTCAATTCAAATTCAATTCAAATTCAATTCATTAATTCAATTCAAATTCAACAAATTCAATTATTCAATTCAAATTCAATTCAAATTAATCAAATTCAAATTCAATTCAAATTCAATTCAAATTCAATTCAAATTCAATTCAAATTCAATTCAAATTCAATTCAAATTCAATTCAAATTCAATTCAAATTCAATTCAAATTCAATTCAAATTCAATTCAAATTCAATTCAAATTCAATTCAAATTCAATTCAAATTCAATTCAAATTCAATTCAAATTCAATTCAAATTAATTCAATTAATTCAATTCAATTCAAATTCAATTCAAATTAATTCAAATTCAATTCAAATTCAATTCAAATTCAATTCATTAATTCAATTCAAAAATTCAATTCAAATTCAATTCAAATTCAATTCAAATTAATTCAAATTAATTCAAATTCAATTCAAATTCAATTCAAATTCAATTCAAATTCAATTCAAATTCAATTCAAATTCAATTCAAATTCAATTCAAATTCAATTCAATTCAGTTCAATTCAAGTTCAGATGAATTCAAATTCAAATAGACGTTGATCCAGATACAGTAGAAATAGCGGAGAACGTAAGAAAATCAAATGAAGTCAAAGATATTAAAGCCAAGATTTTTAAGGAAATGAAGGGCAGCTGACAATATAGACAGTGAATTCAGATATTTTCCAAGATAGTGAAAAAAAGAAGATTCACAGCGAAGAAGAATACAGCGAATGATGTAGATGCAATAGAATGGAGAAAATACGGCGTAGAAAAGAAGAAATGATTGATAAAAGTCACAGCGAAAGCGAATCAACGAGAAGTACTAAAAGGATGCAGATTAAAGAAGGCGGCAAGTAACATACGAAGAGGATCAACAAAAGCATGCTACAAACGATGAAGTGGAAAAAGAGATGACAATTCAGAGGATACAGTACATAAGAAAAAGTGAATGTTAGTAGAACTGAAGCTTTAGACAAAAATGGAGCAGGATGACGAAAAAGTAAATTTAAAAATTGGAAAGTTGGAAAGAACATGAAAATATTGTGAAAATAAATGAATGGTTTCGACAAATGAGAAAATGGGAGAAAATTAGCGGAAGCAGAGAAAGAGAAAAGACAGAAGAGAAATGAAAGACCGGAAGAAGTGAACCGAAAGAGAATCGGAAGAAGACAGGTTGAACAAGAAAAAAAGAATAATAGAAAATAGATAATTGAGGAAGAGAATCAGAAAACAATAAGCGGAAGGTAAGAAGTGGAAGAAAACAAACAAAAAGATTAAAGTAACAAAAGAAAAACGAAAGATGAGAAATAGAATAGGAGAAGAGGAAGATGAAAAACGAAAGCCCATTAGCGGAAGAAATGAAACGGAAAAAGTTAACCAGAAGAGCAGAATCGGAAGAAGACTAGCAAAAGCAGACAATTTGAATAAGTAAATCGAAAGAAGAGAAGCAGAAGAAGAAAAAAGCTGAAGAAAAGTAGCAGAACAACAAATGCGAAAAAAGAAAAGCGAATGAAGACGAGCGTAACGCAAAACGAAAGATTGAATTGGAGGAAAAACGGTTAAGACAAAGCAGAAGAAGAAAAATGGAAGCAGAGAAATGGCATTAAAGAAGCGGATGAGAGAAACGGAGAAGATGAAGCGGAAGAAAAGAAGGGAAAGAATAAAAGCTGAAAATAAAGAAGAATGGAAGTTGAAGAAAACATACTGAAAAGCAGAAGCTGAAGAAATGAAGTGGGATGATAGAAGCAGAAGAAGATTGAAAAAAAATTAAGGGACAAAAAATCTAAAAATGATAAAGGTGTAACAATTGAGAATGAGTGAAGCAAGAATTACCGACAGGAATGCACTCACGCGTAAAGAGTCGTAAATTAAAAATATTATAATTCATAAGCAATTTCAGTCTTAGCTTTAGACATTTAAATTTAATTAATTTCATTAACAGATTGCATTTTTCAATCAAGGGTATGCCACGTAACCTCAGCCAAAAATTGAATATTAATAAGATTGAAGGTGTTATCAAAACAAAAACAGGATGACAAAGAAGTAAAATAAAAATTTGAAGAGTGGGAAAACACATAAAAATACAGTGAAAATGCATGAATGGTTTAGAAAAATGAGAAAAACGGAAGAAAATATGCCGAAAAAGAGACACTGATGAAAGAGAGAGGCAGAGGAGAAGATAAAAAAGACAAGTGGAAGTAGGGAAATGGAATACCGGAAGTAGTGATCCGGAAAAGAAGCGGAAAACGAGAGGTTGAATAAGAAAAGTAGAATCATAGAATAAAAAAAAAGAAAAACTGACACAGAAGAAAAAAAGCGGAAGTTCAAATGCGGAAAAGATAAGAATTGGAAGATAGCAAACGAAAAAATTTAAGTAACAAAAGAAGAACGAAAGTTAAGAAATAGAATCAGAGAAGTGGTAAACAAAAAACTAAAGCGGAAGAAATTAAATGGAAGAAGTTAACCGGAACAGCAGAATCGGAAAATGATGAGCAGAAGAAGACAAGTGGGATCGTAGAATCGGAAGAAAAGAACCAAAAGAAAAAAAAGGAGGAAGAAAAGTAGCAGAGGAACAAATGTGGAAGATAAGTAGCGGAAGAAGTGAAGCGAATGAAGATAAGCGTAGGATGAGAAGTGGAAAACACAAAACGAAATATAAAAGTGGAAAGGAACGGCTAAGACGAAGCAGAAGAAGAAAAATGGAAGCAAAAAAATAGAATAAGAGAAGCGGTTGATCGAAACGGAGAAGGTGAAGCGGAAGAAGAGAAGAGAAAGAAGAAAAGCTGATAAAGATGACTGGAAGAATTGAAGCGGGAGAAATGAACCGTAGAGGAAGCGGAAGAAGAGAGGTTGAATAAGAAAAGTAGAATCTTAGAAGAAGAAAAAAAGAAAAAAGAGAAACAGAAAAAAGCGGAAGTATAAATGCGGAAGATAAGAATTTGAAGAAAACAAACGAAAGAATTGAAGTAACAAAAGAAGAAAGAAAGTAGAGAAATAGAATCAAAGAAGCGGTAAACGAAAAACGAAAGCAGATTAGCGGAAGAAATGAAATGGAAGAAGTTAACCGGAACAGCAGAATCGGAAGAAGGTGAGCAAAAGAAGGCAAGTGGGATAAGAGAATCGGAAGAAGAGAACCAGGAGAAAAAAAGAGGGAAGAAAAGTAGCAGAGAAACAAATGCGGAAGATAAGTAGCGGAAAAAGTGAAGCGAATGAAGATTAGCGTAGGATGAGAAGTGGAAAACGCAAAACTAAACATAAAAGAAGAAAAGAACGGCTAAAATGAAGCAGAAAAAGGAAAATTGAAGCAGAGAAATTGAATAAGAGAAGCGGTTGAGAGAATCGAAGAAGGTGAAGCGGAAGCAGAGAAGAGAAAGATGAAAAGCTGAAAAAGATAATTGGAAGAATTGAAGCGGAAGAAATGAACCGGAAAAGATGCGGAAAAAAAGAGGTTGATCAAGAATAGTAGAGTCGGAGAAGAACAAAAAGGAAGAAGAGAAACAGAAGAAAAGAAGCGGAAAAATAAATGGGGACGATAAGAATTGGAAGAAAACAAACGAAAGAATTGAAGTAACAAAAGAAAAACGAAAGTAGAGAAATTGAATCAGAGAGCGGTAAATGAAAAACGAAAGCAGATAAGTGGAAGAAATTAAATGGAAGAAGTTAACTGGAACAGCAGATTTGGAAGAAAGTGAGCAGAAGAAGACAAGTGGGATGAGAGAATCGGAAGAAGAGAAGCAGAAGAAGAAAAGAGTGGAAGAAAAGTAGCAGAGAAACAAATGCGGAAGATTAGTAGCGGAAGAAGTGAAACGAATGAAGATAAGCGTAGGATGAGAAGTGTAAAACGCAGAACGAAACATAAAAGTGGAAAAGAACGGCTAAGACGAAGCAGAAGAAGAAAAATGGAAGCAGAGAAATTGAATAAGAGAAGTGGTTGAGAGAAACGGAGAAGGTGAAGCGAAAGAAAAGAAGAGAAAGAGAAAAAGCTGAAAAAGATAACTGGAAGAATTGAAGCGGAAGAAGTGAACCGGAAAAAAGCGGAAGGAGAGGTTGAACAAGAAAAGTAGAATCAGAGAAGAAAGGAAAGGAAAGAGGAGAAATAGAAGAAAAGAAGCGGAAGTATTAATGCGGAAGAAAAGAAGTGGAAGAAAATTTAAGTAAGAATTGAAGAAACAGAAGAAAATCGAAAGAAGAGAAGTATTTGTATTTTGAACTTGTATTTGTATTTAAAATAATTCATCTGACAATGGGTAGTCTTAATGAATAAAAATAAACTAATAAACTAATAAAACCACGTGTCTATTAAAACTAGTTCAACACCGTCCTTATCCGATTCGCAAACTGCAACTGCAGTAATCGCACGAATAAATGCCAAAATCGGTTCATTGTATCCAAACACAGTCCGGTGAAAATTTTGTTACAGCTACGTAGAGTTCCGTAGGGTTTTGTTTGATACACGAAAGTTCAACGTAGAAAATAATTCAGGAGCATCAGCTTCACCATTCAACAATTTAGAAATGAAAACGAGTGCTGTATTTTCGACGTCTTTCCAGCGTGTCCAAACCCAGTAGTCGGCATCTATCAGGATACGGTGGCAAGTTGTCAGGATCTCGCCACGGCAAGTTTTTCAAAGCCAAATGAATAAACCGCTAGTAAAGTAGAATAAGAGAAGTGGTAGATGAAAACCAAATGCAGATTAGTGCAAGAATTGAAATGGAAGAAGTTAACCGGAAGAGCAAAATCGGAAGAAGAGGAGCAGAAGAAGAAGAGAGCGAAAGAAAAGTAGCAGATGAACAAACGTGGAAGATAAGAAACGGGAGAAAAGAAGCGATTAACAATAAGCGTAGGAAGGAAAGCGGAACACGCAAAACGAAAGATAAAAGGGAAAAAAGGCTAAGACGAAGCATTAGAAGAAATATGGAAGCAGAAAAATGGAAAAAAGAAGCAGATGAGAGAAACGGGAAATATGAACCGGAAGAAGAGAAGAAGCGAAAAGAAAAAGACATGGAAAGAAGAACAATGAAGGAGAAGTAACAGTGAAGCGGGTAAGACAGTAGATTGAAAAATTGGGACAAGAAAATGCAAAATGATAAAGGTGTAACAATTGAGTATTAGTGAATCAAGAATTACCGACACGAATGCACTCGTGCGATGAGAAAAACTGGAGAAATAAGCGGAAGAAGAGAGGTGATAAAAGAGGAACGGATGAAGAGAGGTGGCAGAAGAGAAAACAAAGAAGAGAAGAGGAAGAAGGGAAATGGAAGACCGGAAGGAGTGAACCGGAAAAGAAGTGGAAAAAGAGAGGATGGACATGAAAAGTTGATTCATAAAAGAAATAAAATGGATGAAGAGAAACAGAAAAAAAAAGCGAAAGATAAGAAATGGAAGAAAACAAACGAAAGAATTGAAAAAAAACAGAAGAAAAACGAAAGAAGAGAAATAGAATAGGAGAAGCGGTAGATGAAAAACGAAAGCAGATTATCGAAAGCAGATTAGCGAAAGCAGATTGCATTCAACAATTTAGCAATGAACGATGACTGCTGTATTTTTCGACGTCGTTCCAGCGTGTCCAATCCCAGTAGTCGGCATCTATCAGGATACGGTGGCAAGTTGTCAGGATCTTGCCACGGCAAGTTTTTCAAAGCAAAACGAATAAACCGCCAGTAAAGTAGAATAAGAGAAGCGGTAGATGAAATGCAGATGCAGATACACCAAATGCAGATTAGCGCAATAATTGAAACGGATGAAGTTAACCGGAAAAGCAAAATCGGAAGAAGAGGAGAAAAAGGAGAAGAAAGTGAAAGAATAGCAGCAGATGAACAAACTCGGAAGATAAGAAGCGGAAGAAGAGAAGCGATTAAAGATAAGCGTAGGGTAAGAAGTCGAAAAAGCAAAACGAAATATAAAATTGGAAAAGAATGGGTCAGACGAAGCAGAAGAAGAAAAATGGAAGCAGAGAAATTGAATAAGAGAAGCGGTTGAGAGAAACGGAGAAGGTGAAACGGAAGAGAAGAGAAAGAAGAAAAGCTGAAAAAGATAGCTGGAAGAATTGAAGCGGAAGAAGTGAGCCGGAAAAGAAGCGGAAAAGAAGAGGTTGAACAGTAGAAAAGTAGAAATCTTAGATGAAAAAAAAAGAAAGAAGAGAAATAGAAGAAAAGAAGTGGAAGTATACATGCGGAAGATAAGAATTGGAAGAAAACAAACGAATGAATTGAAGAAACACAAGAAAAAACGAAAGTAGAGAAATAGAATCAGAGAAGCGGTAAACGAAAAACGAAAGCAGATTAGCGGAAGAAATGATATGGAAGAAATTAACAGGAACTGCAGAATCGGAAGGAGGCGAGCAGAAGAAAACAAGTGGGATAAGAGAATCGGAAGAAGAGAAGCAGAAGAAGAAAAATGCAGAAGAATAGTAGCAGAGGAACAAATGTGGAAGATAAGTAGCGGAAGAAGTGAAGCGAATAAAGATAAGCGTAGGATGAGAAGTGGTAAACGCAAAATGAAATATAAAAGTGGACAAGAACGGCTAAGACGAAGCAGAAGAAGAAAAATAGAAGCAGGGAAATTGAATAAAAGAAGCGGTTGAGAGAAACGGAGAAGGTGAAGTGGAAAAAAAGAAGAGAAAAAAGAAAAGCTGAAAATGATAACTGGAAGAATTGAAGCGGAAGAAGTGAGCCGGAAGAGAAGCGGAAGAATAGAGGTTGAACAAGAAAAGTAGAATCAGAGAAGAAAGGAAACGAAAGAGGAGAAACAGAAAAATAAAAGCGGAAGTATTTATGCGGAAGATAAGAAGTGGAAAAAAACTTAAGAAAGAATTGAAGAAACAGAAGAAAAACGAAAGAAGAGAAGTGGTAGATGCAAATCAAATGCAGATTAGCGCAAGAATTGAAACGGAAAAAGTTAACTAGAAGCGCATAATCGGAAGAAGAAGTACAGAAAGAGAAGAAACCGAAAGAAAAGTTGTAGATGAACAAACGTGGAAGATAAAAAGCGGAAGAAGAGAAACGAATAAAGATAAGCGTAGGAAAGGAAGCGGAAAACGCAAACCGAAAAATAAAAGCGAAAAAAAGACGAAACAAAAGAAGAAAGATGAAAGCATAGAAATGGAATAAAGGAAGCGGATGAGAAAAATGAAGAGATGAAGTGGAAGAAGATAAGAGAGAAAAAAACTGAAAAAGGTAAGTAGAAGAAGGAGGAGAAGCTGAAGAAGTTAAGAGGAATAATAGAGGCAGAAGAAGATTGAAACAAAAAGTTGAGGGACAAGAAAATGCGAAATGATAAAGGTGTAACAATCGAGAATTAGTGAAGCAAGAATTACCGACACGAATGCATTCGCGTGTAAAGTGTCGTAAATAAAGAAATTAAATATCAAATTCAATTTCCGTTTTAATTTTACAGCATTTCAATTTAATCAGAAAAGCATCGAAACTCATTGAATATTTCATTAACAGATTGCATTTGCCAATCAAGGGTATGCCACGTAACCTTAGTCGAACTCTGCCCATTTCCTTAAACCGCATAATTCATCCAACGTCATCAGAATGGTTCGCTTCCTCAACTCCTTGCTCGGGTTCAATTTAGTCCTCTACGCCACGTCAGCACCATCATTGGAGCAATATCTGTTGTACGATACGACGTCCTTGATTCGACAACTAGCCGAACAACATGTCGGACGATTTGAGGTTGTCTTCTTAGATCTCGATCCCGGGGCACACCTCTTCGATGGATGGTTGGAAGATCTAGTGACGGCTCTGGTACTGGAAAACGTTTTGCGGTACGTTCTCAATTCGAGGTTCAAACTAACCCATCTAAATCTACCGAACAAGCCCGGGTTGGTGGTGGTTCATGTGGGTAATCGAGTTCTGTACCCACCGCAACAGCAGGTGAATGAATTCTTCTCCACCTTGGATTCCAATTCCCGAATTCTAGTGCTAGTGGATACTTCCAGTCCGGTATATGTTCGTGGTATTGTCATGCTACTAAGCAGCCTGCAGTTTGATAAGGTAGTCTACATGGGAATCAAGCAGCAACTTGTCCTCCAGTTGAATTTTCGAGGACAAATCACCCACACTGCAAAACGACTTGCAAATCTAGCTGACAGATTCAAAAGCAACATTCGAAACTCCCAGGGAAGACCAGTTCGCTATTCTTTTACGCGAAATCAATGGCCGGAGATAAGCATGTGGGTGCAGGAAACGGTGCGCTTTCTCAACACAAATGCTTTACGGGTTGTTGGTGTTTGTACCCGCGAGATGACCACTTGGGATTGCATTTCGAAACTCTTCTATGCCGTTCATGTTGATATATGTTTGGATCGAATAGGATCTCAAGGTTATTCTCCGCAGTTTCGCCATGCTCTGTTCGACTTTCAACCGGTTTCGGATGTCATCATCGTTCCACAGGGCAGACCATTCAACGCAGTTGAAATGTTCATCAATCCTTTTACCGTAGAAACTTGGATTGTGGTGATTTTGATTCTGGTGCTTATGGAAGTGATCAGTTTCATATTTCCGACCTTGTTCCAAAACGATCCGATCCTCCTATTGGTATGCGGCTTTGAACGATACAATTTGCACCACACCAGTACCAAGGAGAAAACAACTCTCCTCCCTCTGATTGTATTCTTTTTTCTAATGTTCAACGCATACGAAACGAAGCTCATCTCATTCATGATGAACAAACCGTCGATTGAACCAATTTCAACCATTCAGAACTTAAACCATTCCGGCATCAAGATCAAAGCCGATCTCCTAGGCCACCCAGATTTGGCCAACGACAGCACCATCGGATCGCTATTTGTGCACCAGGAAAGCTTCGGTGAGTTGGACGGATCGAATGCATATCTCACCGATAGCTTAACCGCACCGAAAATCCTGATACTGCCCTCGAACTACGACTTCAAGCTGCGCCGTCCGAAGTACGTTTTGATCAACGAGAAGAGATTCACCACAATCAGCATCGTGTGGATGGGGATGAAAACTCCACTGTCGGAGATGTTTTTGTACACGCAGAAAGTTTTCTTCGAAAGTGGATTGTACATTAAGTGGCAGCAACAATACGACGAAGCGGAAATTAGAATTGATAGAGCTAGTCTTCAAAACTCGTCTGTGAGTGATTTGGATTGGCTCACGTTTCAAGATTTGGAATCAACTTGGGCTGTTTTGTTCATCGGCTTGTTTATTAGTTTGATGGTGTTTGTTGTTGAACTTCTGGTGAAATATTGCAGAAAATTTTATTGATTGCAATCTGGATCGAATTGAGCTAGTTGTTTCTAATCTAAATTTTACGATTATCATGGATAATAAAAATATAAATAAAATCTATGTACTGGGAATGGGATGAGTGCGCTATTTTTAATTTTAACCGTGAGAAATCATGGTCGTCATATATAGACCGTCCTGAAAAGAAAGGACACACCTTCAGTTCATTAAAAAAGATGTGTATTTTTATTAATGTCAACTTTTATTCTTACACGTTGTTTAACAACATTGTTTGCATCAATGATTTGAACAGAAGATGCTGCGTACGATCTACACGGTGGAGTGCAGATGGAAGACAGAACGTGGAGGAGGTGAATGAACCACGAATTGCATCAGTTGCTGGAGCTACGATGGGCTGGCCATGGCGTAAAATGTCGGACGGCAGCCTGTCAAAATTATTCTCGAAAACAAACCAACAGGTACAAGAAGAAGAAGCGCGCAACAAACGAATTGGATCGATCAAGTAGCAGGCGACCTGCGAACTCTCCGCAGACAGCGAGGCTGGTGAGGTACAGCCATGGACCGAATACAATGGAGACAACTTCTGTGTACAGCAGAGGCCACACCGGCCTTGGTCTTGATAAGGTAAGGTTTTCAACAGTTCATGAAAGATTTTTGATGACTTTTTCATGCAAAAGCAAGTTCTAGAACCTTTCCTCAACGTTCTTCAGAAGGTCATGCACAAATTGATTACTTAACGTTTTCGACGCTCTTGTCCATTCTATTTTGAACTTTTCTACTGCGTCAGCTGGCTGAATATGTTCGCGACGATACCTCTTGACCAGAGCCCAAAAATCGTTCGGTGGGACAATTACAGGGGAATTCTGAGGATTCAGATGCTTGGAACAATTGTGACGTTTTCGATTTGTACCAGTCAAATCGGTCAAATGATCAACTTAGCGTTATGACACGAAGGAAGCTCAGGCAGAATATTACAGGATTTTTATGCCTGGCAGCCAGTGGCAACAGTACAACGTTGAAATTTTAAAGTTAACCAGAATCCAATGATACTGTTTTGTTGACTTTACTCCGAACATGCTGATCTGCTGAGGGCTGCAATACAGTTTAATGCCATGAAACAGCTGAGATAGGCCTTATTTCCGCCAATTAACAAAACACCCCGGTGGAACGAAAAGAGCTATAGATCGAAGTTGTTTCACTGTTCTCGTCATAGCTGCCGCAAACAAACTGGTGGAGTTGTCAAATTTTCACAGTATTTAGGCAGCTAGTATATATTGACTACTAACCGGTGTACCGATCCCATGGCTCCTGCTGCAGGTGAGGACTGTTGCACCAAATATGCTACTCCAGGTTGACCTCCTACTCCGATCTCAGATTGACGGTGATGAAATCAGGCGGATGTCTTCGAACAGGCGGTGTGCGTACGATCTGCGGTGGAGTTTAAATGGACGACGGACTCCGAATTGCATCAGTTGCTGGAGAGAACCGTCCGTCGTTCACCTCTGGCAAGTGGGCCGACTATGGTGGGCTGGGCATGTCGTCAGAATGTCGGACGTTAGTTCTGTTTAAAATGATTTTCGAAAACGAATCAACAAGCACAAGCAGAAGAGGCGCGCAACGAGTAAGCACTAACGCACTCAACACAAGTTAGCTGAAGAAAGCTAACTAGTACAGGTCTCTGTAGGTATACTAGCTTCAATTGAAGACTCATATGAACACTAGCGCCACGTAGTGAATGAATACCGAGCGTTTGAGACTGCCATTCGGAAGGTCTTGGTCACTATCACAACTTTTTTGAAAAAAGCAATGTTCTCATTGATAAGACACTCTAGATATAGCAAATAAAACTGAAAGCCCATATGCACACTAGCGCCGCAGAGTGATAAAATTCCGAACAATTTTGCCCACTATTTGGAAGGGCTTAGCCACTAACACAAGTTTGCTGAAGAAAGCAGTGTCGTAATTAGTAAAGCTTATCGAGGCATAGGTCGTAATGTAAACCTGCAGGCTCATATGCACTCTAGCACCACACACCCGAGCAAAGGATTATACCAAATTGATAACAAGTTCTATTACCACGTTATCATTTTTTTATCACTGAATATGTTATCATTTGAATAAATAGCCAAAATAACAGAATAAATAACAAATAAGTATTCGTTGAATATCATAATAATAACTTGTTTTGTTAACAGCGCGAACAATATAGCATAGCATAGCATAGCATTTTCCGACCATACATAATCCTGGGTTGGCTGTTGTAGAGACGATGGAAACGCCAGAAGAGCTGCCTTGGGTGTGACAGGTTCTTCATCCATCGATTTCTTTGTACAACACCTTATGATCAGCAAGGGAAGTGTTGATTAGATGTCTACTTAAGAAGATGCTGAGATCTCATGCTACCTTCATAGACATCTGGAGTTGGAAATTGGATGGGGTTGTGCGGAAGGGTTTTCTTGGCGAGAAAGCATATGTTTATTTATATGTAAATAGGTCGCTGGGAGTGACGAAGCTAAGGAAGGTAATGCACTCCTTTCTTGTCCGCTCTTCTGGACTGGAACTCAGGCGTTATTTAATTGTATCCGGCACCAATTTATGGGTGTAGTGTCGTTTCTTGCGTTAGTACTTGTTTGTCGGTTGGAACATGAGCACTAACTCTTTGTCCTAGACTTTATTGTTTTATGGTTATAGCCCAATTATCCGCTCTCTGAAAAGATAGCAAGTCTCTTTCCTTCTCTCTCTCTCTCTCTCTCTCTCTCTCAAACTTTCCTTAGCGTGACAAATACCGCGAACAAAAACAAAAACTAGCGTTATGTTTCTTAGGCATTTCTTGGAGAACCACCACAAGGGCGAGTTATGCTCCATAACACCATAACACACTCTCTGAGAAGAAAGCTGCTATTATGATGGAAGGCATTGCATTAGTTTTCAAAGTTTATATCATTTACTACTATTTGTAATATTTCCGCCTTTAACTGGTGCACTCGACTGGAAACAGCCGAATAAATAAATTAAATGAAAAAACTTACCTGATCAATCAGCAATAAGTCGTTCAAACTACATATATTAAGCCTCAAACCATGATACCGCTATCTATGTTTAAATTTACGCTTTTTGTCGATGTGTTTTTGCATTCTCAAGCCACATTTAGTTTACACTCACAGTTCCAACAAAACACTCTTTTTAAGTCCAACCTCACCATTCACTATTCTAGTTCTTCTGCTATAGTTACATTTCACCTCAACACTTAAAACCGCGGTCTTCTCAATACCCTGCCATAGTAAAACAATCTGTTATAAAATCACTTTTTTCAGTTTTGACTAATCGCACACGCGAGGAGTAGAATAATCGTGACAGCTTCAGAAAATTCAACCGTTCGCCATGTTAACAGCGCGAACAACATGATAACAAATCCTGCATTGTAAGCAAATTTAAAGAAATACACAGATAAAAAGAAACATTCAATATTCTGCGTTATCTAATGCACATAAAGGAAACGCTAGATTTGCCAGAAAATAATGGGATATTTCATGTAAATTTAAGCCAGACAACGCCTGAATCCAGCCTGTTGTATAAAAGATTGCCAATATTGTTGTATGGAATATGAAAAGTTGCAAACAATTTCGTTGTTTACGCCTCCTTTAGCTTGGATTTAAACGAGGGGAAAATTAATTATTTTTATCTGGGTAGTTTCAAATTATGTTATAAATTTAAAATGAAATTTTCAAGCTAATAACTGAAAAAAATATTTTGATTAGAAGCAAAACTTCTTGTTCAAATATGCTGAAATATTTATAGTTTTACAATTCAACTTATAACGTTCATAAAAAATAGTGTGTTCAAAATATGATAACATAATTTGCCAATGGTGATAACCACAACAGTGGAAATCAAAACGATAACTGGGATAACAGAACTTGTTACTTATATGATGTCAGCTTGTTATTTTCCTTTGTTAGGAGTGAGTGAGTTCCGACTACCACCGGAAGGACTTTGTTCTAACTAGTAAGGCTTTCGAGATATACCAATTACAAACTGGAAGATTACATGTACACTAGCGTCGTGTAGTGACCGAATTCTGAATTTGTGTGACCAAGTCTAGAAAGGGCTTGGCCAAGGACAAGTTTACTGAAGACTAATATGTCCTAACTGGTAAGGTTCTCGAGATATCCTTGGATGAAACCGATTACCCCTTATTTCAACGCGTCACAGCACTCATGTTTAGTAACCCCAAAGTAAAGCGGTGAAATTCCCAACTTAACCGAAATCCAATGACAGAAGTTCGTTGGTCTAATCCCGTACATTAATACTTCTGAAAACTGTAGATAGACCTCATTTCCCCCAATTTGTAAAAATTCCATAAAGGGTGTACGGATGCAAATTGCGACACATCACAAATATTCGGCGAAATTCCGCTTTCTTTCAACCAATCATCTTCAACCTTTCAAGGAGTAAAATAAAACATGTTTTAAATATGTTCCCATGTTTGTTTTATTCAATTTCAATTCCATATCCAAATGCACGAACCTTCTTGTTTACACTACTCTTAAGGTCCTTTACAAAATTTGAATCAATTTTTTTTTTGCGTGGCGATCCATTTTTCTTCCATATATCATTCAGTAGCAAAAAAGTCGAGCTAGATTTTGCTGGCAAAACTCTATGTTCAACCTTCTGTAAATTTGTCAATTATCCTTATTTTGGCTGAAAATTTCACAACATTATACAAAATGTATAGATTTTATGTGGTCAAAATTTCATGTTGATAGAATTTATAAATTTGAAGCTATCATAACATATGTGAAAAAAGTCATTTTTGGACATACCAATTTCAAAAACCCAGTATTTTTGTGAAAAATTTAGGTAGCATATTACAAATTTCTCCGTAGCTTATTAAAGTACAGAAAATAATGTGAACAAAATTTGAACGGTTTCCATCAAGTGGTTTGGACTACAGCTGGCGTCAAAGTTGACTTACCAACATGAGCGTTTCCCTTTTTACCCGATGCTGAACTTGCTGAAATATCGGTGCAAAAAAAAGCCGAGGTGAATTTTATTAATAATACTGTATAACACTGTATACGTAGTTTTCACAAACCAATTCATGCTGAATGCCATATTTGTAAAGTTCTTCATGGATTACACTAGTTATTTGGGATATTTCACGCGTAACAAATCATGTGTATTAATAAGATGAATTCACCTCGGCTTTTTTTTTTTGCACCGATATTTCATCAAGTTCAGCATCGGGTGAAAAAGGGAAATGCTCATGTTGGTACGTCAACTTTGACGCCTGCTGTAGTCCAAACCACTTGATGGAAACAGTTCAAATTTTGTCCACATTATTTTCTGTACTTTTATAAGCTATGGAGAAATTTGTAATATGCTACCTACATTTTTCACAGAAATACGGAGTTTTGTAATTGCTATGTCCAAAAATGACTTTTTTCACATATTTTATGATAACTCCAAATTCATAAATCCTATCAACATGAAATTTTGGTCACATAAAATCTATACATTTTGTATAATGTTGTGAAATTTTCAGCCAAAAATAAGGATAATTGACAAATTTACAGAAGGTTGAACATGGAGTTTTTTGCCAACAAAATTTTGCTCGGCTTTTTTTTTGCTACTGAGTGTATTCCTCTGATTTCACTTCTTTTGGATGCTTTCGAAGTGCCTGCTTTATGATGGCCAAGTACTTTTCAATTGACCGCAGTTCCGGCGCGTTTGGGTGGTTGTTAATTGACCTCCTTAGCCTTGTACCACTCCAAAACATCTTTCGAGTAATGGCACGAGGCAAATCCGGCCAGAAAATCGTAGGACCATCGTGTGACCTCAGAAGAGGAAGTAGACGCTTTTGGCGGCATTCTTTTAGGTACATCTGCCCATTGACCGTTCCAGTTGTCACGAATTGGGTGCTTCGCTTTCCACATGAGCAAATTGCTTGCCAAATCATATATTTTTTGGTAAACTTTGACATGTTCTGCTTTCTTACGTCCTCAGGAACATCACATGAATGATGAGCAGTAAAAAACTGGAGCCCCGGAAGCTGCCGGAAGTCTGCTTTTACATACGTCTCATCATCCATAATGAGGCAATGTTGTTTCGTCATCATCTGGGTGTTGAGCATCCGTGCACGTGTTTTATCTACCGTATTCTGCCGTTCATCGCGATTAGGTGCCTTTTGGACTTTGTACGTGTGTAGTTCTTCACGTTTTTCGCATCTTGCGCAAAATTTTTGGTTTGATTCAGTTTCTTCGACACATCTCGAACTGAACTGTTGGGATTTCTCTTGAAAGCTTGAACTACCCGCTTGAGATCCGTGACACTATACGGAGATCCATTTTTGCCACTGCTTTCTTTCCGATCGATGGTCAATCATTCGTGGTACCGATTTACAACACGAGACACCGTAAAATTTACCATTCTCTGGCACTAATGATGGCACGATGAGAAAGATCCGGATTTTCGAGAGTACGTGCGCAAAATTTCACAGCACAAAATTACTCAGCGTAAACAAATACACATTGAACTAATTCCACTCAAAATTTCAATAGAAAATACCCAACGGGTAAAAGTTACAGCCACCCCAAAGAGGTGCATTTTGAATTCCGTACAACCTTTAAGGTTTGCCCGGAAAGAACGAAACCGTAGAAATTGAGACCGAAACCGAAACGATCGGTACCCGTTTGTAAGAAAATTCTTTAGTAAACTCTTTAGATAGCATTTGGTGGCCCTAAAAAGGGCCGTTTGGTTCTAATAATGATTCGGCCTGGTTTTATTTTCTACGCTGGTTGAGAGGTCAGCCATTTCTTACGCGTAGAAGATAGTTATGATCCACATACTTTGCAGCCATATACTGCGACATTTTAATTACATTTTCTCAAAACTATTTGATTTCTATCAAATGGTAGGACCTCTATCCAAGGTACTAGAACGAAATAAACACTCTCAAGCAATGATTGGAATTTGAAGAGAACATTATCAGTATTAAACAACTAGTTATAAGAGAATGATGTTTGTGATTGGGAAGCAATGGGCAGCGAATGCATAAAACTAAATTTTAAACAATTTATTTAGTTTTTAGTTATACTGAATCATATTATGAAACATTTATTATATACCGCCAGCAACTAGTTCGCTATGCACAACTAGGAACAACAACGATCTCCATCTACCCTTTATACAATTGATCTGTACAATTGCAGTTCGGCTCGAATTATCCGTATTAGTATTTCGTTCGTGGGTTGTTCAACGCGCTTTGTCATTGCCAATGCCATGTTCAGCCGAGGCGCGGTAAAGGAAATTTTCAACAGCACGAAAAAAATTCAACCCAACAAACTCTTTAGTGGGATGGGGATATGACGGACACAGTTGACGGGGAGGAAACATGGTTCGCGATTGAACTAGGGATTTCTTCTAGGTTCAGCTCCTCGTCGCTGCGGGTGGGCATCTGCAGGTGACGTGGGATGATTCTTGTCTCGTTGTTTTGACGGGCGGCATTTCCCACCAACTCGAAGGCGTCAGCAGCCATGTTTATCGCAGTGATTTTGACGGGAGCATCGGCAACAACTGCACCAATGCCTATCTGGACAACGACTGCTCGCCGGTGCACCCTCCAGGGTGCTCGCTTCGGCTAACTTAAAAATAGGCACACCAAAAAGTAGTCGTCAGAAATGCCCTAATGCAGTCTTCTCCGTGTACGCTTTGCTAATCCGATCACTACTACATGAATATTAATGTATGTGTGCTATGATGAAGACGTCGTCTGGCTACAGTAACCTTTATTAGGTAAAATGGCGTCGAATCAAGAACGCGTGCGCGAAGCAATTTTGCACAAAAGAGTGGAAAATCCAGGTATGTCGCACGGCGATATTGCCAAGTCATTAAAAATCGCAAAATCGACGGTTACTAAAGTGCTAAAAACTTTCAGCAGCGCTTAACTTTAAAGAGAAAGGTCAGTTCCGGAGGTAACCATGATTCTCGTTTCGTCGTGGAGAGGAAGAAAGTGATTAAAGAATTTAAGAAGAAACCGAATATCTCCGTTCGTGATGTGGCGAAAAGAGTGAAAATGTCTCCATCGTTCGTCCAGAAAGTGAAGAAAAGTGCAGGCTTGAAATCATTCAAAGTAGGTGTTGCTCCAAATCGTAACGACAGCCAGAACAAGAGCGCAAAATCTCGATCGAGAAAATTATATGACACTATGCTGAAGGAATACGACTGCATAATATTTGACGACGAAACATATTGCAAAGCTGACTTTAAGCAGATACCGGGACTACAGTTTTATACCTCGTTGCAAAGAGGAAATGTTGCTGATCGTTTTAAGCAAAAAAATTGTCGAAGTTCCCAAAAAATACCTCGTATGGCAGGCAATATGTGGATGCGGTCTCAGAAGCGACATCTTCATCACGACTGGCACTCTAAATGGACAAATTTACGTAAATAGAGTGTCTGAATAAACGACTGTTGCCGTTCATTCGGGAACACAACGGTTCGGTGCCGTTCTGGCCTGACCTGGCATCTTGCCACTATGGAAAACTGGCTAAGGATTGGTACATTGCTAATGGTGTAAATATTGTCCCAAATTATTGCAATCCGCCAAATTCGCCAGAACTCCGTCCGATCGAAAAGTATTGGGCTCTGGTCAAGAGGAATCTTCGAAAACGAAAAGCGTAGCAATTGATGAGAAAAGCTTCAGGCGTAACTGCCAGAAACCTGCAAAATTGGTGACGGATGACACTGTGCAAAAACTGATGGAAGCTGTCAAACGAAAGGTTCGGGCATTTGGATATAACAGGTCAAATTGACTTAACTGTATATGTTTTATATTTGTATTTTTATGAAGTCTTAAATAAATTATTTACTTTTGATTTTCTCATATTTTCCATTTAATACCACTAATTCCGCGTTGACTACTTTTTGATGTGCACATTCTTCACGTTCCTACAGCAGATCTTGCTCTGCACAGCTACACGACTGCCGAAAAACTAAATCAGAATGTAACTTGTAACTTAAATTGTCTCTATTTTTATTGAATTTGTTTTTTTACAAAGGTATTAAGTGATAAGCCAGATGGTCCCGTCAGCTTTTGTTTCAACCTAATATATTTGAGATTTTTATTTATTTGGTTAATCCAATCGATTATATTTTTTCCCACAAGCGTTTGACAATTAATTAAGAAAAAAAATATAACCTACCTAACTACTTTTTACAAATTTAAAACTAACGTTTGAGATCACGGATGATCTGGTGTGGAGATCTGGCACAGGACTCTCTGAACCTAGCCAGGGTTGATGTTTTTCGTTCTTCCAACACCTGAAGACCAGCCAAGCGATGGATCTCGGAGTCTATAGTCCTCGGGGGACTGTTCAGAATCATTCTCAGGAGATTTTTCTGGATGATCAGTAGTCTAGCATGGTGGGACTTTTCGCATGACTCCCAGGCTGGCAGAGCGAATTCGATCACCGGAAGGATTATATATTTGTGTGTAGCAAGCCTATTTCGTAGAGAAAGGGAAGATCTTCTGTTGATGAGAGGGTATAGAGACCTCTTAATGATGGAGTACTTTGTGGGAATTTTGTTTACGTGGGAACTAAACAGCAATTTGTTATCAAGGGTAAGACCGAGATAAACTACTTCACCTGACCATATGATGAGAGTGCTACCGAGGTGGACTTCCGAATAACCAAGCGTAACAAGCCGATGTGATTTTGAGTGCAGAAACAGAATGGGCTGTGTTTTTGCTGCATTGATACAAACCTTCCAGCTGTTAAAATAGTCGGACAGAACATTCAGGCTTTCCTGGAGTTTACGTTTCAGAGCTCAAATCACTCGACCCTTCTAGATGATAGCAGTTTCATCTGCGAACATAGACAAAATTCCACCACCCGGTAAGGGAGGAGCATCTGACGTGAAGATATTGAATAATATGGGACCTAGAAGGCTCCCCTAGGGGACCCCAGCGTCAACATTGAACACATCGGAAAAACAACCACTCAGGAGACCAGGAATTTTCTAACTACTAGGTATTTTTTTATGATTTTAAAGAGGAACATCGGGAAGTTGAATCGATGCAGCTTCTGCACAAGACTATCATGCCAGACATTGTCGAACGCCATCTCGACGTCCAGCAATGCCATGGAAGATGTTTTTGAAACGGGCTTTAGCCGCCTTAAGATGTTAGTAACCCTTGCCAGCTGATGGACTGTTGAATAACCTCTCCTAAATCCGAACGCTCTGGGAGAAACACGTTCTTTTTGTTCTAGAATTCCAGCAAACGGCTGAGGATAAGCATTTCGAAAATTTTCAAGATGGAGGATGGTGGGCTGATGGGGCGATAGCTTTTGGCAAGGTCTTTGCCAGGCTTATGGATTGGGATATCTTTAGCTGATTTCCAACGAGACGGGAAGTAGCTAAGCTCCAAGCATTTGTCGAAGACCGCGGCCAGGACAAAAACGACAATGCTTAAGATTTTCAACTCAAGGTTGGGTACTTTATCGACACCTACGGCCTTCATGTTTTTAGTTGTTTTGATGATTACTATCGCCTCATCAACAGTTATTCTCAACTCATCAGGAACAACTATGGGAGATTCAGCGCCTCTAGACATTGCCTCCTGTACGGCAGGTTCATGCGGATTCACCATGTCATGACCTAAGTTATGGGAATCCAGAAAGTACTGGCCAAGTGCATTGGCTTCTTCAACAGGTGTTAGTAGTAGCTAGGCTTATTTTTAAGAATTTTAGTCATCTTCCAGAATGGCATTGCGTAGTCTGGGAGTAAGCGAATATGGGCTTGGATGATTGGATGAGGCCAAAACGTTGGTATTGGCGTCAAATTATATTACGGAGTCGAATTAGGTGGTTGGTAGGTCTGTCTAGGTTCAGAGAGTTACTCAACAAACTGGAAGCTGTAACGTGTTCGTCCTGGGCCTGGGATATCACTTAGTCGATTTGCTGCAGGTACTGGTCGGTATCTTCTACACGACTCCGGCTGAAAGTCGTAGTCAACGGAAAAGTCAATGCACTGCTGAAATCGCGCCCAATCAGCACGATGGAAATTACGCCGGAAAGCTTGGAATCGGTTGACGGAGGAACCTACTTCGGCCACCACCGGATAGTGGTCCGAGCATGAGCATCAGAATGGTTCAAACGGGTGGGAGAATCCGGGCTCAAGATGGTATAGTGTCTTTTCTCAAAGCCTTGCTGGACGATAGTGCCATTGTGTTCTTCTGGCTGTTACCCCAGGTCTAGTGCTTTGCGTTGAAGTGACCGGCGATACTGAATTGCCCTCGCCGCCGAGTTAACTTGATGATGTCTTGCCGTAGATCGTCTGCCTAGTCGTCGCTGGTGTTTGTTTCCTTGGGGCAGTAGGCCGCGATTATGGTGATTGGGCCGGCGGGAGTGTCCACAAAATCGTAAGAAGTGAACTCCGCATCTTCAAAATAACCACAAGAGGAATATATGGGCAATGTAATGAGATATTTTTCTTAGAAATGGACTAACTGGAACGAGTGTTTATAAAACTGGTACTTTATGTTTGTTTTCCAGAATAAGTCTTGTTAAAATACTTTGTTTTTGTTTTATTATTTTGTTTTTGTTTTTTTTTTGTTTGTGTTTTTAATTTTACCCTCTAATCGATAGTTTATACAGTGGTTTTTCTTCCTGTGTAGAATCATTTCATAGATATTTTTTTTATCTTCAAACAACACCTTATCAGTTTGAACGTTATTTTCACTTGAATAACCTTATACCAACTTCTCGTGCTTATTGTAGCACTGAGAGCAGAGCAAATATCCCCCTCTTTTGACTTATAAAAAGCTTCTATCAGAAAGTGATCCTTTTCCGAGAAATACACATCTCACCTCGAACCACCATAGAAACATTTTTTGCTGACTGCTAAATCTGGTTCCATATGCTCGATTAGTTCTCAAATTGGATTTGGATTGGATTTGGATTGGATTTGTATTGGATTTGGATTGGATTTGGATTGGATTTAGATGTAGCAATATTACATCTTCCTGAAGGTGACTGGACTCGATTTCCAGAATGACCTTGAAAAATATGGCTAATACATGCCATCATGCTCATTGTTTTCACATTTGTCATGCTTCTGAGTTTATCTTTGACCTGTAGAGTTTCATCTGGCTATGTGCATAGTGTGATATGCTAAAAGCTTTATACGCCCCATTATAAAGCTCTTTTAATAATGAATCTTCAATCTCCACTCGCAAGCTGTTATTAGAGTTGAATAAAAACCCTCACCAATCATACTAATGTTCTGTTACACACTCAGTACTAATTCAACCATGCTGAGGCTTCCACACCAACTCACACTTCTGGCATTCCTCATCACGCCATCAAGCAGCGCCTGGATTTCTCCAGAATTGCTAAACTACTCCCTCTCGGTGATCGAGTACCTATCAGATCAAAATACCGGCATCTTCGAGTGCGTATTCTACGACATCGGTGGTGGCCGCCCGTTTGACAACTGGTTCGATGAACTGCTTCAATCACCAAGGCTCGCAAGGACTCCCAGCATTGTCATTAACAGTACCTACTGGATGCAGTACGGTTCCAATTTTCCCATCCGTCCATCGCTGATGGTAATCAATCTCCGGAAACCGGACTACTCGGTTGATCCCCAGGAGGTCGTGAGGATGTTCCAGATGTTGGATCCCTACACCAGAATTATGGTGCTCTTCGCCGGAGCGCAACTGAGCTTCATGAAGGAACTTGCTGAAATACTCGCACAGCCGGTAATTTTCACTCGGGTGGTTTTTATCGAGATCAGAATACTGAAAGTCGTCCGGACCGGTCTTGATGGACGAATCGAAGACTTTACGGACTTTGTTCATCCACGGGATCTATTTAGGAACATTCTGCGGGAAATGCAAGGACGTGTGATAAGCTATAGCTCGCAAACTCCGATTTCATTCGTTAGTCGAAAATGGGTGGAAGGAACAGCGGATTACCTTAATGCAACAACAAAGTATTATGCAAGCTCCTGTGACGATTCTAAGCCATCAATATTCTTCGATTGCTACGTTAGGCATCTGGTTGAGAATAATATCATCGTGTCCTTGACATCTTCGACATTTACTCTGTACGGAGTTTACCGGCATCGAATGCTTTTTGACATTATCCCAAAAACGTGCCTGGTTTCCGTTCCTGTTGGGAGGAGTCTGCTGTCGAAGGACGTTTTTCTTTGGTCGCTTAGCTGGAAAACTTGGGTGATAATGGTTTCAGCTTTTACAGCACATCGACTGGTCAACGTCAGCTTTTTCATGTTCTCGAAGACCCGGAAGGTCCTTGCGCTATCGATCCTAGTATTTGTGGCCTATTTAATGCATATCTGTGAAACTCGGTTCGTGTCCTTCGTGATCAGAAAGCCGATCTCGGGTGGAAAGATTGAATCTACTGACGACCTGATCGCTTCCAAGATGATTGTGAAGATATTCAAATCCACTGACCCCACCGACATCATCACGGTCGACGATCAGCTGAGGAAAACCGTCACAGTTTATGTGAGTGAGGGTAGCTTGGAGTGGGATGGGGAAAGTGTTTACTATGGACCGAGAAATACGATCGAGACCGTTGTACGGAAGTTGTTGCATCGAAAACTGAGCGATTCGTACGGAATGCGAATTGGGACCTACCTCGTCACTCGCAGAAATTCGGTAAAGGAGATGCTCTCATACACCCAACGTGTGTTTTTCGAAGCCGGTTTATTGGCCAAATGGGAACGGGAAGAGATTGAACGATTGAGGGGTCAGTTCAATGGTCGGTCCGATGGAGATTTTGACTTGGGAAATGGTGATTTAGTGGTTGTTTGGATAGGATTGGTTTTGGGGTGGTTGGCAAGTTGCGTAATTTTAGTACTGGAAATTGCAACGCGATTGTTTTAAGTGTATTGAGTGGGTTCAAAATTTAAATAAAACTATATGAAAATTAGCAAAACCCCAAGGTCTGCTTTCAACATGTTCGATAATACGACCTTTTTTATACCAAGACCTATTCAGAAATTTCATGTGTTATGTTCATCGTACTCTGCATGCCTTTGTTTGAATATTTAAAAAAATTGCCAATAAATGTCTATGAAACTGCCAACTGCTAGTGCATGAGTATAAGCATGAGCTTGAATATCCGCCCGAACTTTGTTCTCCGGTATTGTCAGACCAGCTGCCCATTCTTGAGTTCAACAACAAAACGACTTACGGGAGTCTTCAGTTTATTTATAAGTTGCATAAGCTCCATGGGACATCATTGCACTATCAAAGTCATATAACAGTATTCTCAGAATATCTACGGCACTCCAAAACATTCTTGAGCACAAATATTGAAGTTTGCCTGATCAACAAGGAGCCTAACGAAGTCTTCATCGTATTTATGATGCGAATAAGCTCCATGGGACATCATTACACTATTATAGTCCAATTATTACAGTAATCTCACAATATCTACAGTACTCAAACTATTCTTGAGTTCAGGTTATGATGTTTTGCATGACCAACAAGAAGACTTACAAAGTCTTCATCGTATTTCTGAATTGGTAAAGCTCCGTGGACATCAAAGCACACTTATAGTCGTATAACAGTATTCTCAGCATATCTACAGCACTCCAAACTATACGTGAGTTCAGGTTTTGATGTTTTGCATGATCAACAAGGAGACTTACGAAGTCTTCATCGTACTTATGATGCCCAAAAGCTCCATGGTAACATCATTGCGTAATAAAAGTCGTATTACAGTATTCTCAGGATATCTACGGCACTCCAAACCATTCTTGAGCTTAGATCTTGAAATTTGCGTGATCAACAAGATGATTTACGAAATCTTCATCGTACTCATGATGCGCAAAAGCTCCATGGGAACATCATTGCATAATCAAAGTCGTATAACAGTATTCTCAGAATATCTACGGCACTCCAAATCATTCATGAGCTCAGATCTTGAAGTTTTGCCTAATCAACAAGGTGACTTACGAAGTCTTCATCGTATTTATGATGCAAAAAAGCACCATGGGACATCATTGCACAATCAAAGTGATATGCCAGTGTTCTCAGTATATCTAAAGCACTCCAAACCATTCTTGAACTCAGACCTTGAAGTTTGCCTGATCAAAAAGGTGACTTGCGAAATCTTCATTGTGTTTATGATGCGCAAAAGCTCCATGGAACATCATTGCACTATCATCGTCATACTACAGTACTCTAAGAATATCTACGGCACTTCAAAGCATTCTTGAGCTCACATCTTCAAGTTTGCATGATCAACAAGGCGACATACAAAGTCTTCATCGTACTTATGATGCGCGAAAGCTCCATGGGACATCATTGCACTATCAATGTCATATAACTGTATTCTCATAATATCTACTGCACTCCAAACCATTCTTGATTTCCGCAACAAAACGACTTACGGAGTCTTCAGTTTATTTATGAGTTGCATAAGCTCCATGGGACATCATTGCACTATCAAAGTCATATTACAGTGTTCTAAGAATATCTACGGCACTACAACTTACCTTGCCAATCAGACTAAGGCCGGCGTGGCCTCTGTTGTACACAGAAGTTGTCTCCATTCTATTCGGTCCATGGCTGTCACTCGCCAGCCTCGCTGTCTGTGGAGGGTCCGCATTCTACTTGTTCGATCCACCTTGCTCGTTGCGCGCCTCTTCTTCTTGTACCTGTCGGTTCGTTTTCGAGAACCATTTTCACAGGGCTGTCGTCCGACATTCTTACGACATGCCCAGCCCATCGTATTCCACCGATTTTTGCGATGTGTACGATGGGAGGTTCTCCCAGCAACTGGTGCAATTCGTAGTTCATTCGCCTCCTCCACGTTCCGTCTTCCATCTGCACTCCACCGTAGATAATACGCAGCACCTTCCGTTCAAAGACTCCAACGGCGCGTTGGTCCTCCACTAGCAATGTCCATGTTTCGTGGCCGTAGAGAACTACCGGTCTAATTAATGTCTTGTAGATGGTCAACTTGGTGGTTCGGCGAACTTTGATCGATCTTAGCGTCCTTCGGAGTCCAAAGTAGGCACGATTGCCAGCCATAATGCGCCTTTGTATTTCTCTGCTGGTATCGTCATCGGTGGTCACCAATGAGCCCAGATACACGAATTCGTCTACTACCTCGATTTCATCACCGTCGAGCTGAAGTCGTGCTAGGAGGCTAACATTGTCTTCTCGTGAGCCTCGTCCTTTCATGTATTTTGTTTTCAACGCATTATTGACAAGCCCAATCCTACCAGCTTCAGCCTTAAGTCTGATGTACGTTTTCGCCATCGTCTCTAAGTTACGTTCTACGATATCAACGTCGTCGGCGAATCCAAATAGTTGGACAGATTTCCTGAAGATCGAGCCACTCGTGTCTATCCCAGCTCTTCAAATCACACCCTCCAGTGCAATGTTAAACAACAAACACGACAATCCATCACCTTGCCGTAACCCTCTCCGAGATTCGAAGGTATACTCGGACGACAATTGGTTGGTAAATGACTGGACAATGCGTACCATAGGTACTTCGCGTACCTGCAGGTATAAAATATATCCTACTGCGATCCTTAGCCTCTTGTCCAGTAACTCTACCACCCCGTGATACCGACTGGGGTATGAGTAACCATAGGAAAGATCGGGTAACCAACCCCGGTGGGACCTTGATCATATGCTGACAGGAAGGGGAGACTGCCCTCTTCAAAGGGTGCAGTCTATCTGAGCGTCTGTTCTCCATGTGCAGGGATGTGCACGATGGTCCCCCGTCGATACAGAGGGTTGGGGAAGGCACAACAAGCCGCCCTTAAAAATTCAATGTTACAAATAATACAGAAGTTAATACGAACCGGTAAGCATGAACAACAAGGCGATTAACGAAGTCTTCACCGTACTTATGATGCACGAAAGCTCGATGGGTCATCATTGCACCATCAAAGTCATATTACAGTATTCTCAGAATATCTACTGTACTCCAAACCATTATTGAGTTCAGATCTTGTTTGCCTAAACAACAAGGCGACTTACGAAGTCTTCATCATATTTATAATGCAGAGCTCCATGGGACATCATTGCATAATCAAAGTCATAAACAGTATTCAAGAATATCTACGACTACTAAGATCCTTGGTCAGATCTTGGTTTATAATAACTAGTGACTTACGAAGTCTTAACGTATTTATGATGCATGAAGCTCCATGGGACATCATTGCACAATCAAATCGTAGTATTCTCAGAATATCTACTGAACCAAACTATTCTTGAGTTCGGATCTAAAGTTGCATGTCAACAAGAGACTGAAGTCTACGTTATGATGCGCAAAGCTCCATGAAAACATCAGAGATAACAGTATTCTCTACGGCCTCAAACCATTCTGAGCTGATCTTAATTTGTGATCAACAAATGATTCGAAATTTCATCGTACTTATATGCAAAAGCCCATGGAACATCATTGCACCTCAAGTCTATAACAGTATTCTCAATATCTACTGCACCAAAACATTCTTAAGCTAGATCTTGAGTTCATGATCAACAAGGCGACTTACGACGTCTTCATCGTACTTATGATGCACGAAAGCTCCATGGGACATCATTGCACAATCAAAGTCGTATAAAAGTATTCTCAGAATATCAAGGGCACTCCAAACCATTCTTGAGCTCAGGTCTTAAAGTTTGCATCATCAACAAGGCGATTTACGAAGTCTTCATCGTGCTGATGAGTTGCATAAGCTCCATGAGTCATCATTGCACAATCAAAGTTATGTAATAGTATTCTCGAATTTTCTACGGAACTTCAAAACATTCTTGAATTCAGACCTTGAAGTTCGGCTAAGCAACAAAGCGTTTTACGAAGTCTTCATCGCACTTATGATGCACGAAAGCTCAATGAGACATCATTGCACTATCAAAGTCATATAACAGTATTCTCAGAATACCTACGGCACTCCAAACTATTCTTGAGTTCATCAACATGGCGACTTAAGAAGTCTTCATCGTACTTTTGAGTTGCATATGCTCCATGGGACATCAATGCACAATCAAAGTCATATAACAGTATTCTCAGAATATCTATGGCACTCCAAACCATTCTTTATCTCAGATCTTGAAGTTGTTATGATCAACAAGGCGATTTATGAAGTCTTTATCTTATTTATGATGCACGAAAGCTCCATGGGACGTCATTGCACAAACAAAGTAACAGACCAGTATTCTCAGATACCTACGGCACTCCAAACTATTCTTGAGTTCGGATCTTGATGTCTTGCACGAACTTCAAGTCGATAAACGAGGTTTCTATCGTAGTTTTGAGCTGCAAAAGCTCCTTGTTGCATTGTGTTTTGCATGTTCAATAAAGGCGGTTCTTACTACAATATATTGTTTTAATCTTTTCGTTTAAAAAAAATTAATAACTTTGATTTGAATTTGTAATCAGTTTTGTTTTAAACATGTTTTGTTTCTAAGAGAAAGTTTGGTTTTCAACGCGATGTTTGAAAACACTTTCAAACATTTCTGATGATTCATTTATTTATCTCCAAATATAAATTTATCGGAGTGTTATATTGTTTATACATCCATTTCTGAATGGTTTGCTTATGCAAAACGTTATTGTTTTTTATCTTCTTTTATTTATTTATTTATTCACTTCTATTGATATTTAATTTTGTGTTTTTAAATAACTTGCTCATTTAATAATCGTTTTATATTCGAACTCATAACCTTCTTCTTTATATGAGTCTTTTTATCATTTATTTCCGTATTTTTTAAACTTTCAATAAAAGAATTAAGAGATATATTTTTGAAGTAATTTATTGGGTTTATTATATTTTTTTATAAGTCATTTCCATTTTTTTTATTTGAAACATGTTTTGGTTTTGATAGTTGGTTTCGTTTTCAACGCGATTTTTTAAAACATTTACAAACATTCCTGATGATTTATATTTTATTTCCAAATATAAATATTTCGAAGTGTTTTAAATGTTTGTATCCATTTATGAATGGTTTGTTTCTACAAAAAAAATTTTTTTCTCTAGTCATAAATTTGGTCATTTCTATTGATATCTAATTTAGTTTTTTTTTTTAAATATTTGCTCATTTATTTTCTCCTAATAATCGTTTGATTTTCGAACTCATTTTTGTTTTTTTTGTTTTTTAATATTTTCGACCAGTTATTTTCACATATTTTAAACTTTCAATAGGATTATTCAAAGATATATATTTGAAGTAATTTATCAAGTTAATTATATTTTTTTAAATATCTACTGAAGACTACGTGAGTTTCCCGTGTCCTTTTAAGGTATGATCACTTGCGATTTTAAAAAAGCTGGCCTGCAAACTCAAACTCTAATGAATATCATGAAACGATTAGTCATAGAAGCATAATGAGCTGATTTGTATATCACCCTTGATTCTGACATCTGAGATTTTTAAAACAAATAAACTTCATCTACACTGACTCGAAGAGCTTTTCATAGCATATAATAGTACGTGATAAAAATAGACACTGATTTCAAGAGTTTTGAAAGCTCTGATCGCATCATGGCAACACAATGCTTTCTGTAAGTTTGAAGCTATCTTACGAATACTGAACCTAGTTTCAGACGTGGCAACGTGTGAGAACAGTTGACAAGATAGCCTCGGATATTTTATTCAAAATTCATATGTAACTCGTGAATAACTATTAACCGTTTCGAAAATGTTGTGCTGCAGAATCGGAATTCTATTCACACTGCCTGAACACTACAATTGAAACCACCTCACCACCCTAGTAGCCCACTTGTTACCATTCGGTTGAGATAACATAAATATGACATGCTAAGTCACAATCAAGTTACTACAACTAATTACGATGGCAGTGTGCTACTTGGCCTTCTAACAACCACTTCCAAAACGAAAACCAACGAGCTAACGGACAGTCCGACTGCCAACGCCAACCACGTCGAAATGAGATCATCAAAAACGAGCAGCCCCAGGTGTTCCGTCTCGCTTTGTCTGAACTCGTCCCTGTCTTCGTTGGAGAACACATTGAAAATCTCCTTCTTCCATACATCAAACAATCCACTTTCGAAAAATACCCTCTGGGTATAGTGCAGCAGCTCTGCCAGCGGAGTCTTCGTTCCGATCCAGTACATAGCGATGGTAATTCTTCGATTCTCGTCGATTATAACATACTTCGGTCGATGGAGCTTGAAGTCATAGTTGGACAGCAAAGATATTATGTTTGGTGCAAAAATGCTCTGACCCATGTAAGCATTGACTCCATCCAATCGTAGCGGCTCCTCATCCGGATCTAGAGGGATGGCAAGTGGTCCTAGCAAACTGTCGTTAAGAATTTTAAAATCGATGTGCACATCGGTTTTGACCTTCAGTCCGGACTTCTGCAGTTCCTGAAGAGTTTTGATGTTTCCGATCGATGGTTTGTTGGTCATGAAGGAAATAATTTTGGTTTCGTAGGCGTTGAACATAAGGAAAAAGAAAATGATCAGTGGGAAGAATGTCAGTTTCTCCCTGGTACTGGCTGTGTGAAGGTTGTATCGCTCGAATCCGCAAACCAGCAGTAAGATTGGATCATTTTTAAAAAGCGTCGGGAAGATCAAACTGATTACTTCAATCAGCAGTATCATCCCGATTAGCACGATCCAACTTTCCCAGGAGAATGGCTTGACAAACATTTCGATATCGCTGAATGGTCTACTCTGTGGCACCATGATGACTGTGGAGGTCGGTTCGTAATCAAACATCATCCGATACATCGCCGATGTCGTTCCAGTGATGCCAAACTTATCGATGGACAAGTCAATGTCGTATGCGTTGAACAATTGATCGATGCAAGTATAGACCGTCATTGATAAGGTGCATATGCCAGGTATGAATACCGCAGTAGTATTGGCGAACCGTGCCGTTTCCTTGGCCCATTGAACTGCTGGATGCCATGGGTTTATTTTAAACGTATATCGAAGACCTCGTCCCCGCAAATTTCGAACATAACTCTTAAACAAATCACCAGGCTGAGGGAAGTGTTTAAGAATTGATGTTATTATCCCTGCATGGTCCATCAGGAAGATCACTTTTCGCGCGACTCCCATATAGACCACCCGGTCAAACTGCCATCCATTGAGAAGCTCAGTGATACCATCGACACAATCCATGCACGTGACATTCACCAGCACCAGAACTCGGGTATTGGAATCCAAGAAGTAAAAGTTGCTCCGTATATGCCTGGGTCGGACATGTGGCTGCAGAACTCGGTTGCCGACCTTAACCACTGCCAGGGATGGTTTTGGTGGCAGATTTGTAATCGTTGCCTTGAACGATGCGTTGACGACATATTTGACGATGTTAGCCAGGCCAGGTGAAGCGATCAGCTGGCCAAACCAGCCGTCGAAAGGAAACCCCAATTCGAGGTCTTCAAATATGCACTCGAATGTTCCCACCTGATGGCGGGCAAAGTGCTGAATTACGGATACGATGTAGTCCAGGTGATCCTGAGGTGGGACAGATGGTGGTGATAGGGCAGCATTTGTGATGGGATTGGCACAAAACAGAGCGCAGAAAACCAGTCCGGTTGAATCGATGAGTTTCATTTTCTAGCAAAGACTGTTTGCTTTGAGGAAAGGATTAAATTTTCAGTTGATGGTGAAATCCATTATGACTATTGCATGCATAATTTACTCAGATTATGTCGAGTGTCATAAGAGTGCTTTATATCATACAAACTTCTTTTCATGGTACTGTTAATTTAATATTTCTGTGCAACGCCTTGAACCCTTGCTCCTGCATCAATCTTTCATGTAAACAAATCGGTTGTTTTAACTCACTGTTTGAATTGTTCTTAACATGTTATTATAATGATGATGATGACGATGATGATGATGTAATATTACCAGTTTTTGTAGCAAGGAAACTTTCGATTGCAATGGAATAATCTGAAAAACGATTTGATAAGGATATTGTTTGTGATCATCGAGCTCCTGCGAAGGGCCAAAAACTTTTGGTGGGCGATACACTTACGCGAATATAACGAAAATCTCCATCCTAAAGCAACTTCACACTCACAGGACTAGAATCGAACCTTCGATTGGCAAAATAAACCCAATAGATGAGCCCACCCTCGTTCCGCGAAATGTTACAATAGAAGGCAGTCCCATGCTCCCTATCCAAATAATTTCACTTGGGTGCCCTGATGGTCCCTCCCTTTCCCCGTTATTATTTTTTAGATGGAGATTTAGTACATTTTGTCGTGGTGATTTGATTGCTTACCTTGTGTTAAATTTTTTTGCTGAAACGTACATTAGTTAGAGCTGTATACCGTTCTTTATTTATGAATAAAATCTTACTTTGATGTAGGAGCAGACAAATATTTATATCCCTCTTAGAGGTCCATCGGTCTACATCAGACTCCTTCGCTATCACGGGGTGATTGTCCTGGTGTATTTGCTCTTAAAAAGCTTAAATCAGTAAGGCAGGTCTAGTCCCACAACTTTGACAAATTTGAACACAATTGTTTGAGTGAGCGAAAAAAAATAGAACAATAAAGTTTCGGTCAGGTTATATATGTTGGTTACTGTGGGTGTAGATCGTGATTAACAAAAAAAGTGTTCGTTCTGTTGTTCTGTGAACGGTTCCAGTGAGAAACTGGACGGACGCCAGCGAAGTTGGGTACAGGCGACTCGTGAGGTAGTAAGTGCTCTCAAGGACATGGAGCAAGACAGGTAATTGTTACCCATTGTATCTATATTAATACAACTTATTTTTTGCCACTCTCGGATCGGTTTTCAGAATTATCTCTCCGGCTCCTCACCAGGTGTGAAGTTATGAACCCTCAGGTAATCGAAAACTTTGAGAAGCTCCTTGAGTTGAATCCTCAAACCCGCTTCATGACCTTGTACCATTTGTACATAACACAGGATGTCAGCCCTTCGCCGAACATTTCCAATCGTGTTTGCTTCTCCGATTTCGACAATTCGGTTCATTTTGATTTATCCATGAAGCAGGAGCTTCGTGGAATCCCAGAGCATCATCGTCCTATGATTGCTCCGGTGATATTTGCTGCAAAGTTTGGCCATGTTGATTCCACTAAATCGTTTTTCACTGACGGATCTTTGATAGAGGAGTCAGCAGGCTTTGGAATATTTAATGAAATTTATAGCGCCAATCGTAAACTTCATGCTCCTTGTTCCGTATATGTCGCTGAATTAGCGGCAATACACTTTACGCTTGAAATTGTTGCCTCGTTAACACCGGATCAGTACTTCATTTTCACGGATAGTCTCAGTTCTATAGAGGCTATTCGCTCATTGAGGCCGGTAAAGCACTTCTCGTATTTTCTCATGAAAATACAGGAGCTTCTAAGTGCTTTATCTTCGCGTTATTTTATCATCACCTTTGTATGGGTCCCATCTCATTGTTCAATTCCGGGCAATGAGAAAGCGGACTCGCTTGCAAAGGTGGGCGCTATGGAAGGCGATATTTGTGATCGACAAATCGTCTTCAACGATTTTTTTCCTATTTTTCGTCAACAGTCTCTCGTCAGCTGGCAGTATAAATGGAGTAAAGGAGATTTGGGGCGATGGCAATATTCTATCATCCCAAAGGTGTCGAAGAAATCATGGTTTTGGGGTATGGATGTGGGTCGAGACTTCATTCGTGTGATGTCCCGCCTGATGTCCAACCATTATTCTTTGAACGCTCATTTATACCGTGTTGGGCTGAGTGACAGTAATCTCTGTGAATGTGGACAAGGACGCATATCACATTGTTTGGTCATGTGCTGAGCATCGTGGAGTCAGATCGGAGCTTTATGATACCCTTCGGGCTCGAGGTAGACAACCCAATGTACCGGTTCGAGATATTTTGGCCTTGCGTGACCTGGAGTTTATGAAACTCATTTATGTGTTTTTGCCTTAGATTGTAGTTAGTTTAACCTGTATGTTTACTAAAAGTTTTTTTTTTGTCTGTGTTTGGGTGTGTTTTTTTTTTTCTTTCCCGAAATTGTTCAAGTCAAAGTCAAAAGAAGCCAAAAGTTGTTTAGTTTTAAGTTTTTGACCATTTAGAATTTAGAATATATGTGTTACGTAAACCATACTTCAAATTCCCACCCATCATCCCATCCGTTAATGTTATTCCTATTAACCTCGAGACGGCCGCGAGTAATCGGTTCTTTCCCCTTAACGTTAGTTTTAAGATAATTGATGTATACAAATATGAAAACTTGGCTCTGTAAAGTTAATTTGATTGAGCCTGTACAAATAAATGATTTATTAAAAAAAACAACTTATTTTTAATAGGTTTGCGTCGACCACCCATTTTATTGGTTGAATCGGTTTTGTTGATACTTCGTTCCACAATATTTTGTTATCGGGCGTAGCGTTTTGTCTTATGTTTCGGTTGCCTATTGTTCGTTGCGTGAGTGATCGAGTGAGCATGAAAAGTCTTGGTTTACCAGGTAAGATGGATCGGCTATGCTCGTCGTGCCACCCTTCCTTTGAACAAATAAACCACTGTTCCATTTTTTAGTGACTACAGCGGCATTCGAACTGTTGGTGTAAATCAGTCCAAGTTGAGATGAATTGACCTGTTTTCCTAATGAAATATTACTATCACACTATATGAGTAGCCCCAATAGCATCCTTACTGTTGGTTTGAATCGGTTCAAATCGGAAATCGGTAAAATAATTTTCAAATTTTTCACTTAACAGCTAATCGTTTACCAAAACGAACCCTGCTGCTACCCAATCCTGTTATCCACAATCCCTGTGATTTCTCGTGGTTTCCCGCGGTTTCCAATAAAGCGAGGCTCCGGGCTCTTGTTGCTGCGCATTGCTTCTGAAGTGCACTTTGTTTGGCGATTTTCTGATTCTTGTAGGTCTTCAGATTGTTCCGTTTCTTGATACGTTGAATCAATTCGACGCCAAATCACGTACTGACGTTGATTTGTTCTTCCGAACTACCACTTTCTGATCCAGTTTAGGGTTGGAAGATCTAGATGTTCTGCCTCTTTCAGGCAGTTCATCCAAAGAACAGTGTTCCCCAAACTTGGTTATGGCAGATTTCACACTCGCGTGATAATTCTAAACCGCTTCGCTAGCTAGCTCATAGTTACACCCTTTTCACGTAACTATGTGTCCAAACGACATTTTGAAAACGAAGACTTTAAACCGTGCAAACAAGTAAACAAACGAAAGATGACAGTCAAACACACAGCCTAACATGCCAGAGCTTCACCGAATCGAACAATATTGGGCCATCGTCAAGCGGTACCTTAAAAAGACTCAAAAAACTGTTGTGAGCGAGAAACAGTTCAAGGGTAAAACGAATTTGACTTATTAATAAAAACTTTGATCGATTCACCAACATTACTGCTTGACCAAATTTTGATCAGAACACCCTCTATTCATTGAATTAACCCTTTCCGGCCAAAAATTTTCCAAGCGTTATTATACAAGCAATTTGGGGTGTGCTAATAAAATTGGTGCTCAATGACATTTTGATGTGCTCGGTCGTTTAAACTGTCCATGAGTTCAGAACATAAGATCTACAGTGGTAACAGTAGGTTTATCCGCTTTACAATGTTATGATATATATTCAAACATATTCAATGAATGCCTTGGAAGACCAACTGACATGATGGGATAGTCTTTGGATATTCATACCAAACAAACTAACTTAACTTTGTATAGCCCATAATGCTTCTGTTACAATTGAAGATCTTATGTTTTGAATGATTTGAAACTAACAAGATGGTGTCTGTGAACGCTTCAGAATATTCATTGAAAATGTTTCAATAGTTATCATAAATTTGTATAGTCCAAGAGTCTACGGCAACTACTTTATATATTATGTTCTGAACTCAAGACAGTGTTTATGAACTTGAACATCCCTTATAGAAGATTCACTGAATGTACATACCATCACATTTCATAGGTAATAAAGCTATTGTTACGACTGTAGATTCTAACTTATGAACTCAAGGACAGTTTTGGTAACCTGGTACATCCCAAGATATCTCATTATATCTGTTTACCTTCCAGAAGACTCACGTAAATTGTCTAAATACATATTGTTACTTTCTTTGGTCCAGAAAGCCACAGTTACTGCTGTAGATTTTCAGTTCTGAATTCCAAGATAGTTGGGATAACCTAGAATATTATTTCAAAGAGTATGTTTCAATGCATACCATAGCTTTTCATAGATTTGGTTCCAACTGTAGGTCCCATGATCTGATCTCAAGGATAGTTTGAATGACCCAGAACATGTCATATTGCCTCATAATCCCAAGCAGCACAAATCTGTTATAGTGGGTTGCAGCAACTATCTTGTAACCTAATTGAGTTACATTGAAGGTACTTTTACTGATTTAAACTTTCTATTGCCTAAAAATAACTGCTACAACTATAAATCTAAAGTTCTGAACATCAGGACAGTTTGGATGACGTAGGGAATCAGAATTTTATAAAATATTGATTGCTGATCTTCCAAAAGATTCATTGAATATGTTCGAATACACCTTATATACCCCAATAAGCTACTGTTACAAATGTGGATCTTATGAACTCAAGGACAGTTTGGATGACCTGTAATTTCCCAAGATTTCCGTTTTATGTCTGTTGACCTTCTGCACTGTTCAATGATTAATGTTAAATACATATTATTCCTTCAACATACTCCAAAAATTTACTGTTACAACAGTAGTTTTACGTTCTGAGCTCAAGAACAGTTTGAATGACCCCGATCAACCGTAATGTTGGTAGATGTTCTAAAACATTCACTGAATACGTAGCGCTGGTTGAAAACGTATCGTTACTTTGTATAGCCCAAAAAGCTTTACTGTTACTAAAGTTACTAAAGTAGATCTTACGCTTTAGGTTGGCCCAGAAATTCTCGATGGAACGCAGCTAGAGGACGTTAGGCGAGTTCGCCGACTTGGGTACCACATCGATATTCAGCCGCCCCAACTTCTCCAACGATCGCTTCGAGTAGTAGACCAACACCAGATCCGGCCAGAACACCACGTCTTCACCCTTATGGTATTTCTTGATAAACGACACAACTTCCGGCAGGCATTTCGTACTATAAATTTCCCCGTTCACGGCCAGTCCGGAGCGAAAGAAGAGCGGCTTTGACATCCCCTTCTCGCTGATTGTCAGCCACAGCAGCACCTGCTTGGGGAACTTGATGGGTGAAATGAACTTCATCTTGGAGCTCACTTCCTGCGTGCGGGAAGTAAAACACGAAGTACCCTGTCAGTCGTCGCCATCCAGGGTGAGATAGGTCTCGTCGTCCATCGAGTTGACCACCTTTTTTAGCCACTGCCGCTGCGTCATTGCCTGCAGATCCGAAACCGTTGGACGCAACTTCCGCTTCCTGACATGTATGTTCATGTTCGTCAGGTACTTTTTCACTGTTTGGCCGGTTGAACCGACCTCCCGGCAAAGCGCACGCAGCGATGTAGCCACTTTTCCCTCGGTCTTCCTCTTCAGCATCCTTTGAGCTTCTTGTCGATCAGGTGGTCGGCCGTCCGGAACCGGGATTTTTTCGATGCTCTGATTGTTGTCTAATAGTGCCAAGATGTTGCAGATGTCGGAACGGGCGGAGCCGGCGTCTGCAAAGTGCCACACACGGTGTCCGTTTTCGAAGCGGTGGGGTGCCGTTCTTTGAACGCGCACACTTCTGAACGGAGATGCTTCACTGTTTTTGCCATCACGGTTAGAGTTTGACTGATAGAGCTGTCAAATATTGTCTGCTGAGTCATGGGTTACTATGATTGGTGCTGCATGGGTTGTTTCGTCAGTGCGAGTGAAGGTAAAGCCATGAAAAAATTGGCAATTTTTGTCCATTTTTTTAAATGCAAACAGGCATTACTCGTGATTGTAATGTTGCTAAGGAAGATAGCTGGAATGAAACTAATCAGCCACACGGGAGTCGCTCTGCATAAGTCATCTATTAATAGCACTATAATTGAAGTTTTTCTGTTATCAAATCAGCTGTTTGCAGACTATGAACTAACACCATAAACAAATGAAAACATAACCACTCACCGGAAAAATAAAACAGAAATGAAGCAATTACCAAACTTAGTAAATACCCCATAAAATAATGCAGACACGAAGCCACATTCGAGAAACTCGAACAAACCGAAACGGTAGGGTCAGTTTATCTCATTTCCACCCTCCGTCACCACTACAGCTGAGGCCATCCGACTCCGGGAGTCATCTGTTTTCTGCATTCCACGGTTGCAGTGCGACCATTTCTTTTTTCCTGAATGGAAATTAAATTGTGTCTCATCCCTGAGCAATGCTCCAACGCTGAACACTTTTTTGCTGTTCGAGCATTAGGCTTCTTCTTCGCCACTTGCATAAAGCCACACGGTCTGCAGTCCGCGAAACCTGCGGTGGGTTGGTTGGTTGGTCTTTTTTCTCCTTTCGCTTCAGCCTCAAAGGCGGAGATCAGCGGGCGACCGGTTTTAACGCCACCACGTCATCGCGTCTGCAGTTTTCCGTTTGTAATTATCATAATTTGCGGAAAACGCCCATTTTACCTCTTCTGGTTCTGTTTGGTGAGACCTGCATTTGTGATGATGACGCTGCACCGTTTGGATGCTGAAGAGGCAATCGGAAATGACTGCCACTATACTTAAAGAACAACACGCTTCGGATGATGCAATGTTTGGGGTAGCAAAATTCTTATCGGCATTCAACGGCAATTAAAGCTCGTAGTCATTGTTAATTCGAACATCGTCTGCTTCCCGAAGGCAAGAAGAAGGGATCAAATCTTTTTAAAAGCTTTTAGCACCCAAATCCTGGTCAGGCAGCCGGGACTGCGGGAGGGAAAAATCGAAAGTCAATGTTTGATTTGTCCTTGAACGCAAATTAAGCGTAGTAAAAAGGGTCAAAGTGGTGTAAATTCCTACACCCTACCGGTTGAGCCATCAACAATGACCTTTCCGGGTGAGGAAAAGCTGAACCTTTTCCTTTCACTCTTCTTCAACAACAAGAAAATCCCGGCTTTCGGTGTTTCCTTTCTCCCGACTGACCTGACAGAAGACGATGACGAGAATGCTTTGTTTTGCTCCAGCATGTTTTTTAGGACTCTGGCATATTGGCCTCTCGCCGAGGGCTGCCAGGAAGACGATGATCCAACCGAACGTTTTTTCCGCCGCTGCTGTTTCTGAAAGAGCCTCAACTTGACACTGAGGGAATTAACCCGACAACGACAGCAACCGCGGAGGCACCGGGGAAGAAGAAGAAGTAGTGTACGCTTGAAAAGTGATTCAACACCAGCGACTGATGCTACTTTCGCCCTTAGGGATGATGGTGGTGAAGGGGGTGAGGGGGAACCGAATGTGTAAATAGGCTTGACACAACAAGTGCTAAATAATGTCGACGGTGAGCACACCGATGGGAATAGACGACATCAGCGAAGGGAACGAGGGCATGCTGTTGGAGTGGAGACTGTCGTTTGAAGAATAGAAAGGGTAGTAGAGGAAACACAAAAAAATAAACATGAGAATTAGTTAAGGACGAATGAAATGCATTTAAGCTATCAAACACTTTCAGGTGAACTTTTGCATAAGCACCTCAAGATGATACGCGTCAGCTTGTTGAAGAAGACAAGGGATGGAATCTGGACGGTTTCAATATGTGGAAAACTTGCCTAATTTATTTGGATTAAGTATCTAATTATACTATAATCTAGAAGTCACAATTATTATTTTTAATGAACCTGTATTAGACTAGAGGCTACATTGATCGATTGGAAGTTCAAACAAAGCCTTGCCAAAAATCAGTGAGGTTGTGTATAACACACGACCGCTTAATGTAGACTAAGTTCAACCGTTCTATCCCAAGTAACATTGCCAAAACCATCTAGCTTAAATAAGTTTTATGAAAGTTTAATATACACCACTGGAAATCAATTTGGTTTTATGATGGTACCAAGAGGTGCCAAAAGGTTTTATATATGAGTCAGGTTTATGAGAACCTACACAACTTCTTTACAACGATCTTGAAGCCTTGTCTTCTCAAATACCTTTAACACCTATCAAACGTTTTATTTTGACTTTAGGAACTCGTGAAATGCTGTTTTGAAATGCCGTTTTAGGACTCATTCATATTTTCTTCATATTGTCAGTTTAAAAAGCATTTTGAAACCATTTTACCTCCAGTAAATGCATTAAACGGCAAATTGGCATTGAGATAAGTAACCAAATGACCAAATAGGTTTATAGACAAATTACACGACAACATGCTTTCGTGATTGGCTGCACCCTCTCAGAATCCAATGAAACTTTGTAGGTGGGTAGGCTATGTAAAGGTAAGTTTTTTGGTTGATTTTTTTAAATCACACCCTCTAAGAACAGACTGCACAAAAGTGATGTAAAGGAATTCTAGAAATTACTTAATTTCAGGAAAAAATGTGAAAAATGAAATCGATTTTACACGCAAAAAAAATTTTAAAATTTAAAGTCAATGTGCAAAAAAGGGCTATCTTAGAATTGGACGATATTTGTTTTAATAAAAGCAATATAATTTTCTGAAAGTTCGCCATACATTGCGAGCTGGGCACTTTTAAGGAAAAGAAGTTTTTCTAACAACAAGTTGTACGTGTCCAATTTTTACCGTGTATCACGTCAACTCGTCTTTAAATTTAGTCCTAAAACCACGCAGAAGCCAATTAAATTTAATTATTATGTCAATCTGGATTTTCTAAAAGTCTTTGAATGTTTGAAAAATCAAGGCTGCTGTTTGGATAAGGCTTATTTTTAAATCATTAATTTCTTAAACTTAAGTGATAATACCATTAAATCAGGTAGTTGGTCCTGTTTATTACCAAACCGTTGAAGTATATTACAAGAAGGACAATAATTTGGAAAATAAAAACTTTATCATAATATCTGAAGTATTGACCCATGACCCAATAGCAGCTCAGTTGTTTATATCAAAATTGCTGGATTTCATTGAACAAAACTCAATAAATTGCTCAAAAATTAATTTCATGTCAGTGCGAGCAGTGGCCCATTACAACTTTGCCAGCGTGTGCAATTTCAAGTCCATTTATGGTTTGGAATTTCTCATGGAAAAGGTCCATGTAATGCTATTGGTGGTAATCATAAGCAAATGCCAAAGAGAGCAAGTCTTGCAGAAGATTATGGAAACACAATCAAAACTCCTCGAGAACTATATGACTGGGCAGTTGAACAGTCAAATATAAGTATTACAAAACTGAATTTCTGCTTCGTATCAGCTGAATAGTATGCAAAAATGTCGAAGAATGAATTCTTGAGCCTACATGCCACAAAACCTATAAGTTTTCATTGATGTAAACAGTATTAAGAAAATTCATTTAACGTCATATTTGAATTGTTTTTAAATGGATATGCGAAATTAGAGTTTTTTAATTTGATAAGACCTGATGCATATCCATTTTAAGACGATTCAACTATGACGTCCGCTAATCTTTTAGTTTTATCAGCCCCCCTCTATCATATTTTTTCCAATACCTTTTACACATTCTGTAACAAATCTTGACCTTTCCTCCACCCCCCACTCAAAGATATCCGAAGCCATATTTGAATTGCCCCTAAAAATAGGAACATCCAAACAAGCAGTTATGAATGATTTGTACTTAAACGTATACTTTTGGTTCTGTTTTACTGATGTAAAGCGAAATTTAGTGTTTTTTGCCCCTTTCAAATGTTAGTCTAGATGATTATTGTTTTTTAACCAAATGTTCAATACATTCAATTCTTTATGACTGCTTAATTTTATTGGATTCTACAGGGGTGTTGAATAACATAACTTGACGAGTTTGCGTGATACACAGAAAAAATAGGACATGAAAAATAAGTGGTGAGAAAAAAGCCTTTTTCCTCAAAAGTGCCCATCTTGCAATTTATGGCGAATTTTTTAAACAAATAAAATGGCCGCTAATAAAAAGTCGTTCTAAGATAATCATTTTTCGCAAATTGACTTTATATTTTACAATATTTTTTTTAAGTGTGTAGCAATCGATTGTACAATTTTTTTCATAAAAGTTTAGACAGTTTTCTAAAAGTCATACATACATCACTTTTTTGTTGTTGGAAAACCTTTTTTCCTTAAAAGTGCCCATTTTGCAATGTATGGCAAACTTTGAAAAAATTAAATTGCCATCATTAAAAAAAAATTTCGTCCAATTCTAAGATATTCATTTTTGCAAATTGACTTAAAATTGTTTTTTCAATTTTTACAATTTTTTCATAAAAGTAAAGACAATTTTCTCAAAGTCAGATATCATCACTTTCTCGTAAATCTGTTCCTTTTTGCTTACGTTGATTTAAAAAAATTGATCAAATAACTTAAGCTCTTTTCAAATGGTATTCAAGATAAATTTTGAAAAAAAAACAGAGTATGCAAAGTTGATTGAAAAGACGTAGTCTACCCACTCACAAAGTTTCATTAGATTCTATTGTCTGTTGAAGTGGCGGATTCGTCCGTGCCTCGACCTACCCCGCAGTGGGATGTTAGGCAAAGGTAATGTCCTTGGTACGAGTACTACTTAACCCATGCCTTTTCGCTCAATTTTCAATACTTCTATTCTATTTCCAACCTACCTACACTAGTGGAACTACTACACTTTCTCTTTATATCTTTCATTCTAGAAAAACTTTACTGTCTACTCTTGGTGCCTCATGTTGATGAGCGAACATCTCCTACTACATCATGTTGGATTAGTTTCGTTTGCTAAGTAGAGCAACATTACAACGTAGGTGCTGTTCTAATGGGACGTTGGATCGGCATAGATAAGTAAGTATGTTAGTATATTTTATGACCTGTTCTTTAAAAATCATTCGGCGGTTTTCGAAAGGGTTTAAATGTTGGTATCATTAAAAAAGCAATGGCTGTTCTGGCAGTGTTGATTATGTTGATATGATCGACTAGCTGAAGACCATTATCCTTATAGAGCTATAGATAGTAGAAAGTCTGTTTGAGAATTCAATTTCAATTATTAATGATGTTGTGACAAAATTGAAAATTTACGTTACTGTCAAGAAAATCTCCAATTGATCGAAAATCTATCGAGATATGATAAAGTTAAAACGTCAAAAGTGTTTCAAATATGCATCACTATTTTTCAAACTTTAATTTCACCTCTTTACTTATTAACTTATGCTGTTTCCCGAAAAAAAAAGGTTCTCGTCCATAATATTCCAAAGCTCTTCACGATCAATAGTTCAGTATGCGCTCTTGAAGTCGATAAAGAGGTGGTATGTAGATACCTTGATATTCGCGACGTTTTTGGAGTATCTGTCGCAACATAAAGATCTGGGCAGTTGTCAATCGACCGTTCACAAAACCGGCTTGATAACTTTTCACAAATCTGCTTGCTAGCGGCGATACATGACGAAAGATTATCTGGGATAGCACATTGTAGGCCGCATTGAGAACAGTGATCGCTTGGTAGATCTCACATTCTTACGTGTTACTCTTTTTGTATATTGGGTATATAACTCCCTCTTTTCACTCCTCCAGTAACTGTTCTGTATCCTAGATCCTAACTATCAGTTGATATAGACAAGTCACCAACTTATCCGTGTCCATTTTTAAAACTTTCGCTCCGATGCCATCCTTTCCAGCTGACTTGTCACAAAGACTGTATTCGATGAAATTTGGACACACGCAATTGTTCGTAACTTTTTAGCGTGTGGGTAAAAATTATTAAAATTTTTACTGAATCTATTTCATTGTGTTGTGTCAATTTTGTAATGAGTTTCGTGAAAATCGGTCGAGTGATTTCAGTAATGGCTTCGAATGAAGAAATAGTGCGCCAACAAATTGTGGGCACTCACTTCGAAAATCCAAACACTTCTCATCGATGGATCTCAAAACAGCTCGGAATCGCACATTCAACCATATCTCATGTGATCAAAACGTTCAAGAACCGTAAGACAACCAAGCGGAAAAATGGCAAAAAACGTGGCACATCAAATCCGGAGAAGGCCAGGATGGTATTGAACCAATTTAAGCGTTATCCCAACATTTCGATCAGGGATGTTGCGAAAAAGGCGAAAGTTTCAGTTTGTTTTGTGCAGAAAACAATGAAACGTTCTGGATTACATGTGTACAAGGTCCAGAAGGCACCGAACCGGAACGATAAACAGAACTCGGTGGCCAAAACTCGTGCAAGAAAACTGTACAGGGAGTGGCTCACAAAACCGTTCTGCATTGTGATGGACGATGAGACCTACATTAAAGCCGACACCAAACAAATGCCAGGACAGGAACACTACGTCGCCACCTCTAAGTTGGCCGTTCCGGAGAGTGTACGGAAGAAGAAACTGTCGAAATTCGCCAAAAAATTCCTTGTCTGGATCGCTTATCTGTGGATGTGGCAAAATGAGTCAGCCCTTCTTCACCTCTGGGACCGTCAACGGACAAATCTACAAGGACGAATGCCTCCAAAAACGACTTCTGCCCTTCTTGAGATCTCACGATGGCCCGACACTGTTTTGGCCGGATTTGGCATCTTGCCACTAAGCCCGGCCCGTCTTAGACTGGTACAAAGATAATAATGTAGTTGTTGTACCAAAAGACGTTAATCCAAACACTCCGGAACCTCGCCCAATTGAAAAATTTTGGGCAATCATGAAGGCAAAGCTCGTTAAAACTCCAAAACTGATAGAAAATGAACTTGAACTAAAGAAAGTGTGGTTAAAAGTAAGTAAGCAAGTCGGTCCTATCATTGCCCAAAATTTGATGAAAGGGGTCAAGGCAAAGGTGCGGGCATTTGGGTTGGGAGAAGAGGTTCAATAAACCAATGATGTCAAAAACTTAACCATTTAGTAGTACTTTATTTCCAGAAAGTTTGAAAAGAATCGGGCTCAAGGATAATTTTTGGTGACCTATTTTGTGTGTCCAAATTTCATCGAATACAGTCTTTATTATTGAATAATTTATAGATATTTTTGCTCGGAATCGCTCAAGATCAACCAAATAAGACTAGTCCTATGTGAAATTGTATGGAAAATCGAATAAAGGATGTTTCAACCACCACACAGCTCTGTGACCGAAGATTTGGCTGAGTTGACCCCCACTTCCCCTTGTATTTTGAATAATTTATAGATATCTTTGCACGGGGAGCCTCAATATCAACAAACAAGTTTTACTCCCATGTGAAATTTCCTGTAAAATTGAATAGAAGTTTTTTCAGCCACTGCCCGACTCTGTGAACGAAGATATGGTTGGTTTTACCCAACTTCCCCTTGTATTTTTGAATAATTTATAGATATTTCTGCTCGGAGTGGTCTCAAAATCAACAAAATAGTGCTAATCTCATGTGAAATTTCTTGGAAACCTCAACTAGAAGTTCTTTCGATTTATTGCACGGCTCTGTCAACGAAGATATGGCTGATTTTACCTCACTTCCTCTTACTTTCTTGGGATAAATAATTCAACTATATCGGTCAAACTGGGTTGAAATCAGTCATACCTTTGTTCACTGAGCCGTGCGGTGGTTGAAGCAATCTTTATTCGATTTTCCAGAAAATTTCAGGACTTGTTTTTTGGTTGATTTTGAGCGACTCCGAGCAAAGATATCTTTAAATTATTCAATAATATATAGGGAAGTGGGGTAAAACCAGCCATATCTTCGTTCACATAGCCGTGCGGTAGATGGAAAAACTTGTATTCGATTTTTCAAGAAATTTTACTTGAGACTAGTTTTATTTGGTTTATCTTGAGCCAGTCCGAGCAAAGATATCTATAAACTATTCAAGAATACAAGGGAAAGTGGAGTAAAATAACCTCTATAACTCCACAATCATATACGTGCGATGATTGAAACTAATTCCATTCAATTTTCTAGACAAATTCCAAGTGAAAATGGCCTTGTTTGCAAACCGTGCTTAACAGCAACAAAAGATACAGATTTTTTCCTTAGTTTTCATCAGTTCTTGCCCACTGTGCAACGGGTGTTCTGGCAGTGGTTATTGATTTGATATGATCGACTAGCTGGAGACCATTGTCTTTATTGCGTTATAGATTGGTGAAAGTCTGTTTGAGAATTCAAGTCAACTATTAATGATATTTTGACCAAATTGAAAATTAACACTACAGTCAAGAAAATGTCCAACTGATTGAAGCTACAATCTCGAAGATCTGTTGAGATATGGTTAAGTTGCTAGCGTTAAAAGTGTTTCAAATATTCGTGATGGTCGCTAATTTGTAAAATTTTCAATTCACTTTTTTCCTTACTTACTTATGCTGGTCCAACGTCCTATAAGAACTGCACCTGCGTCACGTTATTTCTCCATAAAACTCGGTTGAGGGCTGCTTGTCTCCAGTTCCCCGAACGTCCCACACTTCCAAGGTCTTGCTCAACTCAGTTGAACCAACTAACATGCTGCGTTCCTCTGCGTCTTGTACCGGTCGGATTCGACGCAAACACCTTTTTTTGTGGGATTGTTGTCCGACATTCTTACAACTTGTCCCGTCCATCCGAATTGCCATTGCCAAAACCATCCAGCTTTATTAAGTTTTATTAAAGTTTTATGAAAGCCATTAGAAATCAATTTGGATTTATTATGGCGGCAAGATATGCCAATAGGTTTCCAATCTTCAGTCGGGTTTATAAGAACCTGCACAGCTTCTTTACAGTGATATTAAGACCTTGACTTCTAAAATCTCTTTTACTCTATCAAAGGTTTTATTTTGACTTTATAAACTCATAAAATGCTGTTTTGAAATGCCATTGTAGGACTCACTCGTGTTATCTTATTTTGGTTAGTTAAAAAAGTATTTTTAAACCATTTTGCCTCCAGTAAATGCATGAAACGGCTAATTGGCATTGAGGAAAGCTACCAAGCGACCAGACAGTTTTATAGTAGCCATTGCTAAGATAAATTGGTTTTTTGAAAAAAAAAAAACTGTGATTTCTTGCAATCACCATACTGGAATATATGAAATAATTGAAATGTGGAAAAATAAACTCATCAAATTTTAAATGTAAAACAATTGAACAGTAGATCTGAAACAAACTTCGGTATTCATTTAGATAACCTTATTGAATTCCATCAATTTTCAGGAGTTGCATGATTAATTTATCGAATGTATTTGTTTCAATTTTGTTTCTGTTGTTGTAAACTCACATAATTTCCGAAGTGCATTAATTTTCAGCTTTTATCGTGCTAATATTCACCATAAAATTAAATGCGCATATGATTTGGATCATGACACGCTGTATAAAACTCAATTTGTTTTATATATTTTGGATAATTTCCCGCAACACTAGAACCTTTTTTTTCAGCCAATATGTTTTATGAAGGTTCTCAAGGTCATAACATCTTTAACTAGAACATTTTCAAAATCTTTATGATCTTAGAAAGGTTTTATGAATTTGTTTTCACAACCGTCTATAGAGTGGGCCACTTTGAACACATTTCGGCTTTAAAGATGCATAGAGGAGGTGTTGGTGGAAAAAACAGTTTTGAATGTAGTTTCATCAACAAAGCCGGGAGGAGTGCTATACGGCTGGAATAGAACTAAAATTGTTACTTGGGATTGTATCTTCCAGCTTAAGCGACTTTCTGGATGCTGTGTTCGCCCTAGAGCTGCGTCATCTCGTGGTTCATCCTTCTCCTCCATACGCCGTTTTCACGAACACCGCCCAAGATGGTCCTAAGCACGCGTCGTACTCTTGGAGCATTGTCCAAGTCTCACGCCCACTGAGAACTACCGGTCTCATCAGCATTTCGTACATGGTACACTTTGTACGGGGTTGAAGTTTACCTAACATCAAGGTCTTGTGGAGTCCATAGTAGGCATGACTTCCGGTAATAATGCGACTCCGAATTTCTCTGCTGCAATTGTTATCCAACCAATGATCTGAGGTACACAAACTCATCCACCACCTCGAACTCATCTCCGTAGATTGTCACAGTTCTGCCCATGTGAGCTCTAGCACGCTCGGTCACTTCAGCCAACAGATACTTAGTCTTCGACGCGTTCACCTGCAATCCAACCTTTTCCGCTTCACGTTTCAGCTTTGTGTACTGATCAGCTACCACCTGGAGCGTTCTGCCGGCAACGTCCACGTCGTCAGCAAAGCAGATGAACTGGCCGGATTTATTGAAAATCGTACCCCGCATTTTAAAGTCCCCACGTTTCATAACACATTCTAGCGCCATGTTGAACAGGAGACAAGAAAGACCATCGCCTTGTTGAAGCCCTTTGCGTGTTTCAAACGAGTCCGATAACGGCACCCGATATCTTCACGTAACACTGTACACCATCTATCGTAGCCTTGATTATTCCGGTCAGTTTCTGGGAAAGCCGTTCTCGTTCATATTCTACCATAGCTCTTCACGATCACTAGTATGGTATGCGCTCTTGAAGTCGATAAAGAGGTGGTATGTGAGGCCTTGATATTCGCGACTCCTTTGGAGGATCTGTCACAACATAAAGATCTGGCCAGTTGTCGATCGACAGTTCACAAAACCGGCTCAGTGACTTCTTACAAATCTGCTTGCTAGCAGCGATAGACGACGGAAGATAATCAATGACAGCACTTTGTAGGCCGCGTTGAGAATAGCGATCGCTCGATAGCTATCAGTCAATTCAGACAAGTTGCCAACTTCTCCGTGCCCATTTTTATAAGTTCCGCTCCAATGCCATCCTCTGCAGCTGCCTTGTTATTCTTAAACAGTTTGATAGCATCCTTAACATCACTTATCGTGGGAGTTGGCACATCACGCTTGTCCACCTTACCGATGAAGCCATTCTTCCTGCGGTCTTGGTATTCCGCCTCTGCGCCATTCAAGTGTTCATGGTAGTGCTGTTTCCACCTTTCAATCCCCTCACGTTCACCCGTCAAGATACCCCCATCTTTATTTCGACACATTTCGGTTCGCGCGCCTTTAAGGGATGCGTTGATCGCGCTTGTACAATTTACGCCTGTCTTGAGAACGATACAGCTGCTCCATTTCTTCGCACACCAACTCCTCCAGGTGACGCTTCTTATCCCGGAAGAGATGAGTTTCCTGTCTTTGCGTCTGTCTGTATCGCTCTATATTTGACACTTATCGTCGAACCAATCGTTCCGTCGATTTCTTTCCACAAACCCTACGGCACCTTCCGCTGCGTTGTTGATGGATGCTTTGACGGTACTCCATTAGTCCTCAAGCTCTCCCTCCTCCGGCAACACTGCTTTAAGGCTTTGCGCGTAATTTGTTGCGACTTCGGGAAGCTCCAGTTGCTCCAGATTATACCGTGGCAGGTGCCAGTGACGAATGTTGTCTAAAACGGAGAGGCTTCGGTGCACTTTGACCATTACCAGATGGTGGTCTGAGTCGATGTTGGCGCCACGATAGGTCATGACGTCGTTAATATCCGAGAAGTGTATTCCATCAATCAAATTTGTGATTCGGTCTATTGTGATGATCTCCAGGGGAAACGATATGGGAGGCTATGCTGGAAGTAGGTATTACTTATGGCTACCCGACCAGTAGGATATAACATGAAAATAACAAAATTATTTCAAAACTTGTTACGACTAACTGATTATGATATAAATTTGTAAAAGAAGTTTTCATCTGGATAACTGTATAACATACGTATAACAAATTAAGATAAAATGTCCCGCGAGGCACAATGAATGTGATGAAATAAATTAATTCTAACATTTGCTGATACGATTTTCCTACATCGTAACAAAACTGTAACAAAGTTTGTTTTGTTTATGTTATATCTATATCATGGTTTGCCATAATTTTGTTACCTCTTGAGAATTGGGACATTTTTTTTGTTATTTTAACTACATTTGCGATCTAAATTATAAATTCTGAATTCTAAAAACATCGTAACTGAATAACAAAACTTTCAATAATTTTGTTGTTCCCTTTTTTCATGTATGTTCTTGGAGGTGGCAAAATCGATGAGTCTGAGGTCGTTTTTGTCCGTAAGCTGGTGGGCGCTGAAGTTTCCTCTGACCGGCCTGAATTCCTCTTCCTGGACGATCATTTGACGTAGTCTAGGTCGAAATAGCGTGGACTGGAGCTTAATGGAACGTTAGACCAGCATTAGAAAGTAAGTACGTTGGTAAATTGTATTGTCTTTAGAAGGTTTTTTGTGGCCCAGTTGAAAGGGTCACTATCTTAATGGCGTGAAAGGCTTTTGTCCAAGATTTTTGAAATTTTTCCATAGTTGTAGCTTGTTGTTTACATTAAGAGAGAGACTCTCTTCACGAGAGCCCAATACCGCTCGATAGGTCGCAACTCTGGACAGTTGGATTCGTCTCTTTCCATACAACATGGACTCCATTCGCTTTATACCATTCCTAAACATCATTGGCGTAGTGATAAGATGTCAAATCATGTCAGAATAGCGAGGGAGCGTCATGGCTGCGTAAGAATCAATCGCTTCTTTAGGCATTCTTCACGGAATGTTTCCTTGTTTACCGTGTGCAGTAAAATAAGACATTCCGGGAAGCTGCTCAAAGTCTTCCAGCACATAAGTTTCATCGTCGATTTTCACGCAGGAAAACTTCGTCAAATATTCGTGATACAACTTGCGAGCCCATGTTTTAGCCGTCACATTCTGTTTATCCTTACGGTTCAGTACAGTTTTCACCTCGGACCAATTCATTCCCTGCTGGTGCTCGGAAGTATGCATGAAAGTCGAGGACCTATTTTTCTAGGCACAGTTCATACGAAAGATCTAATCTCTTCTGCAATATTATATTCGCTTCGAGTCCTTCTGGTGGTTCCTGAGATCCATTTTTGTTCCGCTCCCAACCTTCTTCGCTGTGGTCAAACGTGTATCAAAAGATTTAAGAACGTTTTGGACATTGGAAAACCAAATCTTTTTGCAAGTTTTCTTACTGACAGATCCCGATTTTCATTGCGACAGCACACAACTGCTTTTCTGCTCAAGAACTGCGACTTTTTGAGTTAAGGTAGTGTATTTAACTGGACTTAAATGATTTGAACTGCTGAGATATTCAAGGCAATAGAATTGAAACATGTCCCATGTCATCTTTGGCAACTGCTAACATATAATGTGTGAAACGTCATTAGGGTGGTTTGCTTATTCCCCATAAGGGTGGTCCTTTTAGATGACAAATTAAAAACAAAATTGAATTTGAATGGAACATGGAAGATAACAGCATTGACACATCTCTTAAATACACAAAGAATTGTTTTTACACGGGGGACACGTTCCACTATTACTATGATACCGTGTAAAAAAGACTAAATCGAGTTAAACATTTTAAATTGCTTCGAATAATTGATTTGAATAAGTTGTTCCGTTCTGGAGTTATCGCCGAAAACAAACCGTGTAGACAGACCTTGGTGTAATCATTAGCTACTATCAGCAAGTAATACGTGTTATTCCGTTAAGATGGCCCACTTATTTTTCATAAGGTTGGTCCCCTTTATCAGTAAATTAAAAAAAATTCAAAAAAATCAGAATTTGAATGGGATATTGGAAGCAATATTACTTGAACACTAGGCTGATGCAAAATTCGAAATATTTGCTCCCTAAGCTTAATCGACGCCAATTCGGGTCCTGATAGTCCCCAAAACATTTGAACACATTTGGTTTTAATTTGGCTTTGCACACGCTATTCAAAGTTTGTATGGGAATTAGTATGAAGAAATTCAAACTTACATTTCCAGATCCCTAACATCTTGATATTATGTCCTTAAACCAAACTATCAAAATGCCCAAGATACCTTGACATGTAAATTTTTATACAAAAATAGTTAATCCACAGATATAATAATAAGAAATAAAAATATGTAATATAGATAAAATATATAAAATATTTAAAAATTATATATATTATATATATAAAATAATATATAGATAATATATGAATATAAAATATAAAAAAAATAGAAACAAAAAAACGAAAAACATTATTAAAATATTTACAACATTGAAAATATGACCTAAAGTTTACATGTCAGTTATGTTTCGTATTTTGAATAGCTGACTACTTTGCATATTATGAATGTTAATAAGATTTGGTTTAAGGACATAATATCGCGATGTTAGGGATCTGGAAATGTAAGTTTGAGATTCTTCATACTAATTCCCATACAAACTTTGAATAGCGTGTGCAAAGCCAAATTAAAACCAAATATGTTAAATTTTTTTGGGGACTATCAGGACCCAAATTGTCGACGATTAAGCTTAGGGGAGCAAATATTTCGAATTTTGCATCAGCCTATTGAATACCTCTTCCAACGTCGTGGACCGTTTTCTATACTAGATTCATGATATATAATTGTATCAAACAGTTTCAATTTTGGCAAGGCTTTGACAGAGACTCACTTGATCCAATCGTTCTGCGCGCCTCTTTTCTAACACAGGCTCTTTAAAAATAATAACATTCATCACATATTGCTATAGTAGCCCTACGTCACCTTTGCGTACAATCCTACTGGGCTGTCCCTTGTAGGTTTTTTTTAAGAAACCCATTAAAAAAGTGAAAAGTGGAAGGTAGCTCATTGAATCTTGCTATGAGGTACCAGGGATACAAACCGGTTGCCTGTCGATCTGTCAAATTTGAAAGACGTCTGTATTGATTTTTCTCAAATTGCAATATTCCACCCACCATATAAGAAAACATTAGAGATAATGGAATCATTGGGTAAATGACAAAGTCACCCCCGGTGAATGCTAAACCGATGAATTTGGACATCAATAGATGCATAAAGTTGCCAGAAGACACGAAGTGCTTCTAGGAACGTTAGTCTCACCAAATCCTTCAACCGTAATTTAAGGTGTAGATTACTCTGTAGGACGTTCAACTTGCAGATAGTTCCAGTAAAGGGTGTCCACGATGAAATTGCCACACACAAAATTGATTCGCAAAATTCGAGTTTTCATCCGATTGCCATCAAATTTTCAGGGATTGAGAAATAACTATTAAACTTCATTTTACCATTTTACTCGTATTTTGTTTACAGTCCATACGCAAATGCCTGCACCTTGGCCTAAGCCCCGCCATAAGATTCTGCACAACCTGTAGAATCAACCGTTTTTTGCATGTAAACCCATACTTTCTTCAGTTCCTCGACTGTCTTCACTACCTTAGGTCGTTTAGAGAAGGTGCTGCTTCATAATCGCCCAGTACTTCTCGAGAGCGGAGCTCCGGAGTGTTGGAGGGTTGAACATTTTCCGGCACGAAATTGACGCCTATTGTCCGCATACCACTTCAGCACGTCCTTGAGTAGTGGCATGAGGCCAAATCCGGCCAGAAGATTGTTGGGACGTTGTGGGCCTTCAGGAGAGGAAGCAGCCGCTTCTGGAGGCACTCTTTATGTACACCTGTCCGTTCATCGTGTCCTGGGTCACGAAAGGTGCACTCCGCTTCCCGCACGTGCAGATGGCTTGCCAAACCAGGAATTTCTTCGCAAATTTGGACATCTTCTGAGTGCGGATCATGCTCCGGGACGCTGAACTTATCCTTGGCCGTGAAAAACAGGTTGCGGGGATCTGTTTGAAGTCGGCCTTCACATATGTTTCGTCGTCCATGATGCAGCATTCAACTTTCGTCAGCATGTTGAGGTAAAACTTCCTGGCAACGGGTTTTGGCGGACTTGTTCTGCTTCTCGTCGCGATTAGGGGCCTTTTGTACCTTGAACGTTCCGAAGCCCAGCCTTAGTTTTGGCCTTCTGGACAAAACTTCGGCTTAGGTGCAACTTCGTAGCCACATCCCGAACGGAGGCGTTCGGATTTCGGCTGAAGGCCCCAACTACGCGGTTGTGGATTTTTGGTGTTGTACGGAATACTTTTTCCTTCACTTCTGGGCTTCGATCGGTGGTCAACCGTTCCTCGAACTGGCTTAATCACTCGCGACACCGTGGAATTCCGCGATTCCCAACGTTTTAGCGATGGAACGATGCGAGAGATCCTTGTTCTCGTGATGAATGCGCAAAGATTTTATCACGCACGAGCTGTTCTTTCGACTCCATTTCCGCGAGTTTTGATCACAGGACTTTCAAACTTACAGGATGTAAACAATGCACTATGAACTGAAGTCCACTCAAATTTTCATTAAATTCTACCGAACGGTTAAAAAGTTAGAGCAATTTCATAGTGTGGCAACTTCATCGTGGACACCCTTTAGGATAAAATTTCGTAGAATGTCGTTGTACAAATTGAAAATTTACGAAAACCAAAGAGCCTGCGTTGAGCATCGACTGTGAACGATTGTGTCTATGCTTTGTTACGCAATATTTTACTCTCGAGCATATCGCTTAATCCATTTTTTCGAATACCGATTGTTCGGTGGTGCTGAGTGATTGATTGAGCACAGAAAAAATATAGCTTCTTTCCGGCTGAGATGAGATGGTTTGTGGGTCAGGTAGGCCGGTGGTGAGGATCATAATTAATTGTGATCCATATTATATGTCCGCAATACTCACCATCCCGCCGCCGATTTTTTAACTGGCTCCAACAGCATCAACATTGGCTTTCAAACATTAATACAAATTACTTTGTTTTCCTAATAAAAAAAACCACCGTCACAATCAGCCAGTGATGCTCCAATAGCATCCTTACAGTTGGTATTGAATCAAATCAATTTCGGAAATCGGTACGTATATTTTAATATTTCACTAGACAGCTTATTGATTACCAAAACGCATCCAGCTGCTGCACCCAACCCTGTTATCTAACACCCCAGTGATTTCTCATGGAAGTGCAGAGGATTTCTGCGGTGAGACGAGTATTTTTAAGGGTGGGCGTAATTTTTTTCCAGAATTTAAGATGCCGTGCTAAAAGATGCTGCAGATATTCTTCTTCTTAAAAATACACGACATGCATGCTAGATAAATTAGCTTCTTTACAAGCAGGCTTTGTAGCCAAGAGCAGGCTTTCGTAGAATTACACTTTTTCTTATATTAAACTCGTGATTCCACGTGTATACCCTAATTGAAGTCGTTTTCTCTAGAAGCACTGTTTGTACTGCGTTTCCGAGGGACTGACGAAAGCGAAACAATTGTCTCATTTAACGCCCAGAAACTAATTTGTGCATCCTTTCTACACACACATGGGAGAACTGCTTTACCCGTAGAGTAAGGTGGGGTACAGTTTTGAACTCGGTTGAACAATACATTTCATACGAGATGGGCAATCAGTTTTTCCAATATGAGGAAATGCGAAATTTAACTGGATTTCTCAATGTTTCATTTCCCTAACGAAGGAAAGTGTTAGTATTTTAAACGTTCATAATAAGTATTGAGTACAAAATTCAATCAGAGTATTTAATTCATGCAAAAAGTGATTCGTTTCATGATGCATCGTAAACTATATTTAGCTATTTTACATTGGCTTTATATCAGCTTTAGAATGAATCGGCTATTTGGTATGGGGGTTTACAATAGTTAAGAAGGAAGAGCTGTTAAAAAATAATCGGCATGTGTCACCTTTTTTGAACAATGAGATTACTCCTTTTGTGAAATTTAAAGTATGTTGATTAGTAAACGATAGCATAAAATTTTCTTAATTGTCATCAAACCAATTGCACATCAATCATTGGTCAAAGTCCTGATTCCAAAACCTCTCCAAACTAGTGCCAACACTAGTTTCATTTTGCACCGACTTCGAAAACCTCAACTGGAACATGTGCCCTAAATTACCCTATCCTACATGCAATCTATACCTAACTCCCTTATTTCTCGCCTCCGCACTATAACTTTATGCATAAATTTCCAATAAAACGCCCGCCAGTTGTTGTGTGCGATAATGGCAAGAGGTGCGCGCTTCAGCAGCATCTCTCCCCCGCCCATCGGCACATCTTATGGACCAGGATCTTGATGCATTCTTTTACCTACTAACTACGTAGTACAGGCACCAACAGTTGTTGGTACTATCTTTCCACATTCTTCCTACGCGGTTCAGGCCGGAACGCATGTATGCAGAAACGGTGTGAGCTTCGAGCCCTTAAGAGCCCCATCGGAGCTCTTGGGGAGCTCTGAAATTTATGCATCAATTAATGCAAGAAACTACACACATTTGCTACATACACCGTACCTGGGGGGGCGTGTGAAGATCGGGGCTATAGGGGTTCTCTTTTGCAAAAGCGATTCTCTGATGGATCTGCCTCGTGTGGAACCGAACGTCTATGTTTTGGATAAATCATTGCACATTTCCCTGGTTTGGCATGAGATTTATGTTTTGACCGCTACCTGAGCAAGAGAAAATATTAACTGAAGTTGATTTTGATGAAAGTTGCATAAATAGGGTATGTGTCACTTGACGCAGCCTAATATGCAGCCATTGATTATTTTTTTACTATAACTTATTGAGTATTTGAGTTGAAATCAATTTTCAACTAGTTAAACACTTGCTAAGATAAGTTTCATAAGATATTTGGCAGTATGTATCACGAAAAGTTACACAACTCATTTTATAAAGTCAGAAACTTTCAAAGGATATGGATGAAATGTCGGTCTATCAGCACCAAATTGGAATACAATTTCGTTCCATTTGATAAATTTATTATTAAATACAGTCTTCATACGGTTTTTTCTTATAATTTTCAGCTTTATGTCGTTGCCAGGTATTTTCACTGTACTCAACACAATAACACAAAACACAAAACACAAACAACACAAAACATATTATGGTAAAACAACGTTGGAACAGTTAAATGACCAGTTCATGTGTGATCTATTGGCCATTCGATCATTGGAACATGATAAAGGGTGTTCCGATCAAAATTTGGTCAACCAGTAATGAGTGTGAGTCGATCAAAGTTTTTATTAATAAGTCAAATTCTTTTTCTATTTCACGTTCAGTTAAAACAGAATACTGGAGAAATATTCAGCTAAGCTTCCTTTTTATCAAACGTGAGTTGCCGGGTCTGCCGTTTAACACCTGCCATAAGATTTTGTACAGTCTCCTTGTCCACTTTATTCACCTCAGAACGCCAGTTTGCCTTGGACTGTTTCTCGTTCACAACAGCTTTTTGAGTCTTCTTAAGGTTCCGCTTGACGATGGCCCAATATCGTTCGATTGGGCAGAGCTCTGGAGTGTTGGGAGGGTCCTTCTCCTTGGATACCAATTGAACGTTGATGGCAGCATACCACTCCATGGCCTTTTTCCATTTAATGTGCTTGAAAATATCTGCCACCTTTCCCCGTCCGTATAAAATTTCTGTTCAAGAAGCAGTTTAAAGTCTGCTTTGACGTAAGTTTCATTGTCCTGTACCACGCAATCAAACTTCGTCAGCATCGTAGTGTACAACTTTCGGGATCGTGCTTTGGTCGACGTGTTTTGTTTATCGTCGCGATTAGGAGTCTTGTCTTGTAAGTCTCGTTTTTCAGCTCTATCCACGGTTGAAGGCGCCACTCCCAGCTTTTTTTGTGACACCTCGGACGGAGAGGTTGGAGTTCCGCTCGAAACAGCGGGCAACTCTTTTTGTCGTCGCTGTGGCCTCCGGTTTTCGATTTTCACCCGATCCAGCTTTCCTGGCTGTCGACAAACGTTCACCGAACACTTTTAATTCGTTGGTTACAGTATATTTAGCCACATTTAAAATTTCACCAACTTCACGTGAGAGTAGTTTGGATTTTCGCCATGCACGTGCAATATTTTGATGCGTTGCTTCTCTTCCTTCGACGACATTTTGATAACTGAAGTGCTAATCTCAAAATCAAAATAAAGGCATGATGCTTCACGCACACATCTTCAAAATTAAGGGTAAGCTAATTTTTTTAATGCACGATGAAAGGAAATGCGTCAAGTTCGTCCAAATTTTGCTAGACCAAATTTTGCTAGAAACACCCTGTAATTCACTCTATACTGATTTTTTTAAAGCATAGTTTTATGTTTTGATTGCGAAATTCAAGAGAGTTTATTTTCGCTATCCTGTTGCCGCGGAAGAGCCTCCATCCAACACTCCAATTCCAAAAGTTCATAATGTTATTTCCTCTAATTCCGAAGCCCAATGTAAAGTTTGTGGTGAAAGCCACCGTCAGTTTTAGTGTCCCAATTTTACCAAATGCCTATCTCAGAGCGCATTAACGAAGTGAAGCAATATGTTTCAACTGCCCACTGGCCACTGCACCAAAAATTGTTCATCCAAGCATAATTGTTCCACATGCCACAAACGACATCATTCCCTACTACAGGAAGGGATTCCTCCGAAATCTATTGAGGCCGAAACCACTCTTGAAAAGAGTTCTTCCAATGTTGCTTCCGACGCAGTTCCGAAAGTCGTTCTGTCGGTAATCATCAATCCCTCGTGTTTCTACAACCATTCACAAACCGCGAAGACTATCGTGAATGTCGAGATCGCTGAAGGTCAGCTAGTCCCTCATCCGAGATGATCGCCATTCGTTTGATGATTAGACGATGCAAGTGGACATGCATGTTACCGCATAGGCGGAGCAAAGATCAACATGCGAAACACGCTGGTTGTTATAATAAGTCTAGGTGTTCCAATTTCTCCACTAAAGTTGAGTGTCTTGTAGTGCCCAGCCCTTGTAGTAACCAGCATCATCCCTTCTATCAAAATCGACACTTGTTCCAGGCCGAATCCGGCCGGAGTTCAGTTTGATGACGTTCCACACGCCAGCAAGGATCAACATGCTAGGTGCCTCGAAATGTTTTGCTTTGTTGAAGTGTAGTCACATCCATCTAGCCAATGGTCTACCCGAGCTCCACGTGACTTATATGGGCTGGGTATTTTCTGGAGATTTCCGCAACAAAGTTGCAGTAGTTCGATGACAAAGTTGAGAGTAGTTTTCGATGCTTCAGTAAAGTCCATCGAAGTTCTCCTCCGATTTCGCATCAATCCCATGGTATTCACCGCCAATATAGTATCGGAAAATACTCATTGCTGATGAACACACCAGCATCCACGCCATTTCCGGCCACGAGATGCCTAGTTCAGCTGTGCAACAATGAAGGAACCCATTTTCGCTTTGCGGAAATATAATCGCCGAAGATTGTCACGTGGATGACGTTTTCTCTGGCACCGATAGTGCAGAAAATGTTGCTGAAGTGTAACGCCAACTGGAAGTTCTACTCCAACTTGGTAGCTTCCCTATCCACAAGTGGAGTTCTAACTGTGCCGAATTGCTGGAGCAAATCTCTGAGGAAAGTCGAGAAAAGTTGATTCGTTTGGATTTTATTACGGACAACGAAGTGAATTAAATGGTTTGCCTTAACTGGAGCCCAAATTCAGATGCGTTCTTGTTTATTACGAAGCGCAACGACGACACGCCCAAATAATTCACCAAGCGAAAGGTTTTCTCGGATATTGGAAGGCTTTTTGATCTTTTGAGCTTAGTCTCTCCCGACATCGTGGTCCTCAAAATCCAAAACGCAATAGTTGTGGACCACCGGTCTTTCTCGGAATAAAAATCTTGAAAATCTGCTTCTTTCCTGGTTGAAGTTCTGTGATTCTCTGCCAGAATTGTGGTCGATGAAAATACCCGGACGTGTTATCCTTTCCAACGCCGTTGCCATGGAAATCCATGGATTCTCTGATACTTCTAATTTGGCGTACGGCGTATTCTTGTACGTGCAAACTGTGGTCCCTGAGGGAAGAGCCTAGTTGCGACTGCTTTGCAGCAAGTCAATAGTAGCTCCAATATTTGTACTAAGTATTCCAAGAAAAGAATTGTTAGTTGCCCAACGTCTGTCACGACTGGTTGTGAAAGTACTCGGATTCACGAAGGTGGAATTCGATGACGTAGTTCTCTAGTATGACGGCCAAGTAATGCTTACTTGGCAAGCCACTGACATCGAGGAATTCATAACAGTTTTGACGCAGTTTGAGGCTATTATGAATTCTCGGCCACTCGATGCTACCTCACCCGATCCTGACGATCCCAAGATGCTCACTCCTGTTCATTTTTTGATCGGGCGATCGATAACTGCCATTTCTGAATCAAGCTACAAAGCTGGATGACGGCAGTTCTTGCAAAAACTACGAAAACACTTCTGAAAAATGTGGAAGAATGACTATTTTCAGAGTTTCCGTTGTTGCAAAGGACCATACTCGGAAGTATAATGTACAACCAGGGATGATTGTGCTTCTGGAACAATACATGCCGCCAATGAGTAGGAGATTAGAGAAGATCATTCGAAACTATCCATGATTCGATGAACTGGTTCGTACGGTCGACGTGAAGGTTGGCGGCACTGTCTAGAAGCGCCCAGCATCGAAGGTTGCAGAGCTTCCAATCCAGGATAATCAACGTTCCGAGAATTCCTCTCAGTCCGGGGGAGAATGTTCACGCCCGAAAGGGACACTCGTCTTTCCCCCGCATTCCTGCTTGAGTGGCACTCTCCCCTTGCCTGACGTCTCAGGAAGTGTATTGTCATGTCGCAAGACAGTAGTCAATCTCATAGCATCGTTTATCCTCCAGAGCCCAAAACAAAATCGCAGTAAAATGCAATGCGGTACAAGACAATCAGAACATTGGCAATACTGCATCAATTGACTTCAAATTCCTTCCACATCCATCCCGACTTCAAAATTGCTCGCCGGATTGAAATTTTTCTCGAAAGATCAGGTTATCGCTGAAACTAAGGCTCATTTTGAGTCAAAAGATGAACCGATACAAAATTGGTATTGAAATGTTAGAGCGACAATAAAATGATTATGTTGCTCTTAATTAGGATCATATTGATGAATAAAGCCATTTTTGAACGAAAAATTTGATGTTGCCTTTGTGAGACCCAGGACTGTTCAGCTGGCCCTGATACTAACGTTTGGAATGGACAAAATCTGCCGATTTTCCATGGTTTTACCATCACCCGCACTGACGAATCTATGCATGCTGCATCAATCATAGTAAACCATGAGTCAGCAGACAAAACTTGACAGCTCTATCAGTCGAACTCTAACCGTGATGGCAAAAACAGTGAAGCAACTCCGTTCAGAAGTGTGCGCGTTTAAAGAAGGGAACCCCACCGCGTTCAAAACGGACATCGTGCGAAACTTCTTGGACGTTGGATACGCCCGTTCCGGCATCTACAAAATCTTGGCACTATTAGACAACAATCAGAGCATCGAAAGAAAGCCCGGTTCCGGACGGCCGACGACCCTGAGCGACAAGAAGCTCCAAAGGATGCTGAAAGGAAGACCGAGGGAAAAGAGGCTACATCGCTGCCTGCGCTTGGCCGGGAGGTCGGTTCAACCGGCCAAACAGTGAAAAAGCACCTGACGAACATAAACATACATGTCAGGAAACGGAAGTCGCGTCCACTGGTTTCGGAGCTGCAGGCAATTACGCAGCGGCAGCAGCTGAATAAGATGGTCAACTCGATTTTCCCGGCAAATCACGACGAGACCTATTTCTCCCTGGATGGCAACGACTGGCAGGGTACTTTGTATTTTACTTCCCCCACGAAGTAAGCTCCGAGGTGAAGTTCATTTCACACACCAAGAACCCCAAGATGGTGCTGCTGGGGCTGGCAATCGGCGAGAAGGGGATATCAAAGCAACTCTTTTTTCGCTTCAGACTGACCGTGAACGTAGAAATTTGTAGTACGAAATGCCTGCCGGAAGTTGCGTCGTTCATAAAAAAATACCAAATGCGCGAAGACGCGGTGTTCTGGCCGGATCGGGCGTCGGCCCACTACTCGAAGCGATCGTAGGAGAAGACGAAGCGGCTAAATATCGATGTGGAACCCGAATCAGCGAACACACCCAACGTCCCCCAGCTGCGTCCCATCGAGAACTTCTTGAACAACCTGAAGCTTAAGATCTTCTCCCACAATTTTGTCGCGAAAACAGAGGAGGAATTGATAAATAAAACGAAGAAAGACACGCATATTTTCGTCCGCCATGGTGAATTTTTCGGGTAACTGCCGGAAGGCCGCTCGCAAGGGCGTAGACTTTTTTTAAATAATTATGTCCATCGGAAATTTATTTTAAGCAATAATCTGTCTTAACTCTTTTTTCATCACCATCCGAAAAAGTCCATTTTTTTAAATGATAACATTATATATCTTCACCAAAGATGTCATCCCGAAGACTTCATATTTTATCAGGATAATACAGCGGTTCATGTCCCGAAGAAAATAATTCAATGGTCATTAGAGCAAGACAACAAAGAAGTTTTTCCATGGGATGCACTGATGAAGACTTGTGGAATGTTTTGACGTGGGTCGTTCACTAACTTGATTTTGACTAACGAAATTTGCTACAAACTGCCATAGGAAAACCTGAAAGTAACACTGTAAGTTAAGTTCTCTGTGAAAACTGTTTTACTCCATGCCAAACTGGATTTTTCTATCCTAGAGAGTTTGAGCTGTTTAGTGGAATACCTGTAACTATAAAAATTAGTATTTTCCATTAAATTCCAACCACCTTTGCTTATCTTGACAGATACCCTTTAAGATGAAAGTCTTACTAAATATTGAACAGTTCCTACCGTTAAAATATTCCTTATGTTAATGATTGAAATAAAAAGAAGAACAAATGAATTGAGTTTACCTCAAAAACATGACTCATTTGATAAATTTGCTGCAAATGATCATGAAGCTGAAGTCAATATTTAAGGCTTGTTCGCGACAAAATCTGGACAGATTAAATCTATATAAATAAAAATTAGTTGGGGTTTCCTTTGTCACGATTTAACTCGCGAGCGGAAGGACCGTTTGGCAAGATTTTTGCTTTGTTGGATTCGTCTTGGACACCGGAAGGTTCTTATGATGGTTTGAAACCCCTACCTTCTCTGGAAAGGGAGGCTCCCATACAAGTGAAGCACAAATTTCTGCATAACTCGAGAACTGATCAAGCAAAGGAACCCAAATTTAGCATGCGGAAGTTTTTGGAGGCAAGCAATGTTTCTATGGCAGTCAGAGACTCCTCCCCTCTCTAGAAAGGGAGGCTCTCATACAAATGAAACAGAAGTTTCTGCATATCTCAAGAACTAATCAAGCAAATGTTTTTATGGTGGTTTGAGACCCCTCCTCTCTCCTAGAAGGGGTGCTGTCATACAAATGAATCTGTAATTTCTTCAGACCTCTAGATCTAATAAAGCAAATGGAACCAAATTTGGCATACGGGGATTTTAAAGGCAATAAATTTTTCTACGATAGTTCGAGACCCCTCCTCTCTCTCTCTGTTAGGTTGGGGGGCGGTGCTTCCATACAAATGAAACAAAAGCTTCTACATAACTCGAGAGCTAATCAAGTTAATGGAGCCAAATTTGCCAGGTAGAGGTTTTTGAAGGCAAGAAATGTTTCTATGGTAAACCGAGACCCCTCCGCCCTCTGTAAGAGGGGGGCTCTCATACGAATGCAACACAAATTTGTGTATAACTCGAGAACTAATCAAGCATATGGAACCCAATTTGGCATGTGGAGGTTTTTGGAGGAGATAAATGTTTCTATGGAAGTTTGAGACTCCTCCGCCATCTGGAAAGGGGCGGGAGGGGGGTTTCCATACAAATGAAACACAAATTTCTGGATAACTCGAGAACTTATCAGGTTAATGGAACCAAATTTTGCATGTGGAGGTTTTCGAAGGCAAGAAATATTTAAGTTTCTTTAAGTTTTAAGTTGACTCGAGCCCCTTCCTTCTGTGAAAGGAGGGCTCATATACAGATGAAACACAAATTTCTGAATAACTCGAGAATTTATTAAGTTAATGGGACCAAATTTGGCATGTGGACGTTCTTGAAGGCAAAAAATGTTTCTATTGTGGTTTGAAACTCCTCCGCTCACTGCAAAAGGGGTCTCTTATACAAATAAAACACGAATTTCAGCATAACTCGAGAACAAATCATGCAAATGGAACCAAATTTGGCATGTGGAGGTTTTTGAAGGGTAGATTTCTATATACATAAACATGAATTTCTGTCTGTCGGTCTGCCTGTCAGACCCTTATAGACTTGGAAATTTCTGAACCAACCAACGTTAAAATTTATATGAAGGGGTTTTTGGGGCTGGGGAAGGTTCTTATGATTGTTTGAGACCCCTACTCTCTCAGGAAGGGGGATCTCTGATACATATGAGACACAAATTTCTTCATAACTCGAGAACTAATCAAGCAAATCGAATCAAATTTGGCATGTGGGGGGTTTTGAAGGCAAGAATGTTTCTAGGGTGGTTCAAGACCCCTCCTCTTTTTGAAAGAGCGGGGGGTTCAAACAAATGAAACTCAAATGGTTATTATAATCGTAGAGTCCCGTGTGATGGTTCGAGAACTAATCAAGCAAATGGAACCAAATTTGACATGTGGGGTGTTTTGAAGGCAATCATTGTATGGTAGTTTGAGAAACCACCCCCTCTGGAAGGGAGGGCTCCCATACAAATGAAACACAAATTTCTACCAAAAATGAGAATTATCCAGGATACTTAAACACAACACGTGTATTTCTCGGGTAAGAAGCATGTTTTGATAGAAGTTTGAACCTCTATATAGAAGTTTGAACCTCTGCTAGAAGTTTGAAAAACTGATTCCGAAAAAAAACCATAAAAGTTCCAGTAACATCAAATTTTCCTTCATTTAGTTGCAAGCGTAGCAGCGCACGCACCGGGTTCAGCTAGTTTGGAATAAAACAAATTTGCTGTTAGTTCTCTTTATTTTTTTTTCATTTATTTGTGCATTATTAGTCATCTTACAACTAATTACAGGTACTTAATAAGGTTGCATTCGAACTTTTAAGTTTACTCCAGCCATTAAGGTTTGTGCAGACTTCTCTGTAATTGATTAGGCTGCTTTTGTCCAAGATTTTCGAATTTTTTTTTTAAGTTTTAGCTTGTCGTTTATATTAGAAGAGTTCTCTCTTCACGAGAGCCCAATACCGCTCGATAGGTCCCAACTCCGGACAGATGGATTCGTCTCTTTTGGTACAACATGGACTCCATTCGCTATGTACCATTCCAAAACATCTTTGGCGTAGTGACAAGATGCCAAATCAGGTCAGAATAGCGAGGGAGCTTTGTAGGAATGGTAAAAATAGCTGCTTTAGGCATTCTTCACGGTACACGGAAAAAAATCCGTGCCCGGATCCGTGAACTGCAGTCATGAATTCGAGAACAAGCAAAAATACACCGTGAACTGAATCACGTAATCATGAATTAAATCACGTTTTTATGTAAAAATCCTGAAAACGTGAACTAGTTCACGGTCCGTTTTCATTTTCGTGAACGCTTTTGTTCCTGTGAATAGTTCCTTGTTTACCGTTCCCTTAGTGATGAAGCTTGCTCGACCACAGCTGCATATTGCCTGTCAAACCAAATATTTTTTGGGAAACTTGGCCTTTTCATCGTCCTGAAATGCTCCTCTAAGCCGTTTCGTTCCATGGCACAATTTTAAGACATTCCGGGAAGCGGCTCAAAGTCTTCCAGCACATAAGTTTCATCGTCCATTTTCACGCATGAGAACTTCTTCAAATATTCGCGATACAACTCTGTTTATCATTACAGTTCGGTGCAGTTTCCCCCTTGAACGACTACGACATACCTTGCCAGTGCTTGGAAGTATGCACGAAAGTTGGGGGCATCTTAATTTTTCTAGCCACAGAACGTACCGAAAGATCTGGTCTCTTCTGCAATATTTGCTTCACCTTCGCGTCCTTCTGGTGGTTCCTTTATCCATTTATGTTCCGCTCCCAGCCTTCCTGGCTGTTGTCAAACGCGTATCGAAAGATTTAAGAACGTTATGGACAGTGCTTGCAGGAAAACCAAGCTTTTTTGCCAATTTTCTTACTGACAGATCCGGATTATCATTGCGACCGCACACAATTGCTTTGCGCACTTGCTCTTTTTTCGATGCCATCTTCGATCTAAAAGCGTGTCGTATCACCAAAAATTGAGTTTCTACAATGAGGAGACATACGTTCATCAGTCTTCGAAATATTTCACACGTTGATGAAGTATTTCCAGAGATATAGTTATGAGCTGAGCTATCGCTCGGTAAGCATAATTCCACATAGCTACATCGTAGTAGCTCCACCACGCAGGCGCAGTATACCACGCCACTCAACAGTCAACCAATGTGCATCGAAGAATTGCAGCGTGAGCAGAAAGAAAGAATAAATACACCTGCAACCACATGACCAGCTCTCTCTTGTTCCAGCAGTAGCAGTGTGTAGGATAATTTTAATCCCGATTAGTGTTCTAGTTTTATTTTTTATGAATTAGTTAATAGTTGAAGAATAAATGTTTTTTAAAACTTACTTGTACTAACTGTACTTGTAATTATATATGTATTAAGGGGTGTTCAGATTTGGTCGCGAACAAGCCTTACTCAAATAATAGTGCCAAATCAATCATTTGCTGCATTTTGATTCAGTGAAACAATCAGATATGTCGATGCTTTTGAACGAAATTTTCCGAACATGAGTTTAAACGTCATGCAAGCCAGAAAGTCACTTCACCTGATAACAGCATCTTCCACCTGCTGACGCTACTGGCAGCATCTCAGTATGTAGTAGCTATCCGTGTACTTTGTACTATTACGGCTCTGAACAACAGCACATATGCCTTTGCTTTGCGGATCTCCAACGACCAGGCGACCGGTCCAACAGCAGCCTGAAGAAGGCAAATTAACGCCTTTATAGGAAATTATACTTTTACTGGTAGGTGTGGAGACCCCGTGTGCTCCAGATGCTGCAAGGCAACCCCCGGCAAGTGAGTGTGTGATGAGGGCACATGCCAAGTGGAGCTCGCAGTCAACGCTGCCGGAAGTATGCGGAAGGAAATATCTTGATTGGTCGTTTTGGTCGAACGAAGGCATGGTGGCACAGCGCAGTTTGCATACTCGGGGTTGGGCTTTGTGTGTTTTGTTAACTCCTGACTTGACTTTCAGAGCTTTCTTAGTACCGATATGAAAGAGCAGAGTGTATAATTTCTACGCTTAGAAGTACTAAGCTTATCAGGATTTATGTCCGTATGGGGGGAAGAAGAAGAGAGTTTATTCAAATTTTGTACGTCGTATATCAGTCCGTTGTAGCAGAATGAACTGGGTTTCCGTGAAGATAAGCAGTGGACCATGAATGCCGTCGAAATTTCATAATATCAAAAAGCATCACATCCATCATCAGCGTACGACAAGAGCACATAATTAGCTCCAATTACGACCAATTACCCTCCTGCATGTGGAGTGCGCTGGAAACTGTCTTCGCCATCGTCGCCATCAGAAAGTGAATAGGTGTTTTGCATCGGCTGTCGATAGTGTATGCTTGGTAGCTGATTATCGACATACTTTAATTATTATTTGCATCGTCTTTCATCCACATCCAGGAACTGTAAAATCGACGCCTTTGATGATGACGACGGCCGCAACCGGAGAAGGCAAGTATGCAAAATTTGCTCATGCATGATCGTGCGGGATGTTTCACCTTCGTTTAACGACAACTTTAACTCTTTTAAGAATTCAATTGGGTAAATTTGCATGCTCATCATCATGACTCACATCAACATTATAAAACTGAATGAAAATTTCCCACTTTTCTATAGTTGCAGAACAAGCGAATAAAGCCTCCCACCAAAAGCATCGCGAGGCACACAAACATAATCAAGAGGAATGAAATTACCATGTTTCGTTAGCTTTCCTCGTTTTTCACAACACTTTGATTTGATTATTTAATTAATGTAGGAACGGTGTGAGGTGCCGTAATGTTCGCACATGTTCTGAAGAGCTGCAGTCGTGAAAACCCCTAGACCCGAGTAGAAATTTTACAATTATAATTTTAAATCGGATTCATTCGATCTCAACGGGGTAGTAGTTTGGTATTCAAATGATTCTTGAATAACTCAATTCGGTACTGAAGTGATACTGTAGGAATACATTCTAGCGTCAACTTTGATATTCAATTACTGTTCTGCTCGGGAAAAAGCGAGTTGGTAAACGACGAAAGCCCACGATGTCTACCCGGCAGCCGATTCAGGAGAAATCAAAGACCAACTGTAATAACAATATTTACGATCGAATAATGAATTACATCCCGCTTCGTTGGCTTCAAGGCGCAGTGAGGCTCTTTGCGAGGACGGCAGATAAAACGGCTGTACGTGGAATGTGATATCCTGATGATGACGACGACGACGCCGACGAGTATGATGACGATGTTGACTTTGCAGATAAGGCTTAGCGAAAAAGGTGATTTTAATAAGACTTTCCCTGGCATAACTTCCTTCGGGATGGGGAGATACCATGATATGGCTGCTGCTGGCATGGGCAGTGAGAGGGATTGTTCTGATTGAAGAGTTTCCTAAAAAGAAAGTCAAATTTATTAAGGAAGGTTAATTTGATATAAAAATTTGCTATGAAATGGAAAATTTAGCAAATGGAATGAGTTTTCTTTTTTTATGGCATCTGCCTTTATTGCATAGATTCGGAGTCAACCAATGGAATCGATCATCAGAATAGAATTTAAGGAAATAAAATAAAAAGATAAAATCTTGCTGCAGTAAACAGTCAATGGTAAGGTTATTTTTCGAATCTCAGTTGCTCGCAGAGATTGGTTTACGGGATATTCAGATCGGTTGACATTCTTGTTTGTCGTATATTATAGATCACCAATGCAAATGGTTTTTTCTTAATGAAAAATTATATATTGTTTTATTTCAATTTCCAAACAGTTCCCAATTTTTTGCAATGGTTACTCTTTGTACAAAGCTCGAAAAACTACCCAACAAACATCGGTGTAGAATTAGAGCTTGTTCAAGCAAGTTTGGAGAAGTTATTCAGCTGTTTCTTCTAGAATAGATGTGACATAAATGTGTCAAGATTAGTAAATCGGAATACTATACGATAACATTTAAACAATTAACTCATAAATCTAGTAGAAGACATATTAAAATCAAAGACAGGGCCGAATTGATGATTGTGAGGACCTCAGGGCTCGACTTGTGGGAGTCCCTTAAATGTGTTTAACTTAAGAACAGCACTTACGACATGAACATATAAATAGTTGGTTAAATGCAAAAGGACTACAAGTAAGATTTTTAGTAATATAAACGCCTTCCTGTACTTTACTTATACTGCTCCAAGCTGTATGAAAATTATGAAGAACAATCAATAATAAAAGGCTAGAACCGCCACACGACGCTTGAAATCTATGCTGTGGTTGCTATAATATAGTCGTTAAAGACGTTTGAATTCGAAGAAAATGACAAAAAATGTTGATTTTTCATGGGTTTGCCTTTACCCGCACTGACGAAACCACCCATGCAGCATCAATCATAGTAGCTCATGATCCAGCAGACAAAATTTGACAGCTCTGTCAATCGAACTCTAACCGTGATAGCAAAAACAATGAATCAACTCCGTACAGTAGTGTGCGCGTTCAAAGAACGGCACCCCGCCGCGTCGAAAACGCCCATCGGCGCTTTGTGGACGCCGGATACGCCCGTCACGGCATCTACAACATTTTGGCGCTATGAGACAACAATCAGAGCATCGAAAGAAAGCCTGGTTCCGGAAGGCCGGCGACCCTGGGCGACAAGAGGCTCCCCAAAGGATGCTGAAGAGGAAGACCCGGGAGGTCGGCTCAACCGGTTAAACAGTGAAAAAGTACCTGGCGAACATAAACATACATGTCAGGAAGCGGAGGTCGCGTCCACTGGTTTCGAAGCTGCAGACAATGACGCAGCGGCAGCGGTTGGATAAGATGGTCAACTCTATTTTCCCGTCGAATCAGGACGCACCCAGAAGTTGAAATTGTAGCAAAAAATTCAATTGCAGTTTTTGCAATCATATCTTGAGAAATGCTCATGATTCTGAAAAGGCAATTTTGTCCATCATGATCCACAAAGCTTTTTATGGTATAAACAAAGCCATGCAAGTGTGTGCAAGCGGTTATCGCTGTGTGCTTAGTGCCTCGACAGTCGCAGCAACCGTTGGGTTTCTGTTCAACCCTCAACAACTTCGTCAATATGGGTGAGACAATAGAACTTCTCAGCCGCCGTTAGTATTAGTAAGCGGTTTCACTAAACAATCGTTTGGCTGGTTGAAAACAAAAAACAAACCGTTGTCAACCTGATCATTTTGACAGTTGATCTCGTGGTTGAATACAATAAACAAATCGATCATATACGTGTAAAGCAGCACGCTAGTATTTGTGAGAACGCTCGGCGAGAACCTAATGACACAGAACGCCGCTACACCATTTTCCGCTGTTGCTATTCCGCTGTCAAGTGTTCTATTTTTATTTTCATTCGTCATCACACTCCAATCTCCCTCTCATCAAGTCACCAGTGCGATTCATATGAAATAAACGAAGCCACTGTAAGTGTGTGCTGACTAACATTTGCTTCATTGTTGTAACGTTGAGTAACTCGACAACCAAAGCAACGCATAGTAGGAAAAATGGATCCAAAATCCCATTAATTTAGACGGCGCAGGATAGAAGTCCTGGAAAATAAGCTTTTCTTATGGGAAAAATGCGGAAATCGAGATGGTGTTGGTTTCATTTAGGGTTGACCACAGACCAGACCATTTCAGACGGTTCTGAAGATCGGCGCTAGTATTATTGCTCTAACTTGCACTGATCTCATGTAAAAATGTCCGGAAAATCGAATGGTAATAGTTTTGTTTAGGCTAGACCACAGTAAAGGGTCCATTTTACCCGAATTCCACTCATAATATAATAATATCATATAAATCATGCTGTTTTGAAGATCGGCGCTAGTAATATTGCTCTCACTTGCACTGTTCTTACGTAAAACTGTCTGGAAAATCGAATGATGATGGTTTGTTTAGGGTTGACCACAGTAAATTGTCCATTTTACCCGATTTCCGTCAAACCGGAATACAAGCATACCTCAAAGTACGTACACATCAGTTTCTGACTTCAAATCGCAATCGCATAAAACTAATGATTTAATCTCCATTTTCGTTTGACTATAAGAAAGAGCAGCTTCTGTTTATGTCAGTAGTTTTTATGCAATTTCTATCGAGGTATACCTGTAATCTCATAAACCAACTCGAGGATGCGTTTGAGGTGAGCGTGAATCGACCAAAAATTGGAGGCAGCGGTAGCAGCAATGCCTGTGTCAAGGCGCGACGTCTTTTAACAGATCCGTAAAAGTTCGCCGAAATTCTCGGTAATTCGAAACAACTGGCCAATCATGTAGAAGTTGATTAGCAGCTTAGCAAGTTCTTCAAAGCAGCTCGATGCTCAATAGGTCAAGCAGTTCGTACTACAAAATGAAAGATCTCATCGCGGCAGAATTCAACTGTAGCGAGCGACTACCTCCATCTTGTAATAACAAAGCGACCGTAGAATAATGCAACGGTAGGGCTTTTATTCCAGTCACATTAACTTGTTATGGTGGCTTGATGGTTGCAATGAAGAGCCGTCACGCTGCCAGCCGTGACTCGAATTTCAGTTGCGGATCGAGATCTTTTTTTTTGTGAGCCATTGAATTTACTACTACTAATCAACTGCACAACCTCAAGTAAATCGCCAACTGTCAGATTATTCTCACAAACACAACCATGATTATTATATATAAAATCGCGAAAAACCTACATGTTTTATAAACTCAATCTAATTTTTCGAGCTGTAATCGTTGTGGATCGTCCGAAAATTGTTTTGATAGTGTAAATAAATTGCCTGTGTTAAAAAAAGTGGAGATCAATGTAAGTTATTTATTAGTTTTATCGTGAAATACGAAACTCACTTGCCCTTTGTTTACTTTCTAGAAAAATGTCGAAGTGCCATGTTCCGATGTGCGAAAGCAGACTGGGTTTCAAAGAAGAAGAGAACCCCCAGAGTACGCGAATTACTTTGCATCGTTTCCCAACTAACCGAGTTGCAGAAATTGAAATGGTTGAAAGTTTTTCGGACAAGATGTACGTATGGATACGCATGATGTCTTCGTTTGCTCCCGGCACTTTACACCGGAATATTTTGTCCATCAAGGTTATATGGAAGATTTCGTGACACGAAGACGTCTTCGAGCCAGAAGGTCAGTACCAAAGCTTATATTTTAGAGTACCACAATGTCAATATTGTGATTTTCAGCTATGCCAAGCATTAGATACCCGGATCGTGTTAAAAATTCAAGAAACGACAGACCTCCTATCAGGGAATTTCTTCATGGAATAGAACCTAAAAGTTGTTTCGGAATGTACGTTGGGAGAACATTCAATTCAGTCATGGAAATGATCATGTCTGATTCTGGCATCGTTTCACTACTGCGGTTGAGTCAGAACTTGAATCGTCCATGATCATGGAAGTAGTTAACAATCCAGCTACAGCTAATGGTACAACTTACGTTGGAAATGTTGCAAGCAATAACACTGTGTTGTTTATGGCCTCAAAGAACGAATAACCTTAAACGTTTGATGTTCTCAGATCGCTATGGCACGCTCAGATCGAATAACCTTAAACGTTTGATGTTCTCAGATCGCTATGGCACGAGAAACTCCGAGCATTGGAGAAAGAAGTAAGCCAATATAAGGATGGATCAGATTGCAAAGATCGGCACATTTCCAAATTAGAAACAGAAAACCGGAAGTGGTGGGAAAAGTTGGCTGAACAACAAAAAGTCATGACTGACTTAAGCGTGGTTCACAAGGAGCAAGTTATAAATAAAGCTCGTGAAATATTGTCGCCAAAATTCAAATAAATTCAAATAAATCTTATCCCTTGTTTAGTTTGGTCTCCAAAGATGCATCGGAGGTTAGTGACACATTTTTTCTAAAAGAAGAACATCTCACCTGCCAAGGAAGTCAACGCCAAAACGTGTCATGGGCGGCGAAGGCGCTATCGCGAAAATCTTCTATAGCACCTCTACGTAAAGTGAATACCTTATCAGCGAAACGCTTGGCAAACTTCATACTGAAAGTAAACCATTGGTGGGATGTTGTCAATTCTCGTTGTTAAAATGAAAGCCAAATTTTGAAAAGACCTCAGGGTATGAACCTTGATGACCAAAATCATGTTCTTGAAGAGATGGAAGACATGATTAAAGGTATGATTGCTACAGGAAAATCGACGTTGCAGGTAAATTATAAAAAAAAACTTGCAGAAAAACACCGAAGATACACAGTACCTAATTCGATTTTTTTCTATTTTAGTTATTCCAGAAGGCATGCTTAATGTCAATTCATTCACTTCGTGGCCTCTATGCAAAAATGCATGACCGTTTCCAAAGATCTTATATAATGACTGCTAAAATAAACCAAGATGCCTTGGAGAACTTATTCTCAGTCATTCGGGCCCGAGGTGGAGGAAACGATCACCCATCGCCGTTGGAGCGTCTTCGTCGACTTAGGGTAATTATCTTGGGAAGAACATCCAGTCAGTTTCTTCAGGACAGTCAACAAAAGATCGATGTACTGGAGAAGCATTCGCAGTGTTCGATGATTTACGCCTCTTAAAGCAACTTCGCACGAAGTTGCTTCAGAGTCAAAGATTCCACTGCCCAACGATAGTGACGATAATGATCAGTTGGATGATGAAGACATCAAGACAGTTCAAGTGAGCATGGAGGAAAATGCATTAACACTACAGAAACTGACGTTCCAAAAATTTATTGAATACTTTGTGCAGACTGCAAACGCTATAAGGATTACGCATTGAATAGGAATTTGAAACAAAAGAAACAACAAAAACAATCAGTCAATCGTCTAAGAAAATATACAGTCAAACCATTGGAAATACGTCAGAAGATGATGAAAAAGATAATTATGTAAACGTACATCACGCTAATACTGTTTCCTTAACATTTTATGCTAAGCAGATAAATGTAACAGCTTGCTTTGCCATTATTACCAAACAATAAAGAGAAGGTAGCTTATTTTACTTATAAGATTTTTCCTGGTTAGAAAGAACAACTACCATAATCCAGGGTAAATAGGGACAGGCCTGTATTCCACGTAAACATTACTAACCTCGGTGTTTGTAATCGCAATTGAAAGATTAATAGTTATAATTTCAATTTCAATCATTTTCAATGAAAGTCTCGGATGTATGCATGAAATCCGGCCCGTCCTTATTTACTATAACCATTCCGATTATCCTCAAACTTCGGTATAAAATGCACGTCAATTCAGGCTCAAACTATTTTTAGGTCATAAAATTCATCTTGATTTTTGTGCAACCGCATATTTTATGAAAACAATAAATCGTTATACTTTCACTCTGTTGAGAAAAATCAATTTTTTTCGTAAAAATCAATAAAAAAAGGCCTGAAAAAGTGTAATATTGGTGGAAATAATCATCGCGTTTTTGACGACCTCAAATATCAGCGACTATTGACTTACAGATATTCAGTAATAAAATATTCCTCTTACCAATTTGTGTACTAAAGTAACGGACAAGAGTTACTTCATACCTTCATGCAAAAATTCAAGCAAAAACTTGCATTTGGCTGACTTTTTATCAAAACTGCTTAAATTCCATGCATTTCTGAAGACATCTCATAACTATATTTTTGCTTTTGTCTTTTTTGTACCACTACTACATAAACATCATAGCGAATATAATACATTGTACTTTATATACTTTGCTAGATGAGAGGGAGATGGGGGCGTGATGACACGTGAAAAAATAAAACACTTCTAGGGTTTTTTTTCATTAGGGCGAATCTATAATTGAGAGATTCTCTCCGGCTTCTCTCTTCATTCATAAACCAATCACCTTTGTGTTTTTCATTCTACTATTTGTAGAGTATGCTAGCCAGCACTGTTGTGTTTCGATCTGTACTAAATGCCTCGTAAAATTTATAATGGCGCTGTAATGACTGAAAGAGAGCGAGCCCGGAGAGAATCTCTCAATTGTAGATTCGCCCTAATGAAAAAAACCCTAGACTTGACAGTGGAGTAGCAACAGTGGTAAATGGCGTAGCGGCGTTCTGTGTCATTGTCTCACCCATATTGAGAAGTTGTTAACATTTGAACAAAAACCCAACGGTTGCTGCGACTGTCGAGGCACTAAGCACACAGCGATAACCGTTTGCACACACTTGTATGGCTTTATTTATACCATAAAAAGCTTTGTGGATCGTGATTGGCAAAATTGCCTTTTCAGAATCATGCGGATTTCTCAAGATATGATTGCAAAAACTACAATTGCATTTTTTGCTACAATTTCAACCTTTGGGTGTACATTGACGGCAACACTCTTAGTAGAGTTACCAGTGTTACTGATCTGGGTGTTCAACTGGATTTAAAAATGACTTTCGAACTACACCGTTCGGCGATCTCGACAGTTAGAATTTATCTCACAGGTGGCGAAGGGTTTTACGGACCCACACTGCTGGAAGGCATTGTACTGTGCACTTGTCCGTCCAATTTTGGAAATCACGTCAGTGGTATGTCAGCCTTACCAGGTCACGTGGTGCCTCAGAAACAGACGAGTTCAGAAGCGGTTTATTCGTTTGGCTCTGAAAAACTTGCCGTGGCGAGATCCTGGCAACTTGCCACCGTATCCTGATAGATGCCGACTACTGGGTTTGGACACGCTGGAAAGACGTCGAAAAATACAGCAGTCGTTGTTCATTGCAAAATTGTTGAATGGTGAAGTTGATGCTCCTGAATTACTTTCTATGTTGAACTTTCATGTACAGAACAGAACCTTACGGAACTCAACGTTACTGCAACCAATTTTTTAAAGCGTTACTCCAACTGAGCAATCACCTGCGCTGCTGCAGGTCCATGTGATGTCTTTACTCAATTGGCATTGTAGAGAGATGGATGAGATCCAGGAAACTACAACTAGCCCACCATAAGAGCGAGGCCACGGTTGTTAATAACTGAAAATCGGAGCAACACGTGACGATTAGTGCAGGTAACTGCACAATTGAATCGAAGAGGTCCTTGAGGTATTTTGGGGTCGCGATCGACAATCAGTTGTGATTTAGCAGTCACGTCGACTACGCCTGCAAGAAAGCTCCATGGCTAGCATCGGCATTATCCCGCATAATGTCGAATAGCTCAGCGGTACAGGGGAGTAAGCGCAGGCTCCTGGCAAGCGTCGCTTTTTCCATAATGAGGTATAGTGGGCCGGCATGGCGCGCCCTGAGTACTAAGAGCTACCTCGGTAAGCTCGAAAGTACTCACCGGCTAATGTGTCTGAGAGTGGTCAGAGCATACCGCACATTGTCATGCGATGCGGTATGCATTTAAGCGGAGATAAAAGAGGACATAGAGACATAGAAGAGCACCAGAGTTACATAGATGTCCAGGTGGCAGAGGAGTGGAATAATTTCACCAAAGGTCGGTGGACCCACCGACTGATTCCGGAAATATCTGGATGGGTCGATCGTCGTCATGGGGAAGTTACCTTCCACTTAACACAGGTACTGTCAGGCTATGGCTGCTTCAGACAGTACGCCAAGTCCTCTGTGTGTCCCGTTTTCGCGGAAGCGGACGAAAGTGCAGAACATGTGTTCTTCGTTTGCCCTCGCTTCAACGACGCGAGGAACGGCATGATGGCCGTGAGAGATTGGGACACGACCCCGGACAATCTTGTCTAAAGAATTAGTCAAAAACAGGACACTTGGGATGCGGTAAAAACGGTGGCTTCCCAGATAGTCTTAGAGCTATAGGACAAGTGGCGTAAAGGTCAGCGACAGGTCAGAGGGATCAAATAACTACTAAAGCCCTAAGAAGTTAGTCATAAGCGGGTGCTTAACGCACAATATCCCCCTCAACGAAGTCATACCGAAAGAGGGGTGTCTTGACGGTCAACAGTCACGAACGTGCCCTTCGAATGTTCGGCACAGGAGTCGGTTGACTCTCCGGCAATACTCGCCATGATGTCCGTCGCAGTTCACTATATCCAAAGACTGATCCGATTCAAACTCTAAAGGCGGTCGGATACCTTGCATTCTTTTCATTCTCACGAACACTTAGACAATTTTCACTGGAGAGAGTACTGTATATGATATTTCTCTCTCGTTACATATACCATTAATTATGTGCACAATACGAATTTGTATTTTGTCGAGCTAATAATTTTTGCGTGAAAAGGTGAGCGGTAATTTAGAGTAGAAATAATAATATTACAATTTTGTTTTACTTTAATATGAAGTGTTAATTTCGAGTAAATTAATTCAATTGTATCTTTCTTACCACAGGGGGGGGGGGGCAAGGCAAGTGATACCGGCAGGTTTTTAGCGGGTGGAGGAGATGGCACCCTCTTCCCAACACCATGAGTTCTTCAAAACATTTGATCAAACGTTTAATTCGAAACACGTCAAATTGTTATCAAAACATAAACAATCGAGGGTCTTTCGACGGAAATTTATCGAAAACATACGGATTTTATAGGGCACTTTTCAATAAATGAGAGAAACTCAAAAAATGAATAGGTGGGCACTTTATTTTGCCAGTCGGTGTATTGTTGCACAGATTGAATTGTTTTTTTTTTACATAGATCATTTTAATCTTTCATAAACTAACTCAAGAACTCTAGCTATACAAAAAACAATAGAATTATAGTGAATTCAAAGCAAAAATTGTGTTCATAAATCAAAGTAAAACGAGTTTCAAGTCACTCTATGTGTTTACAACGGAGTAAGTTCCAGAGGCTTTCAGAGGACACTTATCGCAATACAGGTAGGACTACATTATCGAAAAGTTTGGTTATCGGTAATTTTAGAATTGATTATCAACAAGTAACAAATAAGTAACAAAATTATTTCCCCATACATTAAAAAGCATGGCTGAGAAAAAACGAATCAGAAACACCTCTATATATGTCTAACTTGTACCCTCAAAGTCAATATATATGTTTTTACCAATTAATTTTTATAAGTTCCACTCCGATGCCATGCGATGGATTGCTAAAAGGCTTGGAATTGCAAATACAACTGTGTCTCGTGTAATCAGACCCTTCAAGGAGCGTCTGAGTGTCCAAAGCAAGGAAGGAGTGGTCGTAAAAGTGGTCCAATGGACAGTAAAATGGCCAGGAAAGTCGTACAACAATTCAAGAACCGTCCAAACATGTCAATTCGAGTTGTCGCTAAAAGTCTAAGGTGTCAGTCGGTTTTGTGCAGAAACCCATGAAGCGTGCTGGGTTACATGTTTACAAAGTGCAAAAGCCCCAAACCGGAATGAAAAACAAAACATCACTGCGAAAACCCGCGCCCGGAAACTTACACGAAGCTGCTCACCAAATCCGGTTGCATCGTGATGGATGACGGAAACATACGTCAAGAGCCGGCTTCCGTCAACTTCCTGGGCAAGAATATTTTGTTGCCAAGTCGAAGTTCGATGTTCCGGAGGATGTTCGAAAGAAGAAACTATCGAAATTTGCAAATCTAATCTAGCAGGCGGTCTGCGGATGTGGTGAAATAAGTGCTCCCTTCATCACTTCCGGAACAATAAACGGTGCGATTTACACGGAAGAGTGCCATATGAAGCGTCTCTTGCCATTCATTAAGAAGCACAAAGGATCAACTCTGTTTTGGCCTGATCTAGCATCCTGCCACTACGCTCGAAACGTATTGGAGTAGTACCGAGCCAACGGAGTCAATTTTGTGCCAAAGGATATGAACCCACCAAATTCACCGGAACTTCGTCCAATTGAAAAATTCTGGGCAATTATGAAAACGAAACGTCGCAAACATCCCAAAACTATAAAAACAGAGCTAGAATTGAAGAAAATTTGGGTAAAAACAACAAAAACACTGGGAAAATCGGTTGTACCAAATTTGATGGGTGGACTGAAAAGGAAGGTGCGGGCATTCGGGATGGGAGACAAAATTGAATAGAACAAATGTTGTAAATCAAAACTCATTGGTAGTTCTTCATTCCCTGAAAATTTCAAGAAAATCCGATAATCAGTTTAATTTTGATGAGTATATATGTGTGTGCCATTTTTATCGAATACACCCTTTACAAGTGTTCATCATAGTGCTGCTTCCATCTTTGGATTGTCTTACGTTCATCCGTCAATATACCTCCATCTTTATCCCGAAATATTTCGGCTCGCAGCATGAACCCTTTGCGGGATGCCCTGAGATTTTTGTAGAATTTACGCGTATCTTGAGAACGATACAGTTGCTCACTCCAGGTGACGCTTCTTATCCCGGAAGAGACGTGGCTGCTGTCTACGCTTCTGTCTGCATCGCTCCACATTTTCACAAGTTGCCTGCTGCAGCATCAACGCCCACTTGTATTCTTCTCTTCTAGAACCGTTTGACACTCATGGTTAAACTAAGAAGTTGTTAACTTAAAAAATGATAAGTGGTGTTCCGATCAAAATTTGGTCGACTTAAACTTGAGGCATTTTCTTTCATCGTGCATTGAAAATGTTTGCTCACCCCTCATTGTGAAGATGTGTGCGTGTTGCATCATAGCTTGATTTTGAGATTAGCTTTTCAGTTATCAAAATGTCGTCGAAGCAAGAGAAGCAACGCATCAAAATTTTGCAAATGCATGGCGAAAATCCCAACTACTCTCACACCAAGTTGGCAGAGTTGTTGAATGTGGCCAAAATCAACTGTTACCAACGTATTAAAAGTGTTGAGTGAACGTTTGTCGACATCCAGAAAGGCTGGATCGGGGAGAAATCGAAAGCCGGAGGCCACAGCGACGACAAAAAGAGCTGCCCGCTGATTCGAGCGGAACTCCAACCTCTCCGCCCGAGATGTCGCAAAGAAGCTGGGCGTGACGCCTTCAACCGTGGATAGAGTGAAAGTCCTTCAAAGCTAGACGATAAACAAAACACGTCGGCCAAAGCACGGTCGCGAAAATTGTACCCGACGATGCTGACGAAGTTCGATTGCGTGGTACAGGACAATGAAACTTACGTCAAGGCAGACTTTGAACAGCTAATTATAGAATTATAGATTATAAATAGAATTATATAAGGCAACCTGACGGGGAAAGGTGGCAGATATTTTTAAGCAGGCAGGCCATCTGTACCTGTGGCTTGAAGAGCAACGTTTACATTGCGACCGGAACCGTCAACCAGGAAATATATCTGAGCGAGTGCCTACAAAAACTCCTACTGCCTTTTTTGAAGCGACACAATTGTTCCGTTCTATTTTGGCCGAATTTGGCATCTTGCCATTACAGAAAAAAGGCCACAACGTTCAAGTGGTGCCCAAGGACAAGAACCCCCCCCCAACACACCAGAGCTCCGCCCAATCGCACAATATTGGGCCATCGTCATGAAGGCTCCTCATGAAGGCTCAAAAAGCTGTTGTGAGCGATAAACATTTCAAAGCAAACTGGCGTTCAGCGGCGAATAAAGTGGACAAGGGACTGTACAAAATTTTATGGCAGGTGTTAAACGTAAGACCCGGCAATTCGCATTCTGTGAAAAGGAAGCTAAGCTGAATATTTCTCCTGTATTCTGCATTAACTGAACTTAAAAATGAAACAGAATGACTTATTAATAAAATCATTACTGTTTGACCAAATTTTGATCGGAACACCCTTTAGTTCTTTCAAAACAATAGTAAACAAGCAACTCTCCTTAAATTGAACTGACCCAACTACTCTAAATACCCACGAATAAATGTTTTATTTAATTGTGAACAGTATAAAGTAGTAGGTTGAGAAGAAATCAGCTCCGCTGACATCATAGGCATCAGCACACATAACTTTTACCGGCGTACATTCATTTTTGCTAACACAACCAATCAACAGTCGATTTCACATGCTTTATTTGTCACTAAAACAATTACATTTCCACCATCGCAAGAAATCCAACACCCGTGAAAACACGTGAGAAGTTTGTGATGAAATATACCTATCTACTCTTAAATATGCACCGTGTCGCGTCGCGGAGCGGATGGGAAACTGGGCCGAACTGGTAAGAAACATGTTTGGTAAATATTCTGGGAAATGTTCAACAGTGTAAGCGAAAGACATATTTTCGTGACTAAAGTCCATCAATCAATTTCAGCGATGCCGGCCGGCAGTTCAGCCAAGACGAACAAGACTTGTTCAGTGTTTGCACGATTTGGGACGACGGCGACGACGACGATGCATGGTTTGAAACATAGGCTTTGTGAATAATAACGGTAGCTTTGTTGTTGTTGTTGTCACACATAGGATGTTTGCTTGCACCAGGACGGAAAAAAGATCAGAATGAATATTGATGATGGGCTTGGTCTGTTAGTGGAAGGAATGAATTCATTAGTGTTTAAAAATTCTAAACCTTTCATGTAAAAGTGACCAAACATCTGTTCGGCAACAATGATTGAAAAATTGCAATCTCCACTTCCGGTCAGTAGTTTCAGAAGTACACGCGATTCCGTTGTTCGTTCACATCAAAGAGTAAGTAGGCAGACAAGCGGTCTCGTGCTTCACCTCTATGAGCTCATTTGCAGTACTTCACCCCTTCCATGCAATAGCGGTAAGTAAGTCTCGTTATCACAATTGAATCTTGTGCTCTCGTGTGGCACGGAATCTGCTCGTAAAATTCTCCTGAGATTGAATGAATGAAAACGACCGGCACTGTTGCAGTGGGTTTTTTTTCTGTTACTCGGATTAACTAACGTTCATCATGCTTGTTATTTCGCAATATGGCCGATGATAATGCTGACTTTCCGCGGAAAAGTTCAAAGTCAACGAAAACCCCGGGTGCAAAAAGTGGCATATCGTTAGAGGCGTCCACTCCGCCAGTGGGAGAAGGTTTTCGAGGTTAATCAGATGCAAATTGCAGCCAGCTGCATTATTCGGATTGCTATCGGATTTATGGATGTTATTGATGTTGTTTGTCGTAAAAATATGCTACAACGGAAAAGGGGATGTGAATCACTCGCCACGTAGTTGATCTAGATGAATACTAAATAATTAAATTTAATTCAATGTGAAATATTACAGAGCTTACGTTTTGATAAGAGCATTAATAACTTATGACCATTTTTTTCTAAAAAGGTTGCTTGGACGGACTTTGAACAAAATAAACTATGCGACACATTAAGACGGACAGAATATACGTGTTCATTCATGAATGAGAAAGATAAAACAAACAATGAAGCAAATACAGGGATGCCAGATACTGTTTTCAAGAGTCTGTAGCTCATTAAAACGTCTGCATTTGTCTTTTTTTAACAATTCCATTTATTCGTACAGTCTCAATCAAATCAACTTTACAGAGCCAAAATTTATTTTTCAAAATACATTAATTAGCTTGCAAATGGAAGAACCGATTACTCGCGGCCACCTCGAGGTTTGTAGAAATTACAATTTTATGGATGGGAAAAAGGGGTTGGAGTATATATTATAATTTATAAAACACATGTATTCTTCGTTCTAATTGTCTACTTATAACTGCACTAATTTCTTTCATTTCAACAATTTCGAAGAAAAATCACCCAAAACCAAACTCTGAAATCAAAACCAAAACTTAACATAAAGATTAAACAAAGTACAATCTACGGCTAATGTTAGTCACGTTAAGCCAAAATATCTCGAACCGGTACTTAAGGTTGTTTACCTTAAACCATGGGGGAATCATAAAGCTCAAATATGACTTCACGATGCTCTGCACAAGATCAAATAATGTGATCTGCGTCTTGATAACCTTGCCCACAGAACTCAGTATTTGTCTGTTTGAAGGTTTTAAGGTGCTTGAATGGAAAGAAAAATGTAGGACATTTGTAGGGCTATTTTTTGATGTTAACAAGTGAGTAGAGCTTAAATCATGTTTTGTTTACCTCGAGTAAACAAAAATCCAACCACAGAGAGACGTTCGACTTCATCTCATTTACCTGTGTAAAAACATGGCTTTCCTCAATATGTCAAGTAGCATAAACCTAACAGATGGCACCACAGATTTTTTTAAAACGTAACGCAAAAATGTGTTGCCATTCAAACTGTCAGACTAAAAGTAGCAATAAGTTGACTAGGCTATTGTACAAGACGAAACTAACGTAATTAGATTTGAAATTTTACACAACAAATTTGAATTGTTTTGTTCGAGCTTCAACGTCACTCTGTTTTGATTTCATTGGCCGACAAAATGCCTTGATAAGTGAAAAATATGTTGAATGGGCTTTTGCTCTGTGCTAGTGCCTGTTGCTTAACTTTTCATTTCTTGTAAATTCCTGTTCTTCAACACCAACGTACAGTTTTTCAAAATTTGCTGAATTAGGGATCAGGTCCCCAAGGGCATGGTTTGTCAATTCGTTTAACTTTCAAAAAGCAATCCCACATCGAAAACATAAATTTAGTTCCAATATCGATAACAACAAAAGTATCTGCTTTCAGCTTATTCACCTTTAGCTTTTCAGATTAGAAAAGTAGATTCAACCGGTTGATTTTCGTGTACCGTTGTAGCATCCACTGAAGCAAGCTTGAATCTCAAATTGAGGGTTCACTGCCATTCCAATAGAAAGTCCTACCACTAAGACCATTGCTTTCTTGGCAGTTATATCAGCCTCCCCAGGTAACCAATAAGCATTAGCATATGCAGTACATCAACCCTAAACCTGCATTTCAGATGCTACAAGCATTATATTAGCATTATAGCAGCATCTTGAATGCTATCTGCTGTAAAACTGCATTTCAAATGCTATTTAAATGCTTGTAGCCTGTAATAAGCATTTCCAATGCAAAATAGCATTAATGAAGCATTATCATAGCATTTCAGTGAAACAGCCGTATATTGGGCCAAGAGTGGCATTTATGTTGCATTTAAGGCGACTTAAATGCTTGATCGGCTGCCGTAAACGCGCTTTGGGACTGCTTATTGGTTACCTGGGTCATCCCTTATGAGACTAATCAGTAGCCGCAAATCCGCATCGTTGCCACCAATTCTTGATGTTGCGATTCTCTAAGGACATCCGTTATGATGGCCGTAATTTCAATTCGTTTCAGTGCTACGGCTTTTCAAGGGTCGAATCAGTAAAAACACCCTTAGCTGGCCAGCTCTTTGCTAAGTTGCTAATGTTTTTTTAAATTATTATCCAAGCCTCACATTTAGAATGAAAATACACACTATGCTTTTAAAGTCGCAATTTTTTATCAATTTTTAGTATAAACATTAAGAAAAAGACTCTCAATAGCTTGAACTTTACATACTTTAATTAGCAAGCATGAACTTGCCAATATTCAGAAAGTAAAACGAGGCTCGCGCAGGAAATGAATGATATGGCATACCATTAAAATTGCTGAATTAACATTTTAACAGATTCCCACTTTCTCAGTTCAAGAAAAAATATATTATAGAAATAATCAACAAAAACGCTTCTCCTAAGGCAAAAAATAAATTTTGCCGAAATAATCAACCAAAATGTTTCAATTTATTTCACAAAAGCGGAATTCTTTTCTTTCTTATTTTGCTACTAGCTGATCCCGGTGCGAGCGTTGCTACGCCTGCAACTAAATGAATGAACGTTAAATAGAACTGACGCTTTTTTTAATGAGCTTTTTTTTGAGTAATAAGGAGTTCAAACTTCTATCACGAACATTCTTCTTACCCAGACAATACACAGTTTGTGGCTTAGTTACCTGGATAATTCTCAGGATTGGTTGAAATTTGTGTTTGAATTCACCATAGAAACATTTCTTGCATTCAAAAAACCCCGCATATCATTTTTTGATTCCATTTGCTTGATTAGTTCTCAAGCTATGCAGAAATTTGTGTTTCATTTGTATGCGAGCCGGAAGGGGGAAGCGGTCTCAAACAATCATAAGAACCTTCCCCAGCCCCAAAAATTTACTGCATACATATTTTCACTCCGATCGGTCAGACAGACAGTCAGACAGAAATCCATTTTAATTTAAATAAAAATCCTGTTTCCAATAACCCCACATGCCAAATGTGATTTCATTTACTTGAATAGTTCTCGAATTATGCATGAAAATTGCGTTTCATTTGTATGAGAGCCCCCCCCTTGCAGAGGGCAAAGGTGTCTCAAACCACCATTGAAATATGTCTGACCTTCAAAAACATCCACATGCCAAATTTGATTTTATTTGTTTTATCAGTTCTCGAGTTATGCAGAAAATTGCGTTTCATTTCTATGGGACCCCCTCATTAAGAGGGCAAAGTGGTCCTCAACCACCATAGGAATATGTCTCTCCTTCAAAAAATTCCACATGCCAAATTTGATTCCATTTGCTTTATTAGTTCTCGAGTTATGCATAAATTTGTGTTTCATTTATATGAGAGAGACCCCCCCCCCCCCATCAGAAGGCGGAAGAGTCTCAATGACCATAAAAACATTTCTCTCGTCCAGTGAAGGGAGGGGTCTTCAACCATCATAAGATTATTCTCCGGCCCCAAAAATCTCTGCATACAAAATTTCACGCCGATCGGTCCTTCCGCTCGCGAGTTAAATCGTGACAAAGGAAACCTCAACTCATTTTTATTTATATAGATTAACGAAATGAAAGTCTGTATGTTTCTGTATTGCCTGTATAATGTCTGTAGTCTGTATGATGTCTGTATGAACAATCAATTGTCTGCATAAAAACAGACATGTCTGTCTATCTGGCATCCCTGAACAAAGGTGTATACTCACTCAAAAAAAATCGTCACGTTGTTTCCACGTGAAACGCACGTAATTTTCGTCCACTGCCAAACCCAGTAATAAACACGTGGAATTCCCGTAAGAGCTACGTGATTTCCACGTAACTTTACATGCTACATGAAAATCACATAAATGCTACATGATTTTTCACGTACAATTCACTGGCACGTAATGTTCACTTGATTTTACTGAAGAAGATTTGGTTACGTGTTCAGGTGAAAGTTACGTGAAATTTCACGTGAAAATAACGTGTCGATTTTTCTTAGTGCTGAAACACATCTGCTCGAAAAGTGTTACACCGAGCAACAAAAATGCGTATACCAAACAACAAGGGTGGGCTCGCTAAAACTTCCGCTCTACCACTACAATTTGGCAACCCTATGGTTGAACTATTTCTTCTAAATGTTACAACAGATAAAGGAAATCGGATTGACACGACCATCTTCAATAGGAATGAAACTTTCCAAATATATTGAGTGCCGCCTAAGATGGCAGTTGCCATGAAAAATATATGCTGCACTAACTTTTCATAAAAGCGTATGCAAAATTTGTACCATTAGTTTTTCAAAAATTCATAACTTTTTTACGATTAATTGTATCAAATTGCCATCTTAAAGTTGAAGCAAATTCAATGTCTTATACAAAAAAATACACGAATACACTTATACGAAAAAATACACTAGAATAATAAAACATCCACACATAGGAAATAAAACTGAAATCAGGTTAATCAGTTCAAAAAACATCGGTTATCAACAAGAGGCCGAATAAATCGTTCATATATACTGCTTTTGGGAGCATTTTTTGAGTCAAACTAAATTAACGGTTACTACATCATATAGGGTAAGGGGATACAATGTTAGCCTAGCTCTTTCATTCGGCCTATGTACCAAATGTGTCATTAATTTAGCGATAATCAACAAAATCATGTTGCTATTAGCATGGTAGATGTAATTCGAAGCAATTTGGACAATATAAATCATCTGCGTTCACTTCTGTTCATCTGTTCACTTCTGCGTAATTTTTGATTTCTTGAACTTTTGAGGCATCAGGATTTCACTGGTTATGCTGAACAGATGATCTAAACGATTTCAAGTGATCTAGATATGGCTTAATTGAATCGATAAAGCAAGCTATGCAGACTGGATGTGCAGAAAATAGTTACACGCTACAAACTAACTGTTCCAACAGCTGAAATAACAATGATTTTATCAGAAAATCTTAAACCCAATGTTGGGTACATTTTTTTTTGTATGTTCCCAACTATGGCCTGTTGTATCAATAACGCTTGGTAAAATATCAAATGGAAATGCATGAGTTTGCGGTTGTTTATATTCAAATGGCTCATATGAACACAACCCGAAGGAACAAAATCATTGTATAGTGAATTATAATGTTTTCATTATTGAATGGCTGATAAATCATTTATGAACACCACTTAAGTGTTTCGAGGCAGTTTTACTTTAGTTTGTTTGGTGAAATCTTGTATTAGGTAAATCAAATCCAGAAAGCAATGCTTTGAATCATAAAATTGGAAAAAAGGCGTACAAAGACTGCGTTTTGTAATAAATCCATCGACTGGGACGAAGTTGCATCCATGAATAGACCCAATTTGGTGCTAACAGATCGACATTAAATCCATATCCCTCGAATGTCTCTAACTTTATAAAAAGAGTTGTGTAAATTTTCGTGATATATACTACCAAATATCTTATCAAACTTATCTTAGCAAGTGTCTAAATAGTTGAATCTCGCTTACAGCTTAAAAACTTTATGAGTTATAATAAAACATGTAGTCGATCGTTGCATAATAGGCTGAGTTCCCAAGCAACACAAAACTGTCAAAATTAGTTGCATTTACTTGATTGTGACTTACTAAGGTCTCATTGAAGTTAATTATACTGACTTGCAACAAGTGTGCTGCAAGGGTTAAGGGACATATACCCTATATCGGTGTTTTACAGAACCAAGTGCTTCCCTGGGTGAAGGCCACTTTCTCCGAGAACAAAAAAGTTGTCCTACAGTAGGATGGAGCGCCGTGTCACACGTCCAATCGAACCCAACAATGCACTGTGGTCCAGGGAGAAAAATTAGGTGGAATAAATTAATAACTCAAAGAATATGAGAGATGGCGTATTGATGTCTTCACCAATAAAATAATTGACTATCAAACTTTTTTGTTTTGATTGATAGAAATACAAAATGTGCTACAAAGTAATGAAACATAAAAAGCATTAAAACTTTGGAGAAGACTATTTTTGTCTATCTCTTCTATTTTTTGACAAATATATATTTTTCAGGCCTACTATGTTCAACGCGATTGTAGTTTATATAAAAATGAATATTTGCTCCTTTGACATCATACCCGTACACCTTTTCTGTGAAAAGTTATCATCAGTTTTGTTGTTTTTTAACCGATACATTCAAGCGTTCCATTTCTAAAAGGCGCAAGTGAAACCGATAGTTATATATACCATTTGAATAAGTATATCTCGAAGTACATATAAACAAAATTTGGGAAAGGTCTTTTTTTATTTTGCTTAAAAGCAGCACGTTGAGAACATCATTTTTAATGCCGCAAATCTACAACCGTATTCCACTGGGGATCACATCAAAGCAAGCTTTGCTTTTTTTGGCTTCAAATTTTCGTGTTACGTGCTTTCAAAATGAAACAAGGTAAGTAAATTGGTTGTTTGACCATTGTTATTTCAATAACGCGAATTTTAATTCAATAGCAATTCCCCTTGCCGTTCTCATCTCTCTTCTAATGAAAGGAGCTAAAGAAAAAGATTTGTTGGAATTTGTAAAGAAAAGGTATTCCGAAGAAAAACTTAAAGTTGATTTGGTGCGTAAGAAGCTTCATCTGGTGATGCTGAAGTTTCAAAAATTATGGTGTGCAGCTGGACGAAAACGTGAACGGTTTTTGAACATCAACAATACTTTTTTTTTTTTTTAATAATCATTTATTTGTACAGGTTCAATCGAAATAACTTTACAGAGCCAAATTTTCATATTTTTATACATCATTTATCTTAAAACTAAAGTTAGGAGGAAAGAGCCGATTACTCGCGGCCGTCTCGAGGTTAATAGGAATTACAAATTACGGATGGGAAAGAGGGTGGGAATTTAAAGTATGGTTTACATAACACATTAAATTTACATTCTAAATTATCTTAACACTTATAACTATACAATTTACGGTTTTCTTTTGACTTGGACATTTTTTGAAAAAGAAAAAAAAACACACACATACATATATATTAAAAAAAAACTTAAACTAAACATACAGGTTAAACTAACTACAATCTAAGGCTAATGTTAGTCAAAAACACATAAATGAGTTTCATGTACTCCAAATCACGTACAGCCAAAATATCTCGAATTGGCACATTGGGTTGTCTACCTCGAGCCCGAAGGGAATCATAAAGCTCAGATCTGACTCCAGAATGTTCAGCACAAGACCAAATAACGTGATCTGCGTCCTGATAGTCTTGTCCACATCACAGAGATTGCTGTCGCTCAGCCCAACCCGGTATAAATGAGCGTTCAAAGAATGATGATTAGACATGAGGCGAGACATGACACGAATGAAGTCTCGACCCACATCCATCTCCCTAAACCAAGATTTCTTCGACACCTTTGGGATGATAGAATGTTGCCATCGCCCCAAATCTCCTTTACTCCATTTATGCTGCCAGCTAACGAGTGACTGTTGACGAAAAATAGGAAAAATTCGTTGAAGGCGATTTGTCGATCACAAATATCGCCTTCTATAGCGCCCACCTTTGCAAGCGAGTCCGCTTTCTCATTGCCCGGAATTGAACAATGAGATGGGACCCATACAAAGGTGATGATAAAATAACGCGAAGATAAAGCACTTAGAAGCTCCTGTATTTTCATGAGAAAATACGAGGAGTGCTTTACCGGCCTCAATGAGCGAATAGCCTCTATAGAACTGAGACTATCCGTAAAAATGAAGTACTGATCCGGTGTTAATGAGGCAACAATTTCTAGCGTAAAATGTATTGCCGCTAATTCAGCGACATATACGGAACAAGGAGCTTGAAGTTTACGGTTGGCGCTATAAATTTCATTAAATATACCAAAGCCTGCTGACTGCTCTATCAAAGATCCGTCAGTGAAGAACGATTTAGTGGAATCAACTTGGCCAAACTTTGCAGCAAATATCACCGGAGCAATCATAGGACGATGATGTTCTGGGATTCCACGAAGCTCCTGCTTCATGGATAAATCAAAATGAACCGAATTGTCGAAATCGGAGAAGCAAACACGATTGGAAATGTTCGGCGAAGGGCTGACATCCTGTGTTATGTACAAATGGTACAAGGTCATGAAGCGAGTTTGAGGATTCAACTCAAGGAGCTTCTCAAAATTTTCGATCACCTCGGGGTTCATAACTTCACACCTGGTGAGGAGCCGGAGAGATAATTCTGAAAACCGATCCGAGAGTGGCAACATGCCAGCCAGCACTTCAAGACTCATGGTGTGAGTCGAGTGCATGCAACCTAACGCGATACGAAGACACCGATACTGAATACGTTCCAGTTTAATGAAGTGCGACCGAGCCGCTGACTGAAAACAAAAACTACCGTATTCCATAACCGACAAAATCGTTGTCCGGTACAACGTTAGAAGATCTTGTGGATGAGCTCCCCACCAGGTTCCGGTAATTGTGCAGAGAAAGTTGATCCTTGGCTGGCATTTTCGCTTCACATACTCAATATGGGATCTCCAGGTGCACTTTGAATCGAACCAGACCCCAAGATATTTAAATGACATAGAATGAGTTATCGGCTTACCCCAAATTTGAAGCTTCGGTTGTGCTGGGTTATGCTTCCTTGAAAAACTACCAACTCAGTTTTCTCCGTAGAGAATTCGATACCTAGCTCTAGAGCCCAAGTAGACAAATTGTCTAAGGTATCCTGTAAGGGTCCTTGCAGATCGACCCCATTGGGTCCCGTGACAGACACTACGCCGTCATCTGCAAGTTGTCTCAACGTACAATTGTCACTTAGACAACCGTCAATGTCTTTGACATAAAAATTATACAAAAGGGGGCTCAAACATGATCCCTGGGGGAGACCCATGTAGCTAAATCGTGAAGCTGTAGAGGTTCCATGAGAGAAGCTCATATGTTTCTCTGACAGCAAATTGTACAAAAAATTGTTCATTAATGGTGAAAAGCCACAAGCGTGGAGTTTATCTGAAAGAACTTCAACAGATACTGAATCAAAAGCCCCCTTTATGTCCAAGAATACAGAAGCCATTTGCTCTTTTTTAGCAAAAGCTAACTGAATATCTGTGGAAAGCAACGCGAGACAGTCGTTCGTTCCCTTACCCCTACGGAAACCATATTGAGTATCTGAAAGCAGGTTGTTCGTCTCAACCCATTTGTCCAGACGGAAGAGGATCATTTTCTCCAACAACTTTCGAATACAGGATAACATCGCGATGGGTCGATAGGAGTTGTGGTCGGACGCGGGCTTACCAGGTTTTTGAATGGCAATAACTCTCACCCGTCTCCAATCATCCGGTACAATGTTGAGTTCCAGAAACTGATTAAACAAGTTCAACATGCGCCTCTTCGCGACGTCTGGGAGGTTCTTAAGCAAGTTGAACTTGATCCTATCAGCCCCTGGAGCCGTATTGCCACACGAAAGGAGTGCGAGAGAGAACTCTACCATTGAAAAGGGTTGGCTAATCTCATCTATCGAATTCGTGTTTTCGCGAGGAATCATCCGTGCCGGCACAGAATCTGGACAAACTTTTCGCGCGAACTTGAGGATCCATTGGTCCGAGTACTCTTCGCTCTCGTTGTTCGTAGTTCGGTTACGCAACCTTCGCGCCGTGTTCCAAAGAGTACTCATCGACGTTTCGCGCGATAGCCCGTTCACGAATGTTCGCCAGTATCCGCGTTTCTTGGCCTTGATGAGGCTCTTAAGTTCGCGTTCGAGAGCCGTGTATACTTCGAAGTGCTCAGGTGTTCCACGTCTACGGAAAACTTTAAACGCGTCGGACTTTTTACGGTAAACCTCGGTGCATTGCTGATCCCACCATGGAGAAGGAGGTTTCCTGCGAGATGACGTCCCTGGAACTGGTCGAGTTTGAGCTTGAAGCGCGCTGTCTAAGATCAGGTTGAGAGGAAGTTATACTCTTCCAGCGGTGAAAGCCTTTCTACCGTCGTTACGGCTTCATCTACTGCTGTCCTAAACTTTATCCAATCGATGTGATGGGTAAGATCATACGTGACGTTGACAGATTTCGACGGATTGAACCCGGTGGCAACCGAAATTTTTATGGGCAAGTGATCACTACCGTGGGGATCTTGAATCACATTCCATGTGCAATCCAACGATAATGAATTCGAACAAAGTGTGAGGTCTAATCTACTGCCAACTGAGGATGTACCAGCCAAACGTGTTACTTCTCCATTGTTAAGTACTGTCATATTGAAGTTGTCACAGAGGTCATATATTAGGGAAGACCGGTTGTCATCGTACAGTTCTCCCCAGCCTGTACCGTGAGAGTTAAAATCTCCCATGACCAACCGCGGAGCAGGAAGAACCGAACAAATATCTGAGAGTTGTTTTCGGTTAATGGAGGCTCTTGGAGGAATATATACAGAAGCAATGCAAAGGCTTTTATTTTTAATAACAGCCTGACATGCGACAACTTCAATACCTGGAATGGGAGGAAAATTCACTCTATAGAAGGAGTAGCACTTTTTGATCCCCAAAAGTACTCCCCTCCACGCGAATCCTCACGATCAAGACGAATAATATTGAAATCATGAATCGGAAGATTGATTTCGGAAGAGAGCCATGTTTCACAAAGAGCGAATGCATCACAACCGGTAGTGTGAGCTAAAATTTAAAAGATTCCAATTTAGGAATCAAACTTCGACAATTCCACTGTAGAACAGTGATCAAATCCTCGACCTCATTTGGAAAATTATCCATCGAAGGAAATGATAGCTGCAAGGAGGGGCCACTTAATTGTCAATTTCTTCAAAAAAGTCTTCACTGTTGGAAGCATTGCCAAAACAATGCTTTTGAGAGGGTCAGAAATTTCGAGGTACTTAAAGATACCTTCGGCAATGTCATCAAATGAGAACAGCCCACTAGAGGAGGGGGCTTCTGTTCTTAAAATTGGGGCTTCAGGGGTTTTGGATGTCCCCGGGAGAGATGGAAAGTCCTGGCTGTAGTTAGTACTACGAAAACCAGGTGGACTAGGATTTTCCTTTTTCCACCTCTCCTTGAATTGGGCAAGCTGGTTTTGGGCTCCGGTTCAGCAACTTTCCGTGGGCGGACGCGTCTTCGCTTCCGTGAAGCACCTTCCGGAAAGCTGAATGATGTTCCCTCTTCAGCCAAATCAAAGTCAGACTCGTCATCTGACAGAGGAGCAAAGGGATTTGTATTGACATTGGGTGATGGTGAGGCTTTTTTCACCATTTCGGCGAAAGATTGCTTGGAACGCTGTTTTAGCGAGCGTTCTAATTTTTCCCCGCGGTGTTTGTATGCCGGGCATGATGAAAGAGCATGAGGTAAGGTTCCCTTGCAGAAAGCGCATTTTGGTGTGCTGTCTACGCAGGCGCCATCCTCATGTTTCTCCCCGCAAGTTGAGCAGCGTGCCTTATTGCCGCAATGGGAGGTCGTACCATCTGCTTGCATTTTTGGCAGATCATGATCCGAGGTACAAAAAACCGCATAGGTAGTCGAACTTTTCTCAACTCGACGTATTGTGGGAGGGCTGAGCCAGAGAAAGTCACACGAAACGAGTCTGAGGGGTAAATTTCTTTTCACCCTTAGTGATCGATACGGTGCCTAGTTTTCGCACATCGAGTATCTTGACTGAAGGAAGCAGAGGGTTCTTGAATCGACCAACCCCTGCTTCAACAGGATCTCAGGGGTCAAACTCGCTTCGGAGACCACACCTTCTATCTCAATACCTCGAGCTGGGATGTACACTAAATACTCCAGTGTAAAAAATTGAGAGACAGCAATTTCGTTAGCTTGTTTAAGGCTGGACACAACGACTTTTAATTTATTGTGTCTCACCTCAATTATCTCGGTCACGGCCGAGAATCGTTTCGTCAGATCGTTTGAAATCTGGTAAATGTTGAGAGGTTTCGTTTTGGGCCGAAAATAGACAACCCAAGGACCAGATGAACTATCTGGATAAGCACGCGATCGGGTAGCTTTGAGAGCTACCCCATCATTTTGCGCCATAGATGATTCATCTTCCGATAAATCATCCATGGCTCGCTTGTGGGAGCTTATGGCGCTCAACCACTAACGTAATTATCTACAATCAATCACAGATACACAAATTAAACCTAAGCACACACACTCACACACTCTCAGTCACTCTCCACACTACACACACACACACAAGAGCGAGAAACAAAAACTTATCTTATATACTAATAAAAACTTATCTTATATGTATCACTGATCTACTGCAGACGGGCGACGAATATGCTGCTGCTGCCGAGCGACGATGAGTGGCCGCGTGTACCGTCTAGGCGTGGAGCTGAACGATGATGATGATGTTGTTGGTCGGTGGTGGTTAGCAGATGAACGACTGCACGCTACACACAATGGACTGCTGGTGTGCGTTCCGTATAGATGCGGAGCAAAATGGCTTTTAGATCGGGGCAATATTGCTAATTGCAATTAATGACGTTGTTGCCCTGCTAGATCACACAACGTTTTCTTCTTCAGAAACGGAATTTCACTCGCGATCGAGAAAAACTAAATGAAACTGACTTGTCTTGCAATAACACCCTAGTGAAAAACTTCCAAAGCTACGGAGAGCGGATCGAACGAACTGTACGTTCGCTTGTTCACTGAACCGTCATCAACAATGCGGCTTGAAGGAAAATTTATTATCGATTTTACATCTACATCAAAACCATCCGCCGGCCGTCCTTCAAAACCGTTCAAAGACGCAAAACGAAAACTAAAGAAAAAAAAGGTTGAACCTCTTCTCAGCCAATATTCGGTAGATGAAATCTCGTTTGCTGCAGCAACTTCCGTAGCGTCGGCTGGGTTCCGGAAAGCTGGTAAGTTGATAGAAAAATTAGCACAAAATCCTGAAACAGCAGCGGCCAATCTACAATCTTCGACGGAGAAGCGACAAGAAAAAATTAATCCACTTACAGCTGCGGAAGGTCTTGCATTCTTATGCAAGAATGGGTTTTCAAAAGCTCAATACATGGATATTCGGCAGGTTAATTTGAGTAGAGGAGCAGATATATACCCATCGTATAGTAAATTAGTCGAAGCTAAGAAATTGTGCTATCCTACAGGTATTTGAACATTTACTCAGAAACATGGGTTACGTATTTATTGTATTTATTACTATTAGATCTGTCCATCCGACCATCTGTTGCTGAAGTATCGTTACAGAATGTCGTTTACCACACCACGAAGCGCCTTTTCCAAAGCTTGATTAGTCGAGTCATGTCTCAAGACATGGTGCTATATGATGAATATACACTTTTATACAAATGGGGTTGTGATGGCAGTAGCAATCACGCACGATATAAACAACGTTTTATCGACGAGGACGAGGATCACGAACTGCAGGAATATAGAGATTCTCATATTTTCGCATTCTCGTTAGTTCCTTTACGGTTGATTGGACATCGTATATCTGACGGTACTGAAGAAATTACTTGGAATAATGATCTTCCTTCATCAATTGCCCCAAACTAGTATTTGCAAAAGAATGCGCAAAGCTAACTAAACGCGAGGTTCTTCTTATGAATGTGCAAATTCAAAATTTGAAGAATGTTGTGGTAACGTTATCCAAGCAAGTTGTTTCTGTTAAACCAGTGATGCTGTTTACGATGATGGACACCAAAGTCGTCAACGATTTGACTGGAACCAACTCGCAAGCCTGCTATATTTGTGGAACATCTGGCAAACAACTGAACAATTCCAGAAGTGGTCTAGACTCTGATGATCCTGGCAAATATAAATATGGCTTTTTTCCTCTTCATGCGTATATAAGAACTATGGAAATGTTATTGAGAGTGTCTTATAGACTGGTGCTTGATAAACCTACATGGCGTGTTAGCAAGTCAAACAGAGCGGTAAAAGCTAAGGAAACGGAAATTCGAAAGAAAATGCATGAGGAATTGGGTAAGAATAGTATATTCTTCAATCTTTTCAAATTGACTTCATCTAACTATATCTTGCGTTTTTTTCACAGTCTTACGCATTATTGAGCCGGTTCCAGGAGGTGATTAAAAAAGCAAGAATCAATTATAATTCTTTTGAAGATTATGCCGAAGAGACTAGAGCATTGTACGAGATGTTATATGGTTGGTATGCGTTGTTTCCAACAGTCCATAAACTTCTTGTTCATGGAGCCGCTATAATTAAATATACGGTGCTTCCAATCGGAATGTGCAGCGAAGAAGTTCAAGAGACAAGAAACAAGTGCATTCGGAAATATCGGGAGTTCCACTCAAGAAAGTTCAATAGAACAGTTAATATTGAAGATGTCTTCAAAAGGTTGCTCTTATCGTCAGATCCTGTAATTTCGTTGACTAATAGGATATCTTCGAAAAAAACAGAATTACCTGAGAAAGCCAGGCTCTTAATTAGTGAATAATGAGTTTCAACTTTTCTTTTATTAGTAAGTAATAAACTCTTGCATAAACATTACACAACATTTTTTTTGATGATGACAAATCAAGTTACAATGCTACTTTAAGATAGATTTACTTACGTTATATGCATCAGGACATGTTAATAATTCATCTAGTCTATAAACGCTTGAAACAAATCTGATAATTGCAGATTTGCGGCATAAAAAATGATGTTTTCAACGTGCTGCTTTTAAGCATAATAAAAAAAAACCTTTCCCAAATTTTGCTTAAATGTACTTTGAGATATACTTATTCAACTGGTATATATAACTATCAGTTTCACTTGCGCCTTTTAGAAATGTAACGCTTGAATGTATCGGTTAAAAAACAACAAAATCGATGATAACTTTTCACAGAAAAGTTGTACGGGTATGATGTCAAAGGAGCAAATATTCATTTTTATATAAACTAAAATCGCGTTGATCATAGTAGGCCTGAAAAATATATATTATTCAAAATATGCCAGGAATTCTGTTTTTTTGCTTTTGTTTCTTTGAGTGCGCTATATCTCAAAAAATAGAAAAGATAGACAAAAATAGTCTTCTACAAAGTTTTAATGCTTTTTTATGTTTCATTACTTTGTAGAACATTTTGTATTTCTATCTATCAAAACAAACAAGTTTGATAGTCAATTATTTTATTGGTGAAATTAGGTGTATAGGACACTTTTGCTAAAAAAGCAACATAAGCTAACTAGAAACTGTTCAGAAGACATCATTACGCTATCTCTTATATTTTTGGAGTTATTAATTTATTCCACCTATTTTTTCTCCCTGGACCATAGTGCAATGGTTGAACGATAACATGAAGTTTTGGCCGAATGATCAGTGGCCCCCAGTCCACATCTTAATCCGCAGGATTATTCGATTTGGGCATATGTTGAAGCACGATCATGCAAAACATCACACCCTTGTGTGAAAACCCTGAAGTCAACCATAACCATAACCCGCACATGGCTGTCAATGTCGGAGGACTACGTCAAAAAGGCATGCTCTGGCTTCCGGCGTCGGCTCGAGGATGTTATTAATAAAAATGGAGGACACATTGGATAAATTTGTTTAAAAGGACTTTATAGAGATAACTGCACTCGAAAATGTTGATATTATTGCTTGAATAAGTTGAAAATGGGATTTGAAAGATATAGAACAAATGTTCGCATTATTTTCTGCCGCACCCTGTACATTAAGATGAATGTTGATATTCCGTATCGGTCATCTGCTCTTAATTGTAGCTGCTGAAGTACACACTTTTCTCCAGCAAATTGCGGTGGCTACTTCATTTACATGTTCCAAAGAGAATCGGTATACATTACTAATAAACTGTCGGGCAAAAAAATCATTTCAAAACAGTCAAAGTCATGAATTGCACATTGAAATATTCATATTTAATGAAGAAATGGTGCGTTAGAAACACATATTCCTCGAAGACAATTTATTTTATGACTGACTTTTGAAGGCTCCACTGTGACCCTTCCGATAAGTTTCCGGTTCGCATGAACCGTTTAAATCCGATGACCTGTTCTAAATTAGACTTGCCCTGCTCCATCGTATGAGATTAATTTGAAGCAATTAAATCGCAATCTAATTGATAGTTTGAAAACTTGACTTCTCTTGTTCTCGCCGCTTGTCTTAGACCCACGGAAGAGAAGCAAGATTTCATACTCAAGAAACCATCATTCGGATACACCGACGAAATCCTTGGCAAACCCGTTGGAACCGACTGAAATCTATATCGAGCGAAAAGTTAAACAAGCGTAAATAAATCACATTAGCGACGACGGCTGAACTAGCAAGAACACGAGCGGAAAACTCCCCTTTGGTTTGCTGTACGGCCAATGAGAATTACTCAGAATTGTGGTTTAAAGTTTACTCTTTTGCCCGGTAACGACTGTTTGAATATGAATATCCCCGACCTTAAAGCTCAACATTTCACACTGGTTAGTCCAACTCAACTCAATTTGAGGGCTTTTTTCATTTGCCGTGTGTTGGTTTTGTCTGGGAAAGTTGCTATCATGTGTATTTTCTCCACCTATTTTCCGCTACCCAGACAGCATCGGGCGCGCACCGGAAGAGAAGTTTGCCAAACTGAACCAAGCATGGCACAGGTCTCTCGCCAGCATTACTCTAAACAGATTAGACACAGCCAACATCAAGAACCTTGCAATTTGATGAAGTGTGAAAATTGTTTAGACAGATTTAGCAACAACAATTTCCTTTCGACAACAAGCGAACGGATATTAGTGGAAAGTTTTCGTCGGGTTCTGACATATGCGCGGGTGTCTTTAGAACAGTTGAGCTTGAAATTTATGTTGGGATGCCAACTTTCTTGTTGATGGGTCTGAAGAGTCACTTGAATATTGCACTAATCTGCAACTGCACGCTTAAGCAATGCGATTAATCGCGCTATTTAATTTAGAAGTCAGCTACCGTTCTTCTCTATATTCGGTGAACTATCTGATGACTGCAACGTTAACATGAGAACACTAAATCCTACTTCATTCACTTCCAAGCTACCTTCGTAAAAATCGCACATCCCATACAAGGGAGCATCGCTTCAAATTTGAAAAGGTGCCCAATTATTTTGTACATCCTCGTTCAACAGGATGTCGTTCATGTTCGTGCATCTGAACTCAAATGCAGGTTTTTTCACGCTTTGTCAATGTCGCAACATGACATCCAGCCAGCCACGAGCACTGAAACTTCGCGTCACAACCCCGCACTACATAGGTATAGTGACAATCTAGCCCATCCCGAACCCGGAGATGACAAAGTTGATGCATGCACTTAACTATACCAACGTTGCGAGTGTGTGGATGGGGAAAGAGGGGGGCGGGGACTGCCTTTGCTGCATCTCTTTCTGTTGAACAAGCAGCCATAAATTGATGCGTGAAAGTTGGCTACATATCGATATGAGTGCACTTTTTGACACACCAGATGCTTTGAACATGGTCCTGGATTACGACGGATGACACGGTTCTACCCATGTGTTTGCGATGCACCGGGCTCGGAACATATCTCCGGAATGTTTAAGGATGTGCCACCGACCATGGACATGGACACGATGCACGTAATCAGGGCGATATCACACATTGCTTCGTCATGTTGATATTATCTTCTACTTCTGGACTTTGTACGCTGCTGGAGCGAGCGTTTTTTGGCCCGTGAATGATATTCGTAGTTTCGGGAAAATTCACGATTATTAGAATTCTGTCAGCAACCTACAATATAAAGGGCGAACACGAAATTATTGCGACACCGAAAATGTCATGCCAATTTTCTTATAATGTTTAGAATCAATCCAAAATTTTAGGGTAGTTTTATACATATATTTACTTCAAAAATCAAAAGAAAAGTTAATCGATGGAGCCTTGAGTGTAAAATTGAACGCATTTTCGCTTGATGCCCTCCATCAAAGTCTTTTCAGTGTCATCCGGTACCAGTTTCTCAGTTTTTTTTCCATTTTCTTAACATGTCCTTCTCGTCTTTGACTGTCTTCTTGCTCTTCCGAACTTCCCGCTTCATCATTGCCCAGTACTGCTCCACCGAACGCAGCTCCGGACAGTTTGGTGGATTCATGTCCTTTGGAACAAAATGGACAGAATTGGCCTCATACCACTCCAGGACACTTTTAGAATAGTGGCATGATGCCAAATCTGGCCAAAATAGCGGAGTTTCATTGTGCTGCTGCAAGAACGGCAAAAGGCGCTTCTCGAGGCACTCAGATTTGTAGATCTCGCCATTTACTGTGCCCTTTGTCACGAAAGGCACACTCCTCAGTCCGCAAGAGCAGATGGCCTGCCAAATGAGATATTTGGAGGCAAACTTCGACATTTTCTTCTTCTTAAATTTGTCGTCCACATAGAACTTGCTCTTGCCGGTGAAAAACTCCAACCCCGGAATTTGCTTAAAATCGGCTTTTATATACGTTTCGTCGTCCATCACACAGCAGCCATATTTTGTCAGCATCTTCTCGTAAAGCTTCCGTGCCCAAGTTTTAGCCGTCGATTTTTGCCGCTCATCGCGGTTTGGGAAGTTCTGTACCTTGTATGTATGTAGTCCAGCTCTCATTTCAAAAGAGCATTTTATGAGACATTTCTGATTCAGACTTTACAATCAAGAATCAAAGTTGACTATAAGCAGTGGCCTAGCTGCTGTGGAAAGCAATCCCAAGTATCATTGCCAAAACCATCCAGCTTTATTAAGTTTTATTAAAGTTTTATTAGCCACTAGAAAACAATTTGGTTTTATCATGGCACCAAAAGGAGACAATAGGTTTGATATTTTAGTCAGGTTTATAAGAACCAACACAGCTTGTTTACAATGATCACAAAACTTGTTTTCTCAAATTCCTTTTGCTCGTATTTCGACTTAATGAACACTTAAAATGCGGTTTTGAAATGCCGTTTACGAACTCATACATAATCTTATTTTGGCAGTTGAAAAAGCATTAAAGAGCCCCTTTTTTATCAAGTAAATGCATCAAACGGCAAATTGGCATTGAGGGAAGTTGTTAGATTCAACGGGGTTTTAAAACATCAAAAAACACGACCAAACAGTTTTATTGTAGTCACTACGAAGAAAAATTGGCTCTCCGGTAAAACTGTGATTTTTTTCAATAGCCAAATTGTAATATAAGAAAACGGTAATTGAAATGTGCGAAAATAATTTTAAATATTATGCAAATTAACTGTAGATCGGAGACCAATTTCGGCATTCTTTGGATGACCTTATTGAATTCCATCAATTTTCAGGATATTCATGATTAATTTATCGAATAGATTTGTTTTTTAATTTTGTTATGGTATGAATTTTCGGCTTTTATCGTGCCAATATTCACCATAAATTAAATACGCAAATGAATAAAAGCAGTAAAAAACTCAATTTTTTATGGATATTCTACTATCAAACAAAATTTTCCGCAATACCAGAACTTTTTGCTGAGATATTATTACCTACTAAATGAACCAGAACAGCCGAGAGTCCAACAAAGCCCGTCTGATCCACTGGGTGTTAGGCTAAGTTGTCCGTTGTAATTCGCTCTTTGTTTAAAGTTTCAGTCTGTGCAACCTCAAGTTAAAGACGGTGTAAATTGATTTAAAAAAAGAGGAGATTATGGGGTTCATTTGAATCCCAAGGTGACGGAAACTCTTTCTTGCTGTTCAGCATTGCTCATGAAGGTGTTATTAGACGAGCAGCGTTCAACATGCGGGACGCGATTCTCAACAGATCCAGTTAATTTAGCTGTCATGTTTGGTAGAACATTTTAGGCGAAGTAAAAGCTGCACACTAGACTTAAGCGTGAAGTAAGGAAGATTGGATTGAAGTTAAATACGTCCAAAACAAAGTATAAGCTGAATAAAGTGAAACGATTGACGGAAATGAGTTCGAGATAGTCGAGGATTACTACACCCAAAAGTTGAAATTGTAGCAAAAAATGCAATTGCAGTTTTTGCAATCATATCTTGACAAATCCGCATGATTCTGAAAAGACAATTTTGCCCATCATGATCCACAAAACTTGTTATGGTTTAAACAAAGCCATGCAAGTGTGTGCAAGCGGTTATCGCTGTGTGCCTAGTGCCTCGACAGTCGCAGCAACCGTTGGGTTTTTTGTTTATCCGTCAACAACTTCTCAATATGGGTGAGACAATGGCACAGAACACCGCTACGCAATTTGCCATTGTTGCTATTCCGCTGTCAAGTGTTCTATTTTTATTTTCACTCGTCATCACACTCCCATCTCCCTCTCATCACATCACCATGCGTTTTATGAAATAAACGAAGCCATGTAAGTGTGTGCGACCGACATTTGCTTCATTGTTGTAAAGTTGAGTGCGAAGCAACTGTAGGGCTTTTATTCCATTCACCCCAACTTGTGTGGTGACTTGGTGGTTACAATGAAGAGCCGTTATGCTGACGGTCGCGGTTCAACTCTCAGTAGCGGATCGTAATCTTTTTTGTGTGAGCCATTGAATTTACTACTACTAATCAACTGTACAACCTCACGCACACATTGAATTTTTCTAATCGAATTGATGTGTTGCTTTTTGCCCACGACCAATGTTGCATTTTTTCTCCAAGTTGCGATCCATTACGAAAAATGAAACCAAATCATGCGAAATTGCATTACAATCATGCTTTTTTTTATTTTGGGTGCAGGTTTATTTGCATCGTATCCAAAAACTGCAAACGATCCTTTTTGATTGTGCGGTTAGGCGCCCGCATATTGACGACCAATCGAAAATTATCTTTACCCTTAGTCACTGCTGACATACCGCTAATACAGTTGGGGACTAATGTCACGCGTTCGATCATGCCTTCTGCTCGCATTTCTTGTCACCTGACTTTTGCGCCTACCCTGTTTGGTGCGGAACATTATAATAAGCGTTTTTCGTCGGGGAAAGAGACGCATCGACGCTTGATCAAGACACCGGGAACTCAGGGGAACATTATAGTTTTTTTTTTGCTAGATTATTTCGCATCAACCTGGCGGTATACTTAGATCGCTTGCAGTTAATATTCTTAAAAGAGAACGGGAAGCTTGATACATGACGCAGAATTAAGCAATAATTTCTTGTTGACGGCTCCTGGCGACTTCGATTAGAGCCTTGAACGCACATTCAACAGAAATGGGACTCTTGGGCGCGTAAGATCGAAGATCGCTATTACCAGATACTAGAACGAAGCTTAGCCTAGCGTTGCCAGAGTTGAACTCATTCGTCAGTTTCAACCAACCACCAGCCCAGTGAACAAGCAAACGGTGCAGTTCGTTCGGTCAGCTCGTTGCTTGGAATCTTTTCACAAGTTGTTTCAAGTCTTAAGGTTTACTTTTTTTCTGAATCACGAGTGAAATCGAGTATTGGTTTCTGAAGTTGAAAACGTTGTGTGTTAGGCAGTGCAACAACGTCATTAATTGCAATTAGCAATATTGCCACGATCTAAAAGCCATTATGCTCCGCATCTACACGGCACGTGCCAGGCACGGATGATTCCTCGCGAAACCACGAATTCGATAGATGAGATCAGCCAACCTTTTTCATGGTAGAGTTCTCTCTTGCGCTCTTTTCGTGTGGCAATACGGCTCCAGGGGCTGACAGGATCAAGTTCAACTTGCTCAAGAACCTCCCAGACGTCGCTAAGAGGCGCACGTTGAACTTGTTTAATCAGTTTCTTGAACTAAACATTGTACCGGATGATTGGAGACGGGTGAGAGTTATTGCCATTCAAAAACCTGGTAAGCCCGCGTCCGACTCCTATCGACCCATCGCGATGTTATCTTGAATTCAAAAGTTGTTGGAGAAAATGATCCTCTTTCGCCTGGACCAATGGGTTGAGACGAATAACCTGCTTTCAGATACTCAATATGGTTTCCGTAGGGGTAAGGGAACGAACGACTGTCTCGCGTTGCTCCACAGATATTCAGTTAGCTTTTGCTAATGAAGAGCAGATGGCTTCTGTATTCTTGGATATAAAGTGGGCTTTTGATTCAGTTTCTGTTGAAGTTCTTTCAGATAAACACAACGCTTGTGGTTTTTCACCATTAATGAATAATTTTTTGTACAATTTGCTGTCAACGAAACATATGAGCTTCTCTCATGGAACCTCTACAGCTTCACGATTTAGCTACATGGGTCTCCCCCAGGGATCATGTTTAAGCCCCCTTTTGTATAATTTTTATGTCAAAGACATTGACGGTTGTCTAAGTGACAACTGTACGTTGAGACAACTTGCAGATGACGGCGTAGTGTCTGTCACGGGACCCAATGGGGTCAATCTGCAAGGACCCTTACAGGATACCTTAGACAATTTGTCTACGTGGGCTCTCGAGCTAGGTATCGAATTCTCTACGGAGAAAACTGAGTTGGTAGTTTTTTCTAGGAAGCATAACCAGGCAGCGTGCCCTGTACCGATTGATAGACTCACTAAAACGATCGTCGAGCATTTTTATCTCGGCCAGACGGTGGACCTCTGATGTTCTTGTCCTCGGAGGGGTGTTCAGGATCATCCTGAGGAACTTATTTTGAACACGTTGAAGCTTCAGGTGATGTGTTTTTGCGCAACTCTCCCAGATTGGCATGCCGTATTCGATGACTGGAAGTATGATTTGCTTGTAGACAGCAAGCTTGTTTTTCAGGGATAATGTAGACCTTCTGTTGATCAATGGGTACAGTAGCTTCAACAGAACGTTACACTTTGTGACAGTTTTGTCAATCTGTTCCCTGAAAATAAGCTTGCTGTCTATTGTAACGCCAAGATAGAAATTTGGCTCATTCCACCGTTGTGTTGTTTAGGCTAATTTTACAATCCTCAGGCGGAACAAGTCTGGGAGAATTTGAGTGTGGGAAGAGGATGACCTGGGTCTTCGCCGCGTTGATGCAGATCTTCCATTCGGTGAAGTATTCAGACAGAACATTCAGGCTTCGCTGTGAGCACTCTTATTACTCTATTATTGTGGACGACTGCGGTATCATCGGCGAACAAAGACAGAGATCCATTTTTAGGGAGCGGGGGTATGTCCGAGGTGAATAGGTTGAACAGAAGTGGACCTAGTATACTTCCCTGCGGAACACCGGCGGAAATCTCCTGTGCATCGGAAACTGCACCTTGCAGCGAAACACGGAATGTCCTGTCCGTCAGATAATTTTCAATTATCTTTACCAGAAAGATGGGATGATTGTATCGATGCAGCTTGTACACCAAGCCATCATGCCACACGTTATCAAAGGCCTTCTCGATGTCGAGAAGTGCCATGGCAGATGATTTCGAAACAGACTTGTCCCGTCTGAGGATGATAATGACTCGATTAAGTTGGTGAATTGTCGACCGACCACGTCGGAAGCCAAATTGTTCGTCGAGTAAGATGTTCAGCTCGTCGGCAGATGAAAGAAGCCAACGGTGGATCGCTTTCTCAAATAGCTTGGATAATCCTGAGAGAAGGCTGATGGGCTTATAGCTCTTGGAAGAGGAAGGATCTTTCCCAGGTTTCTGGATAGGGATGACTTTGGCTGACTTCCAACACGAGGGAAGTAGCTAAGTCGCAGGCATTTGTTGTAAATCAACGCCAGATGGTTATAGAACTGAGGGCTTAATTGCTTGAGCTCCAAGTTCATGATGTTGTCGAAACCTGGGGCCTTCATGTTCTTTGAGCCTTTGATATAAGCCAACAATTCGTCTGCTGAGATCTCCAACTCCTCTGTGAAATCGTTGGAGCTTAGATGGATGTTAGTAATAAGCGCAAACGGCAGCTTCATGTGGACTGGTGATGTTTTGTCCGAGATTATGGGAGCTGACGAAGTGTTGACTTATCTCAGCAGCCTTCTCTGCAGGAGTTATCAAGTGATCGTTAGGGCCATTGCTGTCTAGTGGGATCAACGGTGGAATGGGTCTTGGCGTAGTTTTTAAAATTTTGGTCAACTTCCAGAATGGCGTTGCACAATCTGGGAGAGAGCGGATCTTGTCGGCAAAATTGTTATTTCTGAGATCCACCATTCTGGCCTTAATAATTTGGGCCATCCGATTGCAATGACTTTTTAAAGTAGGCAGACTAGTTCGCTGGTACTGCCTCCGGGTAGCGTTGCGTAATTGTATAAGTTCTTTAGTGGGTCTATCAATGGGTACAGAGTTGTTCACCTGATCTATCACCGGTACATGTTGCTCCCGGGCCTGGGAGATCGCTTGCTCGATGCTCTGCAGCTGCCGTTCGATGTCATCAACCGAATCGAGGTGCATGTCGAAATCGATGTTGTCGTCAGCTTGTTGTCGGAACCTCTCCCAACTGGCGCGATGGTAGTTTCGTCTGGTGATTCGATGCCGGTAGACCGAGGAGCCAACTTCGTCCACCACCGGATAGTGGTTCGAGCTGAGCTCCTGGTGCACGACCGGCTGGGCGATGTTGTTCCCCATGTTCGTGAGGAAGATGTCGATTGTAATGTCCCTCTTCCAGGTCTTCTTGCAGAATTATTCCCTTCTGGTTGCGCCGGGTGTTTCCCCAGGTTTCATGTCGATTTTAGATGTGAGATGTCGATGGCCTTCCTGTTAAGGAAGTCACCGAGCTCTACGGTTCCAGCATTCCAATAAATGAACTCAGATCATGAAGTTTTTCTTTTCTACACTTCCGTACGCTGGTTGTCGAAGGGTAATGTACTCAACCGTGTTTTCGAGTTGAAGGATGAGATCCAAACGTTTTTGAAAGCTCAAGGGAAAAATGTTTTCCCTGCACATTTTAATGAAGGAGACGTTCAGAAGCGTCTTGCTTACTTAGCTGATATTTGTGAGCATCTAAATTTGCTGAAATTGAAACTTAAGGGCAAATCCAACCTTGTTCAAGATCATCTTCATGCATTCGCGGAAAAATTAAAAATTTGGCGCCGAATAGTTAAGATGTTGCCATGTTTGATCGTCTGTGCAATATGACCGATAAAGGAGCAAGCGGGCTGACTTCGGCTCTCCAAGCAGAAATTATTGCACATTCACTGGAGCAGCAATTTGAGAAGTATTTCCCCGAGTTGATGCAAGAAGTAGCTGCTTTAGTACGCAACCCGTTTTCATCTTCATTGGATGTGGCTAGCCTTCCAGATGAGATACAGGATAAATACGATTTGTTTCATGAAAACGAACTGAGCCAGTTCTGGTGAAATATGTATGGCTCGTACCCCAAAGTTTCCATGGAGGCATTGAAGATCCTAATCCCATTTGTGTCAACATACATATCTTTGTGAAAGCGGATTTTCAACGCTACTTCAAATCAAAACGAAGACAAGAAACAGACTGAACGTTGAAGATGACATGAAATTGGCGTGGTCTCAAACACAGCCCTGAGTTTCAAATCTAGTGTCCCAAATCCAGGCGTAGCAATCACACTGAGAGTGTTTTTCCCTGGTTATAACATTAAATGTCGTAATAAATCAAAAAGATCGTAAATTGATGTATTTCTTTATTTTTTATCGCAACATAATCACATTAGTTTTTCAAGGGGGTCGCGGGGCCATTACTGATTCAAAAAGGGGGGAGCCCAAAAAGTGTGGGAACCACTGGTCTAAATCATGCACATCGACATTGTTTGTTTTTTAAAAGTGGTCAATGGCCTCAATGTAAGGATAATGGTTTAAATCGGTAAGAATAATCAAACATATTTTTGTGCATCTCCTTAGAACCTTGTTATCCAAAACGAACCTTGCTGCCAACCCAACCTTGTTGTTCACCACAATGAACAATATTTACGATCTTTATACAGCTCGGAAGATGATCCAATTAGGTAGAGGCGGAATGTTCAGTAGAAGCAACAATTCGCAAAAGGACTGAAAGCTTAAGTCCGGTCCGTTTCAGACGTTGTCTCCTCGATCTTATTCCTCTGTGACTAATGAATATCTCCCCCAGAAAAACGAAAACACAAATCATCAGTCCTACCATCAACGCTATCCAGGCCGGTGCAAGGTCAGCTATACTGAAGAAGTCATCGCTAGTGGGATTATCTGCCAATCCCCAAAACTTGATCGGGTTCAAATGTTTCACCAGCATTTCGCCATGCCAATGGTCTGTCAGGCCGCTCTCGAAGAACACTCTCTGCGTCCACCGCAGTACCTCCAAAAATTGACTTCGAGGCTGCATAAAATAATGATACACGGTCATTTTCAACGTTTCCGGAAGCAAAACGTAACGGTACCGATTGGTTTCAAAATTGAAATTTTTGGGCATGCTTATGAATACTTTTGCCATCGCCTGATCTCCGTAGTAAGCATTTTCTCCGTCCAGGTCAAAAGTAGAATTTACCACCAATGATTTTACAATACTGATATTAGCTACGTGCGGATTGAGATCCAGGTTGGCCTTCAGCTTTATTCCCGACTGTGACAGTTCTTCGATACTTTGAATAGTTCTAGTCGATGGTGGATCGGCCATGAATGCTATAAGCTTGGCTTCGTACGCAGTGGTCATCACGAAGAATGTTATGATCAAGCTGAGGTAGCTTATTTTTTCCCATCGTCCGGCCTGGTGTAAGTCGTACCGTTCTATTCCACAAATAGCCAAAAGTATTGGATCGTTTTTGAACACATCGGGCACCTTAAATCGGAGAACTTCCATGACGACAAGAACCACTATCAGTCCCAGCCATGCCTTCCAAGCGAATGGTTTCACAAACAGCTCTACAACGTTCAATTGCCTACCGGCTGGGACTATGATTGCATCGGATGATGGAATTACTGTAAACAGTGATCGATAACGAGTAGGAACCAATTGATAATATGATAATCTGTCTAGAGAAATGATGATGTTATTCAGTAAACAGAAATTTACGTAACACTCGCCTAATAGTCTCTGGTCATATTTTCTACATGGTTGGGGGACATATCGGATTGTACCATTTAAATACCTAGCCGTTTCTTGGATCCAGTTCACATCCGGTCCTATTGGTTCCCTCAATGTCCGCAGGGTTATATGAGTACTAAATCTCAAACTGTATTTCAAGCTAAAGCCCTTTAGATCCCGGAGCACATCTTGAAACAAATAAGTCGGATTCTTGTAGCCCTTCCAATATGCAAAACGTATATCCATCGGAGCCGATACTAGAACCATCCAGACAATAATAATATGCTCCGTATCGATGGTAACCACTTGGTGGAACTTGCAAGCCGTCAGCAGTGTATTTACGTTTTGGACAACGCTCCACACTCGGACATCGGCGAGCACCATCACATGGCAACTTGGATCCCACACCAATAAAGATTTCCTAAGCGAGAGGTTCAAATTTTTCGATATGTCCCGATTGCCAACGTGAATCACCATCAGGGATGGTTTATTCGGATAGAAGTTGTACGTGGTTTCGAACGAATCGCTCAGAACGACTTTGGCAATGCGATCCAGTTCAGGCGACTGCAGTAATTGGTCCAGGAAGTTATTGTTCGATGGATGCAGTTCGTAGAATATGCAGTTGAAGGTACCAGGCTGATGAGCTGCCAGATAGCTGATGGCGTGGATGATGTAGGTAAGGCTTGGCGACATGGCGTTTGTTTTGTGACTGTTGGATTGGGAATGCAGGTCCCAGTTGTAGAGTGAAAAAGAAACGATTTGTGAATTGATCAACGATTACACACTACTCATGAAGATAAGGTTTTTGTTTTATAGGAAGGGGAATTTCTTTTTAATCGCGCTAAGTGCAGTAGTGAGCAACAAGCTGTGGCTTGACTATGTGGAGAGAGATTTCAATCAATATCGGACCGGAATGTGTCCTGAATGACTATTGAGTCTTGTGCCTTGGGCTTTAAATGGCTTATTCACCCTAAGGTAGTTGGATTTGGTAGCTACAATGATATAATAGCAGACAGACCATTCAGCTATTATTACATTGTACAAAAAATAAATGAATAAAGGGTGTCCATTGAAAACTGAGAATGAATCGAGAAGAAACAGCCCAAAAAATGAGGACTTATTTTGTACAAAGATAAACCATTTGTGCATGGAGCCTTCAGCATGTTAAGTCTACAAACTTAGTCATGATATTGGGGCATGATTTCAGATTAAGATTTCAGTATGCTACCTTACTGGGGTTGCGCTTCCTGCATCGCGTTAGTGGGACTACCTCCTTAGGTATAGCTGACGCGATACAGCGTTTCTTACTCAGCCGCTGGATACCAGGACAGACGCTGCACAGTCGGCAAGAACTGATGAAAACTTAAGAAAAAAAGTCAGTAACTTTTGTCAGTTTTAAGCGCGGTTTGTAAACCAGGCCATTTCCGCTTGGAAATTTTCCGGAGAATCGAATAAAAGCTGTTTCACCGTTCGGCTCAATGAACGAAGATATGGCTGATTTTACCCCACTTCCTCTTGTATTCTTGAATAGTTTAAAATATCTTTGCTTGGAGTGACTCAAGATCAACGAAATAAGGCTAATCTTACGTAAAATTTCTTAAAGAATCGAATAGAAGTTATTTAATATACCGTACGGCTCCGTGAACAAAGATATGGCTGATTTTACCCCACAGCTTCGGTAAAAGATAAATGAAATAAGATAAATAATTCAACTATATGGCTTAAACAGGGATGACATCAGCCATATCTTTGTTCACAGAGCCGTGCGGTAGTTGAAACAGCTTCATTCGATTTTTCAAAAAATTCACATAAGATTAGCACTATTTTGTTGATCTTGAACCTCTCCGTGCAAAGATATCCATAAATTATTCAAAAATATATGGGGAAGTCGAATAAAATCAGCCATATATTTGTTCACAGAACGGTGGATGAAACAAACCTTATTCGAATCTCCAGGAAATTTCACATTGGACTAGTCATATTTTGGTGATCTTGAGCGACTCCGAGCAACGATATATATAAATTATTCAATGATATAAGGAGAAGTGGGGCAAATCCAGCCACATCTTCGTTCACAGAGCCGTGCGGTAGTTGATACAGCATCTACTCGATTATCCAGAAAATTTCACATGGGATTACCACTATTTTGTTGATCTTGAGCTTCTCCGTGCAAGAAAGTCTATTAATTATCCATGAACATTAGAGGCAGTGGGGTTAAATAAGCTCTATAACTCCACAACCATATCCGTGCGGTGATTAAAACCAGCTCCATTCGATTCCCCAGGCAATTTCCAAGCGGAAATGGTCTTGTTTACAAGCCGCGCTTAAAAGCGACAAAAGTTACAGATTTTTTCCTTAGTTTTCATCAGTTCTTGCCCACAGTGCGCTGTTTGAGCCGCACCTCCTAGGTGGACAGACGCTCGGCACGTACCTCCTCAATCTAGCTGAAATCAGAAGGACAACAGTGTCCAGGCTGCACTACAAGCTAAGTATGCAACCCTTAGCTGGCGGTCTTTGTCATCTCTTGACCCGTGGAAGCATCAGGTAGGAACTTATGAGAACCAGAGACCTAGACCACTGGCAAAATATTGAATAATTTAAAAACCGTAGATATGAAAACACTCCAAAATTTTTAGCACTTGAAAAATATCGGAAAGCTAGCAAGACGTGAATGAAATAGCAGATGAGAATACCTAAAATTAGGATTTGTTGAAAATACTCAGTAATTAATACCCATTAAAATAAATCGATTATAAACAGTAATTTTTACTGAAATTTGGATAATGTTCGTTTTCCAATGCTGAATGTTATTATTAACCCAAAATTGCAACACTGGTGCCATATTTTTCTAAACTTTATAATTTTTCTTATTATTCTTTAAATAAATAGTTTATTAATGTCCAATATTTGAAGAAATCAATTTTGCATACTTTTTATTCTAGCTCCAACGTGAATCCCGAGGTGCAGTTCGGCTTCATTCTGGAGCAAAAATACACTGAAAGTTAATTTTTAGTTTATATTACAAAGTCGAAGGTAATATTCACAAATCCATTCGTTGATTTCTGCAACAAAGCTGATTTGTTATTTTTATGAAGATACATTCGTAATTAATGGCACACGCGCAACTGTCAAGAGCACGAAGCTTTTGTTGACACAGAAAGAACAATCGTACATTGTACGAATACAATAAAAAGAGCTACAAATATTTGGTCACAAATTAAAAAGAAACGTCTTTCACGGTGGTTGCATGCAGGACTAAAAAATCTTCTTTATCGACTCAAAATGTAATTGACAAAAAAGCGCAACCACGTGCAGTTGTTCAGCATTTTTATAATGTTACGAAAATAAATTTTCAGTGTATGAACGTGTTGGGTCGATGCAGAAAAAATATTTCTGTAATGGAGGATCCAAGTAATGCAAAAGGGAGATTAAACGTCGTAGATAGTACTCTTGAAAAACGATTGAGCTGTTTGAGCAAACTAATTTACGATAAAAATAGCGCACAAAATCCTCAATATTGACGATACTGACCAATTCCAAACAGTTTGAAAAATAGCCAGAAAGTTTTTATCAATTGCAATGTTAGATACTACGATGTTTAACCTCAATTTAGCTTTACTTGGATTCCTCCATTCTTTATTGATACTTTTTTTTTAAATACAAAAACAAAACATTTCAATTTTATATACATTTAAACATTTGTTTTTCCTTTTGTGCATAATTTGTAACACTAATCCGAATGAATAAATTGTTAAATTGTATTTCTTGAAGCATTCTTTAAAATTAAACCACAGCGAGCATATATCCAGGCTCGAACATTGTTTTCCCAATTTATCGTGTAAAATTTTAAAAGCAAATCGTTGGAAAAACAACGCTGCCTAGTCATGGTTTCACCAAACTAAAATTGACAGACTATCAAATCTCAAAGCACACAAGTGGCGCTATCAATATCTGATTCACCAAAACTAACGGATACGAGCTGAAATTTGAAAATGGCAGTTATATAAATTTACACACGGAGGAACTCCTGCTTGGATGTCTGTTCTATATGATTAAACTACAAAAAAATACCTACACTTAGCGAAATAAACTATCCGTATTCATAAGATTGCATTATGAATATTTGCTATAAGAATTCATTATGAATTTCATAAATTTATTGATCCCGGTGCGAGCGTTGCTACGTCTGCAACTAAATGAATGAACATAACATAGGACTGAAGCTTTTTTTTTTTTTGACTAAGAAGGGGTTCAAACTTCTATCAGAACATTCTTCTTACCTAGACAATACACAGTTTGTGGCTTAGTTACCTGGATAATTCTCAGGTTTGGTTGAAATTTGGGTTTGAAATCACCATAGAAACATTTCTTGCATTCAAAAAACCCCGCATACCAATTATGGTTACATTTGCTTGATTAGTTCTCAAGTTATGCATAAAATTGTGTTTCATTTGTATGGGAGCCCTCCCCCTTCCAGAAGGAGGAAGCGGTCTCGAACAATCATAAGAACGCTCCCCAGCCCCAAAAATCCTGGCATATTTTCACTCCGATCGATCAGACAGACAGTCAGACAGAACTTCATTGTAATATATATAAAAATCCTGCGTTCAATAACCCCCACATGCCAAATGTAGTTTCATTTACTTGAATATGTTTCGAGTTATGTAGAAATTTGCATTTCATTTGTAACGGAGCCTCCCACCCTTCAGAGGGCAGAGGGGTCTCAAACCACCATAGAAATATGTTTCTCCTTCACACAAACTCCTTCATTTGCTCTATTAGTTCTCGAGTTATGCAGAAATTTGTGTTTCATTTGTTTGAGAGCTCCCCCCCCCCCTCCTTCTCCCCACCAGAAGGCGTAAGAGTCTCAAATCACCATAGAAACATTTCTCTCTTTCAAATTCCTCCAAATGTCTCCATATGCCAAATTTGGTTCCATTAGCTGGATTAGTGCTCGACTTATTCAAAAATTTGTGTTCCATTTGTATGGAAGATTCCCCCCTCAGAAAGCGGAGGGGTCTCAAAGCATCAAAGAAACATTTTTCTCCTTCAAAAACCTCCAAAATGCCATATTTGGTTCCATTTTCTTGATTAGTTCTCGAGTGCATAAGTTTGTGTTTCATTTGTATGGGAGCCCCCCCCCCCCCCTTCTTCGTAAAGTGGAGGGGTCTCAAATCAGCATTGAAACAGTATTTATCTTCAAAAACCACCACATTTGCTTGCTTAGTTCTCAAGTTATACAGAATAATGTATTTCATTTGTATGGGAGCCACCCTCTTTCAGGACGGGGAGGGATCTGAAACTATCATAGAAACCTTTCTTGCCTGAAACTGGATCTGAAACTATAATAGAAACCTTTCTTGCCTTCACATGCTAAATTTGGTTTCTTTTGCTCGAGTTATGTAGAAATGAGTCTTTAACTATCATAAAAACCTTCCCCGGCCCCAAAAATCCCTGCTTACAAAATTTCACGCAGATCGGTTCGGTAGTTTTCGAGTCTATTAGGTTCAGACAGACAGACAGACAGAAATCCATTTTTATATACAAAAATAAAAATATGGAGCAACATCGATTCGAATCTTCAAGGTTGAGGTTATGAATCCAGTGACTAGCCCTCAAGTATATATCAACACATGTAATCAGGAAAGCTTGAACTTGTACAAAAACAACATCGTGTGAAACAAAATCCATTCATAAATCAGCCTTATGAAATTCCAAAGCATCGTTCATAAGTTGAACCTTATGAAATTCATAGGATAATTTGGTTGAGTGTAATGTTCAGCTAAAAGTAACGATACAAAATCGGTAATTTTAAACGTTTATCTACGTTCAATACTATTACCCAATATGAAGGTAATCTTAGTTTACTCATAATTGGGGTATGAGCAGTTTTGAGCATTATCGGTACTTCTTAACCATCTTTAGGTATTCCTATTTTAGCGTGTACTGCACTTTTTAATGGCGCACTACAGATTATTGCACAGAATGTGTTAACCTCACTTTTTTGACAGTTCAGGAAGTTTGTTAACAAGGTGGGAGGATTCGAATCGCTCCAACAACATTTTTCATTAGTGCTGTTGTTTTTCTCACCAGTCGCTTTTTGATGAGTTGGCCTGGAAATGTCACAGCGATGTCACGCAACACGATAAAAGCTCACATGCAACCACCATGCAGCTCATCAATCCACCGTAAGGTGGATCACGGTGAGCTGTTGAGTTGTGAAGTGGAGCAAAAGGAAGAAGGCAAATGTGTATTTTGACAGTTCTAATAAGACCAAAAACAAGCTGATGGAGAAAAAAGTGATGTGCTTGAAACAGTGCGCTTTTGCAGTTGTTAGTAATTTTTATTTATTATATTACGTTACGTTTTTATTTATTATATTACTCAAAATGGTTGATGTTAGCAATTTTTGTAGGAAATCTAAGAGCAAGTTAAGAGAGACGGAGAGTGTATGCGGCCAGATAGATTTTCTTCGACGAATGTACCATTTGGTGGTGGTTAGCAAAATACCGGTTAAGTGGAGTGAAGTGAATTATGTTGCTCTCAGTAAAAATTATGTTTTATGCTATGCGTTGTTGTTATCGATGTTATTCTTGCTGTGATTTAATCATTATCTTAAAACTTTCAAGGTTAGTTGTTTTTATTGATTCATTATTCAATCGGTTGTGAGAATCATAACTATCATATTTTACAGGTGCATATTAGTGTTTATACCAACGAAGAGTTACAAGATGTGTACTAGAAATGGAGGAATGAACACAAAATCACTACGATGAAACCTGTCATGGTTATTGTGAATTGTGAAAATATAGACCATAAGAAAGATTAGAATACGGACAGCATGACGGCGACGTGATTCGACAACGAACCAGTGCCAACCGCTGAACTAAAGTATCTTCTTCAAGGTGATGGAATTTCAGTTACAGCACTGATTTGGTATGTTACTTGAGAGGACGCAACCGAAGTCAAATCAATGTGTAATGTCTTCATGACAAATTATGCAAAAAAAAGTAGTAGTAACTATGGAAATAAACTGAGAAATTTTATATAAATTGTGATCGAACTTTCGGATCGGCCTTTAATGTTGATCATCTATACATCTATAAATGTACAAAAAAAAACTATATTTCTTTTTACTTTTCCTATGGACATTTCTTAGGCTCAAAATGTGTAGCCAATCAAATAAATCTATTTAGAAGGAGATGTTCGCTCATCACCATGAGGCACCAAGAGTGAACAACAATGTTTTTGGCTAGAATGAATGTTGTTCACTCTTGGTGTCTCATGGTGATGAGCGAACATCTCCTTCTAAATCATAATCGTTACTCCTCGCACGGAGAATACATAACATAACAATTTAATGTAAATAAATCTAGTTAAAACAACTGCCAATTCTGTTTGCTTGGTTTACATTAAACAAAAATGTAACTCTTGAATTAACTCCATAGGTATCGTTTCCCAAAAAAAAAATATATTTGCTCGGATTTACAATTTGCATGAGCATGAGCATGATTGACCGCCCAAGCATGCAATTCCGTTATTGCCAGATCAGCTGTATTTACACAAAGAACCAACAGATGATGTTTGGGACTAACATACATTTTCAATGTTTAAAAACTGGTGACCCATTATAAAGCAATACCGGCGCCGGCCGTGCCCGAATGCTGGTCAAGTAGGGAATGGGAAGGAATGTGTTGACATGATACTCGCTTTGGAGGAAGCCGAGAAATCCTCTGCACTTCCACGAGAAATCACTAGGATGTTGGATAGTTGGGGAAAGGTTAGCAGTCACTTTTTGCATTGCTACTACGTAGCGACCGGAATGAAAAATATCACCAATCGACTCCGAACGACCGTAACTTTATACTTTCAATCCTTTAACCCAATTTTCGCGGTTTTTTAGCGTTGAAATTTCACTTCATTTCACTGTCACCGAGAACCGTGATTCTAGACTTCAGTTTTTTTCATTTCCTCATCTTGCTAATAATCATCAATTCATTCGCGACAAAGTGGAAAAATACTTAAACTTCATAATTTATGTCTTTGTGTCACAATACTACCACTAATTCAACATTTGCTTGGATTTACAATTTGCCGAACAAATTAATTAAACAAATTTAATCAATATTATTATTATGAGTTATTTTACATAAATGATCATGTATCAACAAATTATTTATTATAGTTAACCGTATATATTTTATACATGTAGTAAGGGCTTAAGATTTTTATAAGTATTAACCCAACTTAATTAAGAGGTTATGTATAGTGGGACACATTTCATTTATTCCAAGATTTTTCCTTCGTTCTACAGTTTGAAAAATAATTTTTAATCCAAACGAAACTATATCAGCTCATGAAAATATATTTTAATATGTTTCAAAATCTGAATGTACTGTATAGAATTCAGAAAAAAAAAACTAAGATAAACTCAAATATGATTGGAGCAAAGCCTACTCTGAGAAAAATTCTCTCGTTATACCGACAATTAAATCATGGTCAAGATGACTATTGCATATAATGGTTACAATAACCATGAAAATGGACGAATTCACCACGTTCAAGGCGTTCTTGACTATGATCATGATAACAAGGACTATTCCGATATTATGGTAAATGTTGAATCAACTATTTTTAATTGGCGTTTTGACCATGATCATAATCAGTTCAAAATCACTATACTGCAAAAGTCATCCCAACCCCCAATAATGGTAAAATTGACTACCAAATTTGTCTCTGTGTACCGAGATATTTACTCCAAGTTGATTTCAAATTTAGTTTATTTTGATTTTGTCTTTAGTTCCCACTATCATGTGTGAGTGTGTACGAAAACAATAAATTTATTTCAGTACACGCACACCCTCAAATATATGTGCAACAAAAACTGTGTATCAAACTCATGAATCATGTGTCACGCGGGCACGATATGACACAAAAACTGACAGCGCAACTCATCAAATTCAGTCACCAAAGGCAATTGGTGAATATAACAACACAGCTATTGTCTCTTTCCTAATTCTGTACGGTTTGATTCAGGAAATGATTTTAAAATAGGTACTGGTGTCTGTTTTTTGGCTATTTCACTTCATTCGGAATAATTTCAGAGTACTCAATCTCAATCCGATCTTACCGGAAATATTTTAAGTCCGCGTAAACAAGCTCCCTGAGCTGTCAAAACTGCATAGATGACGCCGTCGTGGAATGATCTATACTTCTCAATGTGTGATACTCTGAAACTTCAGCACAATGGAAACCCACCGAAGGCAAAAATAATCATTTTGATAAGGACAGCAATAGTAGCATTAGAGCTTGCTCTCTTTTCTCTTTCAAGCACACATGATGGATTGGATTTTTTTCATCGCTGGTCAATAAACCTCATCAAGAACAACAATGAATTATCGGCTCCGTAAAGCAAACAAATATGTTTTTGCACTGGCTTTAACATCCCCACATAAGGACACGAAAACATGTATTCCAAAACTAAAAATCGGAAGTGTCGAGAATGGATGGCCCTTTTGTTTATGCACGGTAGAGACATCTACAATTTGTAGATGCGTACATGAAACTAAGCTCATCTGTCAAGATGCTCGGGGGTTGGTTTACCTTCATCCACACTGACGAGACTACCCACGCAGCATCAATCATAGTGACCCATGAGTCAGTAGACAAAATTTGACAGCTCTATCAGTCGAACTCTAACCGTCATGGCAAAAACAGTGAAGTAACTCCGTTCAGAAGTGTGCGCGTTCAAAGAACGGCACCCCGCCGCGTCGATAACGGACATCGTGTGGCACTTTGTGAACGTCGGATACGCTTCCGGCGCCTACAACATCTTGGCACTATTAGATAACAATCAGAGCATCGAAAGAAAGCCCGGTTCCGGACGGCCGGCTGACGCTGAGCGACAGGAAGCTCCAAAGGATGCTGAAGACGAAGACCGAGGGAAAAGTTTTCACATCACTGCGTGCGCTTTCTCGGGAGGTTGGTTCAACCGGCTCACCCACTCGTACAAACAACACCAGCAATTAATCAATTATCACCCCCTCATGCTTTGCGTTAACGTGAACAAGAAATTCATGAAAACATATGTTTGAAGAAAAGCAAAAAGTGAAGTTATTTATAGACTGAGGAAAATATAAGATATGAGTAAATTTCACTCATACTTATGTTTAAAGAATTAGTGAAACTGACATTTATGGAAATATTACAATTCCACTAAACCCGGGCGTAATGCTATTTTTTTTACTGTCAAGTTGAGTGTCACTCAATTTTGAATTAATCTCAGTAGCCGTGTACCTGAACAAAACCTGGCACGTATGAAAGAGAGAAAAATTAATAATACCAAACATTGTCTTTTCTCGAGTAAGTGCAACATGTGACATGATTGAATTTATTGTTGTTGCATACAGAGCAATATAAATACAATGCCACGTCTTTTTCCTAAATTTATATCGGACTTTGATCGTTGTTTTTTGTATTCTCCCATGCGCGGAAGTAACGATCTTTGATGAAGTTTGTCAGAAGCAGATAATTTCTCATCACCATGCGAAGCTGGTAAAAAGTTATTGAGAGAGGGACAAATCACTAGAACCAGAAAAAAACCAATAGGTAGTATAAGAACCCGATCGGTTGCATAGCCTTTTACCAGTCAAGAGGATTTCCTCCCTCTTGCCTACCCTACATGGGGTAGTATTGTAAAGGGTTAAGTGCCTGATTCGGATACTACCGTTCAATGCCCTCCGCTCGTATTCAAACTTGTATCTTTCGATTTCAAAGCCTGCCGTTGCCCTATACGGAACTATCAATACACTATCTTTTCATGTCTATTCGTTCTTGCAATAAACTACCGTCCACTCCTAGCGCTTCGCATGGAGATGAGAAATTATCAACTTCTGACAAACTTCATTATATCGGATGTTATGAAACATTGTAATTTTGGTTCTATTGCCATGCAATTTGTCATTATTGTATTGAGTATACAACAATGATTGAGATACATCAATTTTTATCCCAACTTTGAAAAGTTAAGACAATGTCTTAATCATTCATGCATTCGTGAGTTTGGATTCACTGGACCTTCCACATCGTCTCTCGTACTTACGCTGATGGTACAGTACAGCAATGTGTGTGTGATTTGACTAAGAAACAGGATCAAAACTTTATACGGATTTTAGTACGAACAGCCTTGACGACCATATTGACCATGTTCACGGCCAAATTTAGCTCTTCTCCAAACATCTCTAGAAGCAGATTGTTTCAATTCACTCGGCACCCGATTGTTCAGCTATACACTTCCTGACCATTGACAGTTACGCCGTAGACTGCCCAGTCAGCTTTCAACCAAACGAATGAAGCATGTGGTGGTATGTGGCGGTTACTCGAATATTTAATCTGTTACAGGAAAATACCATGCATAAGGGGCTATTCATAAACCACGGTCATTTTTCTGGGGGAGGGGAGGGAGTCTGACCAAAATGTACGCTCCATACAAAATTTCAAACAATTTTTTGTAGAAAAGTCTACGAGGAGGTGGGGGGCTCTAAGACTTGCCAAAATGCGTCTACGTTTGTGAACCATGACATGGCCTTTTATTTGCGTTCTTTTCAAAACTTTACTATCAAGAAAAAAATAAATTGAATGTTTCAGAAAATGCAACGAAAGATCTCCAATCGACTAACGTAAGAGCTAAAACAATTAACTAGGGATGTAGGAGTTATTAATGTTCAAAAGCTGACAAATGTTGTGACGATCTCAATTTAAGATTTTCCAATTTGTGCCCCCATATGTTGCACAAATCAGATATCCAGCATCAGGAAGCTCCAGAACTACAGAAAAGTTAAAAAACGATTGAAAAACACTCTTAATTTGTATGTATTACACGTATTGTAATATTTACTACGTATTTACTATGTTTGAGCATAAAATTAACAAAAATACACATTACGGTCTTTATTTTATTTGAGAAATAAATTGTACTTATATTTTCGAACAGCCTATTACGTGTTCTGAAACCTTTTCCACCATGTCTTTCCAACGAGGCCTAAACCATCGAGCAAAGTAATTCTTGTTCCACCTAACACTAGCTATTGTTCGATAAACTCCCACCAATAGATCAGCCGAGCGTTCGAAAATTCTACAAACCGTACGACCTGTCACTTCTCCCAGGAAAGCCACTACCCCAGTTGCAACCCAATCGCTAGGGCTTCCCAAGCCGGGACGAGATCTTTGAAGCGAAGCCACGCCTGTTGATCACCAACAACCAAACCCCGTGCAATGGATTTATCCGTCTCCACATCAGTTCATCCCACTTACTTAACAGTCCTGCTTCAAAGAAAACTTTTTGAGTGTAGAAGAAGACCTCCCGCAACGGAGTTCTGTAGTTAACCATAAACCACGTAACAGCCATATTTCGTCGTTCTTCCATTATTGTGTATTTAGGTCGTTGCAACTCGTAGTCGTAATGCCTCGGTAGTTGTACAACCCCTTTAGCCTGTTGAAGACTCGTACCGATGTATGCGTGAGTTCCGTCCAGGTTCAAAATATCCTCGGTGCTGTTGACCAACCCCCGCGCAAGCTGGCTGTCTTTTATCAGATTAAGGTTGAGATTCAAGTTGGCTTTGATTTTGATTCCAGCTTCGAGCAGCTCCTGAATAGTCGTAACATCCGCAACGGATGGTTTGTTAGTCAAAATTGAAATGATCTTAGTCCCGTAAGCATTGGCCATTAAAAAGAAGAACACCATCAACGGTAGATAGACTAGCTTCTGCCTGCCATTGGCTCTATGCAAGCTGTGTCGTTCACAGCCACAAATCAAAAGTAAGATTGGGTCATCTTGGAACAACGTCGGAAACACAAATCCCAACACTTCGATCAGACAGATTGTTACCAACAGAATGCACCACGCTTCCCAGGTAAATGGTCTTGTGAATATTTCCACCATGTTCAGGCGTCTCCCTCTGGGTATAATAAACACCAGTGAATCAGGCATTACGTACGAGATCCATCGATAACAGTCCATGGGAATTTGAGAGAAACCGATGTAGCTAATCGTTATGTCAGGCTTAGCTCTGACGGTGATAAACATCAAGCATTGGATGACATCCGAGGTACAAGGTACTTTCAGAGACTTCGCAGACGCGTTGATGTAACGGGCTGTTTCAATCATCCAATTACTTCCCGCTGACGAAGCATGGTTCAAAAACGCAAACCGCAAAGCAAGACCCAGCATATTTCGAGTTGCGTCCTGGAACAGATCCGCCGGTCGAGGGAACTGAAACAAGACCGCATTAACGCGACCTGTAAGGTCAGTCCGAACAACTCGCGATGGATGGTTCGTGTCTATGTAGACTACGTAGTTGAATCTCAAGTTTGTGAGCAGTGCGATTATCTGTTGAACGTTTATCTCAATGGTCATATTGAGTAACACCACCAGTCGTGTATTGGAATCGAAAAGGTTTAAATTGTTCCACGTGAGCTCCAATGTGTATCGTTCTAATATATCCGATGTTACATAGATGACCATCAACGATGGTTTGCTAGGAAAGACTCCGTGGCGTGTCTCTAGAGCACTGCTTATCACATATCGGGCTACATTTACTAGGACCACTGATTGTACAAGCGCAACAAATTCGTCGTCTGGTTGAGTGGTATTTCGGACGTTCATGAAGATACACTTGAAGGTTCCGGTTTGAGCTTGTTCCAAATGCTGAATCACTGTTGAACTGTAGCTCAAATGCACCGAAAGACATTGAACCGTGATCAAGTTCATCCCTAGAGCAATGAATAAAAATCCTGTCAACTGCATCGTTGCTATGAAACTGAATCACTCAACACATAGTTCGAGTGGATGAAGCTATAATTGCATTCCACGATTGCATGTTTCAAACAATGTCAACCAATAAAATTGATTGAGATTTACGATTGCAAGCACGATTGACCGGTGCTACGACGCGTTCTAATCAACTAGTTCCCGGCGTTGGATCTAGCCTACTCCGACAGGGAGGTCCCCGACGCAGGAATTCCTCCAGAACCGATCAGTCTTGCAGTGACTCTAGGCAGTGACGCTGGATCGTTGGTCACTTCACCATTTTGAAGTTGACACACTCGCCAGAAGTCGCCTCTTGCTGCTTCTCGATCCACCGACGTTCAGCATGATCCTCGACACCGCATTGACCGCTTTCACCGCCTTTCGCAGGCGTAGTCGATGTGCGCGTTGAAATTCAAGCGATCATCAACCATAACCCCCAGGTACTTTAATGCACGCTTTGACGGAATTGCGTGTCCCCCGACGCTGATGTCAACTCGCTGAACTTCTTTGCGGTTGCTAACCAGCACTACCTCCATCTTATGATGAGCCAGCTGCGGTGTTACTCCAGTCATCCACGTTTCAATGGTTTTCATCGCCTCCGCCGTCAGCATGCCTCTTCCAATGTCTCGTCCGTTATCGTTAGGGCGACATCATCTGCACATCCGTCGATCTCAACTCCATTAGGGAACTTCATAGTTAATACTCCATCGTGCATCGCATTCCACAGCGTTGGGCCAAGAATCGAGCCTAGTGGCACCCCCGCCGTGACCCTGATAGATTTCTGCCCCAACTCTGTTTTGTATATCAGGACTCTGTTTAGAAAGTGTCTCCAAGTGTTATGCACAGGTAGCCAGGTACACGCATTTTGTGCAGTGCTGCGGCAATAGCCTCCCTGCTAGCACTGTTTAAAGCGTTTTTTACCATTCGGATTGCTTCCACTGTCGAGACCCTTTTTCAGAATTCTCTTTAAAAGGCCATGATCGCTTTCCATTCACTGCGTCAGCATATTAAGGATGATCTTTTCCAGAAGCTTCCCGAGGGTATCCAGCAGGCACATGGGTCTATAAGATGCTGGGTCCTCTGGTGGCTTCCCTAGTTTCATCAGCAACACCAGCTTCTGGACTTTCCATCTGCCTTGGAAGTAGCCTTCATCTAGACATTTTTGTAGTGCCGTCCTGAAAGTGTCCGAGAACGCCAATATTGCGGTTTTAAGTGCTACGTTGTGGATCCCATCCGGATCGGGAGCTTTCTTCAACTTCAGACCCTGCGCAACTAACAGTAGTTCTTCATTGGAGATCCGAGCAGTTGCATCTTCAGCATCTTCGTATGCCGAATGCGGCCACAACGTTGGGTGGTAATGCGAAAAAAGACCGCCCACAATCATCTTCAATTTGTCCGGGCACATTTCAGCCACGATTCTATAAGCGATGCCCTTGACACAACTCTTTAAAGCAGTTTGACTTACTCAGCTTGATCTCTCGTTTGAGGGCGGTCCGTTCTTCTCCGTCCGTGTTTTCTGGGCGCTTCTCCTTGCTCGGAGGCATGCAGCGTGGAGGGTACTGAGAGTCTAGTTCCACCAGTAAGTTGGGTGCCGTCGGTTCCGGGGCTCCTGTTCCTCTGGCATTGATGCATCGCAGGCTATTGCTACCGCTTTTGTAAACTCCCCTGTACCAAGCATTGCAACGCTGTTTGTCCGAAACGCCTAGATAAATACCTCCTTGTCAAAGTCCTTTGTCTTCCACTTTCGCCCGCAGGCCCTCGTTCTCTTCGTTGCAGTGGGGGCTCGCCGGCCGATGCCGTAGAGGATCACCTGGTGGTCACTGTGGGACTATTCCTCGCTTACTCTACAGTTCTTTTCTTCCATAAGCGAAGGGCTGCAGAACGTAATAACGATGACGGACTCCCGACCATCTTTGCGTAATATGCTGACATTCCCTTCGTTGCACAGCCTCACATCCACCTTCGCCAGAGCTTCAAGTAGACTGTGTTTCCTTGGATTAGTCCACTTACTACTCCACTCCGTGGCCCAGGCGTTGAAATCTCCTGCAATGACTACCGGCCCTCGTCCGACCAGCGTGTCAGTGAGTGCGTTCAACATCTTATTGAGCTCTTCGTCAGTCCATCTGCGAGGTGCATAGCAGCTGCGTACGCAGCTGTACTCCGTTGACTTTGGCAATCACAAAGCCGTCGTTTGAGCTCGACTACCTGTTGGATGGGGAATCTGCCTGTAACTTGTATTGCCGCCATCCGTACTCTATCTATCACCCACGTATTGAGGGTTATTCCGAGAGTCGAAGTAACGTTTGTCACTTGGTGAAGTGAGAAGAGTCACCTGCAGTGACGTGACTCTCCATTTGATTTGCCCAGGAGAGTCACGTCACTGCGGGTGACTCTTCTCACTTCAGCAATGACGGCCTCGACTTTCTCGAGTAACCCTCATTGTTACCGAAAGGAACTCAATACGGCTCGGCAATTATTGCAACATCGCACTTTGTCTCTAACGTAAACTGCCAAAACAGCTGCTGTGCAGTGTCCCAATGATTAAGATTCATTTGCATGACCTCCATCCTTATTGGCCTGCCTTCGCCTTTTTGTACGCCTCCTGTCCAATGGTCATCTCCGTCCTCCAGATTGCACAGCATGCACCTGGGTTGCTTCGTGCAATTCCTAGCAACATGGCATTTTCTGCCACATTTCCAGCACAGCTCTGGCCTGTCAGGACCCTTACAGTTTCTTGGCCGGTGCTTAGTGACTCGGAAGACCAGTCTCACCGGGCACACCAACCATCCGCCTTTGACCTTACTGATTGCCACCAGTTTGTTAGGCCCAGCTAATGACAATCGGATTGCCGCCGTCTGTGTACCCTCATACGACTTCCTTATCCTTATTGTCATCGGTCCTCTTAAGTTGCACTGCTCAGTCAATGCATACCTCACATCTTTTTCGGTCGTGATTTCGTCCAAACTATTGCATTTGACCACTGCCTCTTGTGAAAGAACTCTCACGGTAGCATCGCCACCCAGTAATTTTACCACGAGTTCCCTGTACACTGAGCTCTTGACAGATGGGCGTTCTCGCCTTTCTGCGTACGCCGTGTTTTGACCACATTTTCGCCAAACTCTGTAAGCTCTGGGTCTTCCTCGCTTTCTTGAGAAGCGCAGCGTACGTTGTCGTGTCGTTCGCCTCAACGATCAAAGAATTCCGCATTTATTTCTCCCCCGTTTTTCTTGCTTCTTCTGTTCGTTCTTCTCCTCCTTCCCATTTTCTTCTTTCTTCTTTTGTTTTTCCCTTTTCGTCTGCTGCTTTTCCACGGCACGCCATTCGTCATCACTCTGAGTGCTAGCGCCTTTATGCTTATTCCTCTGTGTTTTTTACGAGTCTTCCTAATCTCCTGGCGAACCCCTAGATCGTTTCTCCGAGAGATTATTTCGATTACTCTTTGGCGTCTTCTGAGCTTCAGTCATCGGTATTCCCGCGGTATCCACAAGAGCTTTCCCAGCTGTTTCCGCTCTCGTCCTGAGTACCTCGGCTGGTTCCACCCGCTTCCGCAGCGCCTTCTCTACTGCCCACCACTTTGGTGACGAGCTCCGAGGCCTGGTTATAATTATCTCGGTCACGGCCGAGAATCGCTTCGTCAGATCAATACTGATCTGATAAACGTTTAGAGGTTTCGTTTTTGGCTGAAAGTAAACAACCCATGGACCAGCCGAACTATCTGGATATGCACGTGATCTGATAACTCTATGAGTAACCTCATCATTTCGCGCCATGGTAGGTGGCGTAGTGCGTAGCGAACAAACCTACGCTGGACAGACTCCAGCCTCGCGATCCAACAGCGTTGATAAGGGCTTCAGACAACGACACTATTTTCCAGTTATGATTGCACCAACGAACAGTACAGTGATTTCAGACACAGAGGGTCCCGGAAGTCTTCAAAGATTTTGAAAATAAATCCAAGCTGCCGGTTTGCTTTCGCTATTACATTGTGGTAATGTGGCCTGAACGTTATCTCTTGATCGAGAGTCACTTCTAAGTCCTTGACCTGTTCTACTCGTTGAAGTACACTTTCCGAGATATGGTAATCAAATTTAATTGGCTTGCGCTTTCGGTGGAATGAAATAACCATGCATTTATTGATGCAAAGTGTCAGTAAATTTGAAGAGCACCACGTCGCCATATCATCTACACGTGATTGCAGGTTTTCACAGTCCTCAAAACAATTGATGGTCATGAACATTTTTACGTCATCCGCATAAAATAATGTACACCCTGGAGGTAGAAGATGAGAGAGTTCATTGATGAACAGCGTAAACAGGAGAGGTCCGAGGTTGCTGCCTTGTGGAACACCGGAGGAATTTGTGAAACTTTCCGAGAGCGATGATCCGATTTTCACGCAGAGAAGGCGACTCGTCAGGTATGATTCAAACCAGCACGCCACACGGGAAGAAACACCAAGTTGTTTTAGCTTTGCCAGCAAAATGCCATGACGCTCAACCACTGACGCAATCATAAACAGTGAAACACAGAAAAACAACCTAAAGTTAAAAACACTCTCTCACACACACGCACTTACTCAAATTATATATAATGTATTCAGCAGAGACGGAAACAAAAACTTATTTTATATGTATAACTGATCTGCTGCAGCCGGGCGACGATGCGTGGTCGCGTATAGCGGTTAGAAGTGGAGCTCAACGATGATGATAGTGATGATGATGATGATGATGAAGCTGCTGGTCGGTGGTGGTTGGCAGTTAAACGAGTGCACGCAACACAAGACGGACTGCTGGTATGCGTGCCACGCGGAATAGCTAATATGGCCCGATATGGTCGATTGTCAATTGCAATTAATTAGGATAGCACTGCCTAAACTGAATGTTTTCTTCTTCTGAAAAGTTAAACTCGATTTCACGTTCAGTCGAGAGAAAAAAACTGAGAACTGAACATTGCTTTTAACTCAAAACACTTCCAAAGCAACGGAGAGCGGACGAAATGAACTTCACCGTTTGCTTGTTCGCTGGAGACTCTGTTTATGATGGTTGTTGTGATCTATTTTGTTGTTCGGCCTTTCCAGGATCTTGGGGATGTTGAAACATACCTGATTTTTCATTTCAGTGACAAACTAGTAGATGTCAGTTTTATTTTGTACATGTATGTTTTATATTTTAGAAGAGAATGTATATTATTTATTATTTCATAATAACATCGTATTATTTTTGTCATTGTCATTGTGTATTGTTTGTAGACATTTTTCATGTTGTGGAGTCTTAACTTTTTTATACATTTTAGTGTGTTTACATTAAACATATCTAAATATTCGTATATATATCATATTTAATGATAGCTGTTATTATTTGGATACATAAGATTATCACATACATAAATTCATTTTTAAAGGGCGAACACGAAATTATTGCGACACCGAAAATGTCATGCCAATCTTCTTATAATGTTTAGAATCAAAACAAAATTTTAGGGTAGTTTTATACATACATTTACTTCAAAAATCAAAAGAAAAGTTAATCGATGGAGCTTTGAGTGTAAAATTGAACGCATTTTCGCTTGATGCCCTCCATCAAAGTCTTTACAGTGTCATCCGGTACCAGTTTCTCAGTTTTTTTTTTTCATTTTCTTAACATGTCCTTCTCGTCTTTGACTGTCTTCTTGCTCTTCCGAAGTTCCCGCTTCATCATTGCCCAGTACTGCTCCACCGGGCGCAGCTCCGGACAGTTTGGCGGATTCATGTCCTTTGGAACAAAATGGACAGAATTGGCCTCATACCACTCCAGGACACTTTTAGAATAGTGGCATGATGCCAAATCTGGCCAAATTAGCGGAGCTTCGTCGTGCTGCTGCAAGAACGGCAAAAGGCGCTTCTCGAGGCACTCAGATTTGTAGATCTCGCCATTTACTGTACCCTTTGTCACGAAAGGCTCACTCCTCAGTCCGCAAGAGCAGATGGCCTGCCAAATGAGATTTTTGGAGGTGAACTTCGACATTTTCTTCTTCTTAAATTTGTCGTCCACATAGAAATTACTCTTGCCGGTGAAAAACTCCAACCCCGGAATTTGCTTAAAATCGGCTTTTATATACGTTTCGTCGTCCATCACACAGCAGCCATATTTTGTCAGCATCTTCTCGTAGAGCTTCCGTGCCCGAGTTTTAGCCGTCGATTGTTGCCGCTCATCGCGGTTTGGGAAGTTCTGTGCCTTGTATGTATGTAGTCCAGCTTTCTTCTTTGCATTCTGGACGTAGCTCTGCGACATGCCGATCTTTTTAGCCAAATCACGGCTTGAGACGTTGGGATTTGTTTTAATCATCCGCTTCGCCTTTCCCTCGGTCTTTTTGTTCTCCGGTCCCGGTTTTCTTCCAGCTCCTTTGGCGTGGTCCAACGTCAACCGCTCCTGGAACCGCTTCAACACTCTGGAGACGGTTGAATGGTGGATGTTCAACATTTTTCCCATCTGCCGGTGCGACAGGTCAGGAAATTCCAGGTGATTGGAAAGAATTTGTTCTCTCGACTCGCGTTGGTTCCATTTTCGCTCCATTTTCGTTGAATCGAAAAACACGACTTCGAGTTTGACAGCATGTAAACAATACACATCAATGAGAAAGTGTGCAAAATTTGGTTGATTTTTACCCAATGGTAAACAAGTTATGCCCTGTTGAATGTGTCGCAATCATTTCGTGTTCGCCCTTTAGGATGACGGAGGCAGCATCAATTGTAGTCATCGTTGGTTTTTCGGGACGGTTTTTTCTGTCTAATTTTTTGTTGACTATTGTTGCATAGCATTGTTGTGTTCATTTGGAAAATTATAACAATAATATCAATGAAGTTTGATCTGCATCAAGGTTGCAAGGAGGGTGATTTCAGGTTGTATCGATATTTTATTGCATTGTAGCATGAGGTATTTGGATCAGCGGATGTTATTTTATATATTTTTTTATATAGATAAATGCTGTTCAATTCTGCTTGAATAGATTAGATCAGTGGCCAACCAGTGGATGCCACCATTTAAGCCTATGAAATCCACTACAAATGAGTTTAGCGGTGCAAGGAAACGGAACAGCACATTGACATTTTAGAAACACTATTCTCTATATTAAATTTCAGGTCATCCATGTAGTTTCCGAGTTTCGTAAAATAAATTCTCGTGGTAATGATATATTGTCTAAACGCCTAGGTTCATAATAAATATGCAAATCCTTCTGCAATTGCAGCAGGACAGAAGTCTGCAGACATGTTTAATTATTATTATCATTTTACATCGTAATGTCCCTTCTCTATGTTTTATGGACTGTTCTACAGGACGTAGCATACCGATTTTCCATTTTTATCATAAACATTACCATATTTTTTTCACTATTAGGATTTGCATTATTTATTTGAATATTATTTGATTATTCTTACCTCGGAACGTATGGTACGGTTTGTCCCAACCCTATTCATTTGAATCCAACTCATTTTACAGAATCTTCTTTTGCGCTAAATGCAACGCAGTAGGCCTAGCCACTTTGACGCTTGTATCATGTCTTTGATTTGATGCAAGCATCAATATTGACAAAAAAAAACAAATTGAACGTTATCTATCCCAATTATTTCCAGGATCCTAGAGGGTTTGAGCTGTTTAGTGGAATACCTGTAACTATAAACTAGAAGAAAAATTAATATTTTCTCGACTCGAGTCGAGTTATTAGTACGAGACACTGAAGAAGTCTGCACATTGTAGACGAAATATGCGTATCTGTCAAGATAAGCAAAGGTAGTTGGAATTAAATGGAAAAACCTAATTTTTCTTCTAATTTCTAGTTATTTCCAGGATGTTTTCTCGTGCTGGCTGCGTTTGTGTAAGGTCAGATAAGATTAGATTAGATAAGGCTACTTGGTTGCTTCGTTGCGCCGATGTTAACGATTTATGCTCACATTGTGACCAGGAGGCTGATGCAAATCAACTGACAACGCTGTCAACATTTCTATACACAACAGGGTTCCTGCGATTGGTGAGGCATAGATGAATTCATCACCAGATGGCTAGGTTATCACAATTTTTATTCCTCAAAAACAAGCGATTCATTAAAACAAAACGCACATCTATTAATTAAACTTATCTCGTCTTCAAACCGATTTACATAATCGGTTTTAGCATGAGAAACCTACTGAAGCAAACCATTTGGATTGTTTTCGTGAGTAGTTCCCCGACAAAAGCAACAACACCCAACATCCAACCTATACTGACGGCAATCCACGCCGGAACAAGGTCCTCAAAATTAAGCCACGTCCTTTGTTTGGTCAAGATTTCTTCGCTGTATTCTTTTCGCTGGATATTTTCATTCCACTGAAAGACATACGCTTTCCATCGACTGATCAGACCAGCTTCGAAGAATACTTTCTGTGTAAAGTACAGCACATCCCGCAACGGAGTTGTCATACCGACGGGAAACGATCCCACGAACATGCCTTGCCGTTCCCTCAGCATTACGTATTTGGAACGCTGCAGCTCGAAGTTGTAGTTCGACCACTGATGCACTAGGTTTTCAGCAATTAAGAAATTCTTCACGTAGGCATGCACGCCATCCATGAAGAGTACGTGTTCTGAGGTGTTCATCAACAGCGGTTTCAACAGGGTGTTGTTTATTGTTCCTGGACTGAGCGCCATATCGACCTTGATCTTGATCCCTGATTCCACCAAGTCCTCCATGGTTTGAACGTCCGGAAGGGATGGTTTCTCGATCATGAACGAAATGATCTTACTCTCATAGGACTGCGTCATCAAAAATATGAAAATAATTAGCGGAAAAAACAGAAACTTCTCCAAGCGGTTGGTGTTGTGTAGATTGTAGTGTTCAAAACCACAGATCGCCAGCAGAACGGGGTCATTTTTGAAAAGCGATGGCCTTAAAATGTTGACGGCTTCGAAAATTATCATCATCAGCAGCAAAAACACCCAAGTTGACCAGGTGAAGGGTTTGAGAAATATTTCTACAATATTGTACGGTCTTCCTTTGGGTACAAGAATTACCTCCGAGTTCGGAAAAACGTCAATAATCCAACGAACACAATCCGGTGGGATGTAGATGATCCAAAAAACCTCCAACGTGATGTCAATCGATTTGTTGAACACCGTCGATCTAAGGCAGCGGAAGACGCCTTCGGGACAGTTTGCTACTACTCTAACGGGTGTAGCGTTGATCAGCTTAGCGGTTTCCGCCATCCACATAGATCCCTCAAAGCTGAGCATATCTAACGTGGCATAAACAAGAGGAGCTCCTTGCATGTTTTGATACGAGTTGTAAAACAGATTTTTTGGATCAGGAAACCAAGGCAGAGTAGACGTTAATCGTCCCCTGAAGTCAACGCGATAAATTTTCGGACCAGGAGAGGTTGATATGTAAGCTACGTAATTGAACCGCCAATGTGTTAAAACTTGGTTGAACATCGACAAGGAATCCGGTCTGCCGAACACGAGGACCTTGCTGTTAGAGTCGAATCTTTCGAAATTATTCCATATAGTGGCAGAAATGGATCTTAGAGGCACCTGGTGTCCGATGTACACGACGATAAGGGACGGTTTAAGCGGAAGGTCCTCGAAGTTGACTTGAAAGGTCCCGTCAATGATATATTTGATTACGTCGTCCAGCATGGGATCTCGCAGAAGTAGATAGAGATCGTCTTCATGAAGGGATGGTTCCGATAAATCAACAAAAACACATTCGAAAGTACTTGCTTGACGGTGGTCCAAGTGTTGGATCACAGATAGGATGTAGCCGAGATGGCCAAACAGACAGTTCACACGGTGGAACTGTATAAAGACTGCAAGCACCAGAGGTGTATTTAATTTCATGGCTTCAGAAGGACTGAACGACATTGGATAGCGGTTGAGAGCCATAAGCGTTGAAGTGGTAATCTAATTCTGATAAGATCTGTAATTTGCTTGAGCTTGGAATATCGTTGGTAATATCTAAATTTAAGTTTTTATGAAGTTTGGCTTTCAAATTTCAATCAAGTGTAAATCTCCAATGAATTTTCAGGATCACTTGTGACGGTAAAGGGTGAGTTGATGATTATTGTGACACTTTCAAGCTACCGTAATATTTTAGTCATACTTGATCCAAATTAGTTCTATCTTTTGACGTATAACAACGTCTTTGTTATCTTTACTGGGGTAGAATTTAAAACTAAATAGCATTACCGTCACGAAATGTGGTCAAAATTTTTCCACCAATCGATCGAAGAAAGAACAATGGCGAGCTACAAACTACTGAAACTCATGAATGTTGAACCTATTCTTAAAAAGTACCACTTCAGGCCTAGGTCATATATGACAAAAAAGAAAATAGCTGTATAAAATCACAAACCGAATAAAAGTATACACTGTCTTGGAAAATTGTTCTACATCAATTTATATATCGAGAAATATATATGACTTCAAGTCTAATTAACGACTAGAACAACCTGAATATGACGAAAAATAAATAAATAAACGCTACTTATTCAACCATATTCAGTGGATATTTTAGAACGTAAACAAAAATTAAGAGATAAACTGGGATGATCAGGGTCATCCAAACTGTCCTTCAGTTGAGAACATAAGATCTAATTTTGTAACAGTAGGTTTTGAAAGTGTGCAAAAGAAACAATATGTATTTAACAATATTCATTGAATATTCAAGAAGGTCAACAGGCATAATGCAACAATCTTGGGATATTCTACACACTCAGATTATTTTACAGAAATCTGTAAATTTTTACCGAATGCTCAACAGCTGAACGTTCGGTTATCTGCTTTTACCGATTTCGGTAAAATTTTACCGAAATCCGGTAATTTTTTTACAGATAACTGTAAAATTTCACCGAAATCCGTTAAATTGGATTACTGAACGTTTAGTTGTTGAGAATTCGGTAAAACTTTACAGATTTCTGTAAAAAAATCTAAGTGTGTGGGTCATCCAAACTGTCGTTAAGTTTAAAACATAAGATCTACAGTTGTTAAAGTAACTTTTCGGGCTTTATAAGGTGACTACATGCATTCACACATATTCAATGAATCTTTTGGAAGTTCAACAGTCAATATTTTATAATTTTATGATTCTCTAGGTCATTCAAACTGTCCTTGCGTTCAGAACTTAAGATTTACAGTTGTAACAGTAATTTTTAGGTAATACAAAGTAACAATAAATATTCAAACATAATCAATTAATACTATTAAAGGTCAACAAACATTATAAAGCAATATGACATATTCTGGGTCATCCAAACTATCCTTGAGATCAGAACATAGGACAGTAGCAACAAAAGCTTTCTGGGCTATGCAAAGCTCGCTGTGTATTGAAACATATTCATTGAATATCTTGGAAGACCAACAGACATTATGAGATAATCTTCTAGGATATCCAAACTTTGTATGCTACAAAAACATATAATCCATACGCAACGCGATGCAGTCCTGAGGATAACCTAACGGAAAAGATCTTTTTATATGAAAGTGCTCGATTTATTCGTCAACTTCATCTTTATTCTACTACCCTATTCTCCATTTTCAGTTCCTAACCTCTGCCTCTCATCTTCACACCCTCTTCAGTCGGTCTTCATCCGTGAATGGCAATTACACTAGTGAACATACCGGTACACTGGGTTTCTGGTGCTGTAAGATGATGAACGTGACGGGAATGCTGACGGTAAAACTGGGTCGGGTTTGGTGCTTCCACATAACGAAGGGTGGTGGCGACCGAATAGACTGGTGACAGTTGCGATCGGTTGATTGCTGGTCGGAAACGTAGCTTTTTTTTTCGTTGCCCACGTAGAAAAAAATGTCTGCTCCGATTCTCGGGAGCCATACAAAACGCCCACCGACACTACTTCGACAGCTCGATGAAAGATTCCTTGTCCCAGACTCTCGGCCTGTTGTTCAACAAAGGTTATGTAAATTTATGTCCCGTACTCAATAACGCCTCTTTTTTCCTACATACCTTACTATTTGTAGCGTTCCAATTCTTTCAGGACAATAATTTTCAATAAACTTAAAATAACTTCATCGCTTCAATTACTACCTATTTAGTTGAGAACAATGATGAAACGTTTCAAAGATATATTTCCACCACATTATCACCACGTTTCTCACCACTTGGAAACATACAAATTAAAGAACACTTATTCTGCGCGATCTACTCACCAACCGCTCCGCAAACGAAATAGCCGAGAAACCCCTATCCCTGTATGAGATTTCTTTTGTGTGCTAAGTGGCTGCTTCAACGATCTTCCGCGTAAAGGTAGGTTTTGCGTGAAACGGTGTAAGTCATAATCAGCGCGCCATCTATTTTTTTGGCACGCAACAATTTATTCGGTTGAAGCTTACGAAATCATTTCGTCCTGATCACAATTATTTTTTTCAGGGAGAAATACTTTTTCTTTTAAACTGACTATAAACTTTCTGGTAGTTATTTTGTTTTCATTTGCAAATGTACCAAGTAACAAATGGTGTGAAAAAAAGACAAAAACTCATCGATAGTTAGAACTTTCCTGAAATTAAAATCTGAAAATCTAGAGCTGTAACTGTAGCTTTGGACGTAACAAAGTAACAATATTTATTTGACCAATTTAAGTGAGTCTTCTTGAAGGTAAACCGATGTAATAAGATATCTTGGGATGTTCTAGTTCACCAAAACTGCCCTTGGGTTCAGAAGTTAGGATCTACAGTCGTAACATTAGCTTTATAACCTATGAAAGGGGACGATATGCATTCAAACACGTTCAGTAAATCTTCTGTAAGGTCACCAGTCGTTATCAGAATAACTTGGGATGTTCATAAAAACTGACTTAAGTTCAGAACCTAAGATATACAGTATTAACCGTAGCCTCTTGGGCTATACAAAACTACGATAACTATTCAAACATATTCAATTAATATTCTGAAACGTCCACAGACATCATAGGATAGTCTTGTTAGTTTTTGGTCATTCAAAACATAAGGTCTACAATTGTAACAGTACCTTTATGAACTATGCAAAGTTAAGTTAGTTTATTTGGCATGAATATCCCAAGAATAACTTATAATGTCTGTTGGTCTTCCAGCGCATTCATAAAATTTGTTTGAATATATATCAAAACATTTAAAGCGGATTGAGTTACTGTTACAACTGTAGATTTTAAATACTAAACTCCAGAACAGATTGGACGACATTTTCAAGACAAATATCCTACTCTTTTCAAGCATTTTTTTGTTTTTGAGCACCAATTTATTCAGAACACGCCAAATTGCTTGCATAATAACGCTTGAATAATTTAAGGCCTGAGAAGGTTAATTCAATGAATATTACATTGAACAATGTGAATAGCTTACTTTTAGTTGCGTAGTCCTACGTCATCATTCCGACAAACCCAATGGGGCTGTACCTTGTAGTTTTTTTTTTTTTTTTCATTTTGTTTTCGTTATCTCATTCACTTGATCCTTGTTTGTTCTATTCACTACTTTTCTTCAAACCATCCGCCATACCCCAATTCATAACCGAGTGTTGGTGTGCGTAGTGCTGAAGTAGCTATGTCGGCCGGGGGTAGATCCTGACTGATGACGAGAACTACTTGACGCTGTACACCAACGAATGGCAGAAGGCTGCGTATATTACGTCCCCCAGCAACGAGTAAAACTTGGCTTCAAATGTATTTCCCTTGACAACAAAAATTAAGGTCAACAAACATTATAAAACAATATGACATGTTCTGGGTCATCCATACTATCCTTGAGATCAGAACAATTGACCTACAGTAGCAACAAGAGTTTTTTGGGCTATGCAAATAAACCACGTAGACTTTTCTGGGGGAAAGGGGGTTTGACATAAGTCTACGTTCCATACAAAATTTTGAGCCGCTCTTTTCTCCTTAAGAGATTGCGGGAACGGGTGATATAGAGAGGCATTCATCAAGAGGTATCACGCGAAGGGAGATGTGGCTTTTGGCCGGACCAGGTCTTGGTCCGTTATGCGAAAAGAGGAACGAACATGAACAGCCATAATACCCTCTTAAGTTCAAAAAGGCCCATACTAAAAATCCGAATTTATGGGTTAGCGATCTTGCCAAGAAACTAAGAGTTAGATGTTATGGACGAAGGCAATGAAAAGGAGATCGCAGCAAGCTCTGCCCACAAACGGTTGGGTTTTGGTGAGCTGTCACGTTTTTCCGTATTTCTAAGTGTGATGAAATTAATCTTCAAAGGAATCTCAATCATTAACCGTCGCGAGTGTTAGTGAATGTTGTGGTTATGACCACAGAGTCATACCTAACTATCATTTGTGTGTTGAACAGAACTAAAAATCCGGTGTAAATGGATGTCGAGAACGAACCGATTAGTACACTGTTGCTGATTGTTGCGGATTACCCGGGTGAGCGCTTTCCATTTTACTGATTTGGTTACCCGGTTTTGCCAAAATGGAATGGAAATTAGTTGTCGAAAAATGCAACTACTTTTGTAAACTTATTCCGATACATCTTTTGATTCGAACTTTTTTGGTTATTTATTTTACCATATAAGGTTAATGTTTCGTACATCACGAACATCCAAAAGGTCTTGAAACGGTAAATTTAATTGTGTTTTCAAAAGATTGATTGGCGAGTAATCAGTACTTATTTATTAAGGCTGGTCTACTGCCCATCAGGACCCCACCTCCATAGTAGTGTATCCCAAGAAACTCGATTGAGGGCTGCTTGTTTCCTCAAGTGACTCAATTTATTTAACTACGAGTGTGGGAAAGTCTTTGAATGCATGTTTTGCTACATTCATTATTTGGTATACGTATTTGCTTTTATAGCTGATTATAGGAATAAAGTACCCTGTCTTAAGTTGATTCCTTTTAACAAAATTGCAGTTGAACACATAATTTTAAGCCCTGAACCAATGTTTAGTGGTTGAATAAGCATTGCATAGCAATTTTTGGCTTCGTTTTTGAAACACATCATTTGTTTCACCGGTCCAGATGTTCGATTGATATTTGGAAAATGAATCAAAAAAATAATGCTTCGACTTAAGGGTTTTTTTTAATGTGTTTGATACAAATTGTGATGATGACTGATCTCGTAGTGCATCATGTTCTTCATCTGCAACCGAGCACTTAAGACATATATCTACTAATTGTACCAAGTTAATACAATAAATACATACTTCATCCTCTCTTGGGACAAACTTCCCAACAATAAATGTAAAATAACGGCTGAATAAGCGTATTTCATTCGATCTTAAACTTTTGACGAAAGTAGCAATAATGAACTATACGACCAGAATTTAGACACCTAGAATGTACTAAAATAAACTTAATCACACCGATAAATGATTTTATGTACAGTGTGGGATCAATTTATAACTTTTCTTGTTTCAGAAGATTAATTCTAGGATTTCAGGACACAAGGAAGGAACACCGATCCCCGTTTTTTTCTTTTTACTAATTTCAGAGAACGAACAATGAGGCTTAAACCTAGGCTCATGAGTCAAGATACAAGGTGGAAAAACATTTGCCTTTCTCAAAGAAATCGGGACAAAAGGAGTGGCATCGACCCTCTTATCAACGTCACTGCCAACGATTCACCTAAACCTTACGATCCGAAAATATTCATTGATTAACTTATTTATCAAGTGGATAATTCGATTGCCGTTTTATTTTTTAATCTTCTTTAATATTTTTGGCGTTTTAATATTTTTGCCATATTACAGATATGCCACAAGTATTAATGATGCTAAGAAAAATACTGGTTACAGGATGCTTTTAATTACTGGCTGTGCTACCGGTTGCTACCGTTTATCAGAAGCCACGACTCTATAGCTCTGTTTTGGCCTGATTTTGTCTCCTGTTACTATGTGAAATCCGTCCTGGAATGGTATATGGTACAAGAGGTCCAATACGGGCAAAAAAGCGCCAATCCACGAAACTGTCCAAAAATTCGCTCAATAGAGAAGTACCGGGCTCTAGTTAAGCGGAAACTCTTCGTAACTAAGAAAAAAGCAAATGGTACAGAAGATATAAAAAAAAACGGAGAATCGTCACGGCGGGCGTACCTTAGAATACTGTACGGCATCTGATGGCTGATGAGTTCGAGAATTTTGCAGTAAGAAGGATTGACATTTTAATCAACTGTTTCGAATGCAGATATAAATCTATTATTGTGAAACATACATTCGGTTTTGTTGAATGTATGTGTAATTTTTTGTTGCTTTTATTTTGACGTCCGAAGAGAAACCGTGGACAGGCTTTACTCAATTTGGAATCGTTGAAGCTAAAATATCGGAATTTGTATCAATGTACGGTTCACCTGACCTTGTTAATACTAACAAATTTGTTGTGAGTCCACTAACAGAGAAATGTGAACTTCCAGCTACAGTTTTGAACCATTAAATAAAACACACGCCCTTTATCACTCTACGTCATTGCAATTGCATTCTTTATTGTTCGTATGCTATAAGTCATAAATAATTCAGCACAATTCGAGGGAAACCTATCTACACAGAACACCACGTACGAGGTTTGAGGCACTTTAATATACATCTGGTAACCGAGTGTTTAACACATCGCGTCAGCTCAGTACACATATCCACCGTGATATCCGGCGATTCCGGAGTATCCCAGAGCTGGGGAAACGGCTCCCACAGTCGACCCGTAGTGTGGGTACGAGTGGATCACCTTGCTGTAGGTCGTGGTAGCTGGCTGGACAATCTTGCCATACCCGGTAGCGGTGGCGGCCACCGGGACATCAGCATAACCGATTCCGCTGTACCCGGTAGAGTATCCCGGATAGAAGCCAGTGTACTTGCCGTAATTGTAGGCGGGGTATGCTGGAAGTAAGGAACGAAACAATCAGGAGCTAAATACTACTAACGAAACGAAATGGAGTCGCACTCACCAGCACTGGCAACGGGAAGTGACGTGTAGCCGGACTTGATGACCGTGGTGCTGGCAACGGGGGCGACGTATCCGGCAGCCGGATGATGATATCCGGCGGCTGCACCGGTGTAACCGAGATGGCTGCTGTCGTACCCAAATCCGGACAGACCGTAGCCGAGTCCAATACCTCGCTTTTCGGGCCTTTTGCTGGCACTATCCGCCGCCAGAGACGCGGCATTCAAACCCTCCGGAGCGGCACTGACTGCGGCGCAGACAGCGGAGAATGCGATGATTGCCTGAAAAGAAAAACCACTCATTAGTCATCTATGTTTATGATACCAATGTATAGAGTATGTGTTTTTTGTGTGTTTTTTTTTTTTGATCATCAAGACCAACTAGCATTTCATTTAGTATCGCTCTCTTCATACAATTTATTCCCGATAAAAATTAACGAGCACCGAACAATCAAATAGTATATCGAGGATTTGCCATTTCACCCCATTGGCACAGTCGAAAATTCTAGTCCAAATTTTCCGCCAGCACGGAATGCAGGTACGACTAGAACAAATTTTCAACCGTGCATAAGATTTAGGTCACATTCGGAAGCAGCTGAACGACGACGACGACGACGATGATGATGATGATGATGGGAATAAAGGCAGAGCGTATCTAAATTGCTATTGGTCCTTCGGGAAGGGGTTAGGTTAGAACTTTAGAAACATCGAGCGGGCAGAAGGCATAGAAGATTCCGGAAGGACGTGGAATGCTGTTTGATTTTGAAAGTGCAATTATCCCTCAGATTAGTGATTTAGATTGCTGCAATCAACTGAGGCAAATGTTTCAATTTATAACCGGGATTATGACCACTTTCGATGTGTTAGAAGAGATATGGGTGTAGGGTGCTTAACGAGCCGATCGGTATTTAAGATCCGTTCAATAACGAAAATTCATCGCTTGTTAGTAGTGATACAATCTTGCAATCAACTCATAGTTTTATAAACGGAAGCGCAAGTAACTGAGCTGAACATCGAGTGCGAATGCACAATACAACTCCGGGTTATCACAAACAAATCAAATTCACCTCTGACAACACCCATCGCACTAGTCAGTCAGGAGGAAATGGTCCAGTTGGTCATCCCATTTGTCACTGGCATAGAATATTGACACGTTCTCCCATCTACATCACGTCGTCTATCCACTTCCTGCCTCATTCATCCAACTGACAGTGACCATCCGTCACTAATCGGTCCCAGTGAAGGATGATGAATTAAGCAGACCACATCGGTTTTCTGTCCAAATTGACATTCTGTCTCAAAATGTACCCCTCTATAGAGGTATTTGTCAGTACCGGATGATGAGAAATGAATTTTTCAACATCTGCCCAAATGACTTTGAGTATGATGGGAGGAGAACCGGTATCGATTCCAGCAGAAGATCGTAACATCATACAATTCTAATCAAAACACCCCAATCCCCATGAATGGAATCCTTCCCTTTCTGAAGGAGGGTTGTCAGCTCCGGACGAACTTTCAATGAGATTTATCCCATATTTGCTTGACTCTTCGGTGCTGCATTTTGGACGAACAACAATTTACAACTTCTTGAAACTGTTTTTCGATTGGCTTCCCAGAAGAAAAAGAACCTGTTTGTGGGGTGTAAACTGGAGCCCGAGGTTGAAAATCTCGATAATTAAGACAAAAAAATAAGTCTTAAAATCTTAAAATCTTAATATCTAAAAATTTAAAAATCTAAAAATCTAAAAATCTAAAAATCTAAAAATTTAAAAACCTAAGAATCTTAAAATCTAAAAATCTTAAAATATTTAAATCTTAAAATATTTAAATCTTAAAATCTAAAAAATCTAAAAATCTTAAAATCTAAACATCTAAAAATCTTTAAAATCTAAAAATTTAAAAATCTAAAAATCTGAAAATCTTAAATCTAAACATCTCAATATCTGATCCCAAAATAATCTAAAATCTTAAAATCTTAAAATCTTCATATCTTAATATCTAGAAATCTAAAAATCTAAGAATCTAAAAATCTAAAAATCTACAAATCTAAAAATCTAAAAATCTAAAAACCTAAAAATCTTAAAATCTAAAAATCTAAGAATCGTAAAATTTAAAAATCTGAAAATCTAAAAACTAAAAATGTGAAAATCTGAAAATCTAAAAATTATTAATCAAAAAATCTTAAAATCTAAAAATCTTAAAATCTAAAAATCTGAAAATCGTAATATCTAAAAATATAAAAATTCAGAGATTTTGAAACTCGGCCACAACGTTATATTAAAAAATTTAAGAAACTTTAAGTATCGCTAAGGTCACGTATAAAAAAGAATCCACTAATTCAGTGGTTAGCCAAGTTACATGATTCGGGATTGCAAATGTTCAAATGAAAACAATTTTTTCCAACGATGGTTTTATTCGGCAAATGTTATTTTTTTTACATGTTGTCTTTCGGTGATGTATTAGTTTCGATAAATCGACAAAAAGATTTTTCATTAGCGTCTAACTGCCAAACGTAAACAATGGCTTTTCCGCGAGTTTCTCGTCATTGAAAACTCGCCTAATCAATCCACCTCGGTCATTTCGAAGAAGAAGAAGAGTTCACCTATCCAAAACGAATTGAAAGTTTACATGGCTGGCCTTTGTGCGATGATAATTTTAAGGAAAAAGTCATTATTTACGTTTGTCGTTTTGATTTAAATAGTGTATGAGTCGTCAGATGCATTATTTCCAGAGAAAATTAGATGTATGAAAATTAATATGAAGCTACTATTATATCTATAAGTGAAAAAGGTCGTAGTCCAGATGGCACATTACATTTTCTTTTATTGTTGACAAAATTATGAAATACCATTCAACAACTTTACCGATTCGTTAAATATGTAGAAAATATGAATGTTTGAAGGTTACCTTCAGCCCAACCATATTCATGACATTACATAAGTATAGATAGATAGTTGTGTTTTATTCGCCAGTATTCACTCCAATATTTAGTTTATTTCTCAATTATTGGTAGCTTCATACCTCGAAATATGTTTTCGACGGATTTTAATCCCAGTGCATTTAAAATGTGGCTGGATTTTAGATTTTTTGTGTCGAAATTCCGTCAATCTCCGCCCCTTTAAAATTACACGAGAACAAAATGCTTGGACAAGATTCTCGAGGGGGTAGGCTACCTTAACCATTTTTAATTTTAGGACAATCGGAGTTTTGAATTTTTGTTTTGCTTCGTTTAAACATACATTGCAAAATCACTTTGTTAGGAAGCAGATATTGTGTAAAGCCATTTTTGACATGTTTTGCACCAATCATGGACCGATTTTTTTTCCACACATCGCTGGTCTGATTACCATTATTTGTGGTATCAATATGTACACTTGCGATGGAAATTTTCTCGACATTTAATGCGGACATTAATTTTAAATTCATTAATTTTAAATTCAAACTCGTTCTCAAAATTGCCAAAAGTCGAAGCACGCAAATGTACACTGCAGTTTCTAGAAGAAAGAACGACAAAGCAGATCTATGTTTCACACGCACACCCTCTGGATGGCACATCGCAACGAGATGTCATAATTTGTCATCAGTAATGAAAGCAGGTTTCTGAAGGGCTAATGAACTTAACTGAAGGGATGCATATATAGGGTGAAAAATTCCATCGGCGTGCCTCAAAATAATGCAGCGGCGCGCCGGTCGAAGTGGCGGTGGCGGCGCTATAAAATCGTCGTCGTCGGCGGCGGCGACGTGGCACGGCGGCGCAGAGATCTACTATGAATGCGGTACGTTACGGTAGCAGAGGTTGTGAACCAATAGTAGTGCATGATGACTACTTACGCAACTTTAGGTATACTAACGCTTCGAACCGCAACTATTAGAGCACTTACCCTATTTGTTTTTGTTTTCATAATTTTATAAAACTGATTCCCGTGTGTTCGACTCTCTCTCGCGCAACGGTTAAGTTGTTTCCTCTACCAACACGTGCATGGGGGTTTCAGTTCCACACTTTAGTGAGAATCGATTGGTTGTATTCGGCAGATGAGCAATAAATAGCGTCATTGATCGACAGAAATTCCAGAGGATCCAGAGAATCTCGACAACAAACAGAGATTGTGTAACGGTACGGTTTATTTGGGAATTTAGAACAAATCGCGAAACTTCATGACGAAGGTTTACGAGTGATCTGGGATTTCCATCGGTCAAGTTTTATCCCGTCATATTCATCTGTTTGTTACGGTAGGTAATTTAAAGTGAAATTTGTTCCAATTCCGTTTCGTTGACAAGTGCACCAATTTGCATAAAATTTGAATCAAGACGAAGATATCACATTTTACGCGCTAGGCTTTCAGTTCACTCGAGTCCATCTAGCTTACAAGATGATATCTTCTACTGGGTCATTGAAACGGCTGCTGCTCTTGGCAGTGGCAGTTTCGCTTATCATTGGCATTGCAGCTGCCGGAACGATTGGCAGAATTGACGTAAGCGGTGATATTCATTTAGCGAATCAATCTACGGCGTTGACTCCGGCCTCAACCGATCGTTACGAAGGGAAGGAAGACAAACTTGTCGCTTATGGCGAGGCACCAGCCGAAGAAGACCACGTTTCGGAAGGGGAACCTTGCTTGAAGTTTAAAAAAATGGTGGATAAAATGATTCAAACAATGTCGTTCAAGCGTGGCTGGTAGTGTTCCAACCAACTGAAAATAAACTCAGCAGGCTTGAATTTTTTTTATAGTAATTATTATGGTAATCAAGTAATCAATGTAAATCAATAAACAGTTCAACTGAATGGTGTCTTTTCCTCTCACAATACATTTTGCTCATCAGCATGATTAATTCTGATAGTAGGATTCCCTTTCACAGTTGACCGGCACTCATACACTGTCCTGGTGTGACGTTGTTCTACAGACTAGAAGAGAAGATGGATTCCACGCCAATTTGTCTATGGAGTATGCATTGCTTTCAAAGAGTCGGAAGAAACTTTGTATGCGTCAATACCAGGGCCTGGATAACAGGGGCCTGGCAACCCTATCCTTGTTCCTAACGTTTGACAGTATGCAACATATCGCGGGCCATATTTCTGGATCAACAATAGAAAAGGGCCCATCAACATTTGTAAACAAACACTCCTGAGCCCGTTTTCTCGCAAGCCGCTAGCTACACACGCAAACCTACAGAATCATCGTGTAGGGGAAACTTTCTCCTACATGATGATGGTATTGGTTTGCGTGGGTGGCCTACGCTTTGCGAGGAAATAGGCTCAGAAGTGTTTGTTTACAAATGTTGATAGGCCTTTTTCTATTGTTGCTCCAGATTTGAATAAGGCCCGTCTGACGTTTGTTTCTACGGATACGAGCCCCAGTATTGTTTACAAACAATGAATCTTTTGACGTTTGGATGTTAAGAGATGTTGGCTAAAGCAAAATGACTTCTCGCCAGCTCCCTGCTGGATAATCAAGAAGAAATTGTTTATAGTTTTTGACTCAGGTACCACACTGAAAAAATCTTTCACTTAGCTACTAATGGAATCACAAGTAGATATTATCCAACACTAAAATAAGTGACCCTTACATGATTTTCACATAGAAAAAGAAATTCTACTTGACTAATGATATATATTTCACTGGACACATAAGATTCACTTGAATTTGCAAAGCATTTTCCGCTTCCTGAATCACATGAAAGTTAAGTGAATTTCTAGTGGATATTTTCCACTGATTATGTGAAATTTATTTTGGGTGCAGCACATCGGTCCCAAGCATAACGAATCACCCCTTAAAATATAACTCTTGACGAATAATTGAGGGGTTATTCTGTAAAACTAACACAGCAAATCAAAACAAAAACAAAGATTCTAGTTCTGAAATGCGCAAGAATTTTTTGCAAGGTGTACTTGAGACCAATGGTGTTTTAAAGCAGTGAAGTAATTCTAATTCGTTAGTATCCTATTGATTGTTGTCAATATTGTGCCGATACTAAGAAACATTTCATAATTTGTTTGACGAAATGTTACGCCGTGTTTCATCACATCACGCAAAATGAAAAAGCAAGATTGTATTGCAATTCCCCAGTATTTTGTTTCATATTTTGTAATGGATTGTGACTTTGAGAAAAACAAATGCAACATTGGCTGTGGGCAAAAATGGAACAAAAATCGATTTGCTTCACAATATTTGATGTGTGCGTGAGGTGGGAGAATGTTTTGGTTGATGATTGTGAGATTGTGATCCAATGGTTGAGAATTTAAGAAAAAAGAGGATGAATCTTCATCGAGTTTTGAACCGTGGCCGATAGCGTGTCGGCCCCCATTGGTAACCACACAGCCATATTAATAGCTTAAAGGGTGCTCAGATCAAATTTTGGTCAAACAGTAATGTGTGTGTTTCTCTTAATAAGTTTTTATTAATAAGTCAAATTCTTTTTCTTTTTCAAGTTCAGTTAATACAGAATACAGGAGAAATATTCAGCTAAGCTTACTTTTTACCGAAACGAAACTCCAGTTTGCTTTGAACTGCCTCTCGCTCACAACAGTCTTTTGAGTTTTCTTAAGGTTCCGCTTGACGATGGCCCAATATTGTCCGATCGGGCGGAGCTCTGGCGTGTTGGGAGGGTTCTTGTCCTTGGACACCACTTGAACGTTGTTGGTAGCATACCACTCCATGGCCTTTATTCCATAATGGCAAGATGCCAAATCCGGCAACGAAACAATTGTGCCGCTTCAAGAAAGGAAGTAGACGTTTTTGGAGGCACTCGCTCAGATACATTTCCTGGTTGACGGTTCCGGTTGAAATATAAACGTTGCTCTTCAAGCCACAGGTACAGATGGCCTGCCACACCAGATATTTCTTCGCGAACTTTGACAGTTTTATGTGCTTGAAAGTATCTGCCACCTCTCCCTGTCTGGTTGCCGTATAAAATTCCTGTCCAGGAAGCTGTTTAAAAACTGCCTTGACGTGAAATTCATCGTCCTGTACCACGCAATTAATCTTTGTCAGCATCGTCGTGTACAACTTTCACGATCGTGCTTTGGATTACGTGTTTCGTTTATTGTCGCGATTTGGAGTCACCACTTTCTTGTAAGTCGGCAGGCCAGTTCGTTTTTTAGCTCTATATACGGTTGAAGGCGCCACTACCAGCTTCTTTGCGACACCTCGAACGGAGAGGTTGGGGTTCTTCTCGAAACAGCGGGCAACTCTGTGGCCTTCGGCTTTCGATTTCTTGGGCTGGCTTTCGACAAATGTTCACCGAACACTTTTAATACGTTGGTAACAGTTGATTTAGCCACATTCAACAATTTCGCCAACTTGGCGTGCGAGTAGTTTAGATTTTCGCCATGAACGTGCAAAATTTTGATGCGTTGCTTGTCTTCCTTCAGCGACATTTTGATAACTGAAGTGCTTGTAAGACAGTCGGAAAACATAGGAACACCATCAGCAGAATACGAACCGGAAAAATCGGTGAAGACTACAGTGACGAAACGGGATTAGTGATTGGAAACTCGGTTCGTGAAACTGTAGATCCCACAGTTTTGTTAAATGCACCCGTATATTGTCCGATATAGTGAAGTATCGTTAGTTTGCCATCGTAGCGCTGCAGGCGGTGTGTTGGAAAGGATCAATGGTGGGTACGTTTTTCCGAGCCACGACCCGAGTCCATGCCCCCCCGCCGCCGTAGATTTGTCCCATGACCAGCGTTCCAGTATCGCAGACCTTAACGCTGTCATAATGACGGAAGGGTGGACGGCTCCGCCGAACACCCGTGACCACGTGGGCTTTGATAACGGCACAACGGGGGCCGGTGACGAGGTGACGGTGACGAATGACGAACTCATTGCGATAGCAAAGTCGCTAAAGGTGAACAAAGCGCGGGGACCTGATGGTATCCCGAATCTGGTCATCAAAACGGCTATCTTGCTGGATCCCGGAATGTTCAGGGTGGTGATGCAAAAGTGTCCGGACGAAGGCGTCTTGCCGGACGCCTGGAAAATTCAGAACCTTGTGTTGCTACCAAAGACAGGGAAGCCACCAGGAGATCCATCGGCATATAGACCTATATGTCTGTTGGATACAGCGGGTAAGGTGCTCGGAGGGTAATCCTTAACAGACTGACAAAAAACACGGAGGGTACAGGCGGTCTGTCGAATAATCAGTTTAGCTTCCGCAAAGGGAAGTCAACGGTGGATGCCATCCTGTCCATCACCAAGACGGCTGAGGTGGCAATCCAGCGCAAGAGGCGAGGAGTACGCTACTGTGCAGTGGTCACCCTTGACGTGAGAAACGCCTTCAATAGCGCCAGTTGGGTGGCGATCGCCGACTCGCTCCAGCGCCTACAGGTTCCTGGGTACCTGTACAAGATTCTCGGAAGCTACTTCCAGAATCGCGTACTGTATATAATACAGAGGCAGGCCAGAAACGTGTACAGATCACCGCAGGCGTCCCACAAGGTTCGATTGCTATGGAACACGATGTACGACGAGGTACTGCGGCTTGAGTTCCCGAGCGGGGTAAAGATTGTCGGGTTCGCAGACGACATTACCCTAGAGGTATGTGCTGAATCCATCGAAGAGGTCGAGTTAACGGCCTCACACTCCATTGGCATTGTGGAGAGATGGATGAGCTCCAGGCAATTGGAGCTAGCCCACCATAAGACTGAGGTCACGGTGGTGAACAATAGGAAATCGGAGCAACATGCGACGATCAGTGCAGGTAACTGCACAGTAGAACTAAAGAGGTTCTTGAGGTATCTTGAGGGTCATGATCGACGATAAGCTGTCCTTTGTCAGTCACGTCGATTACGCTTCGCAAGAAAGCCTCAATGGCTATATCGGCATTATCCCGCATGATGTCGAATAGCTCTGGCGGTGCAAGGGAGTAAGCGTAAACTCCTGGCCAGCGTCGCCCTGTCCATACTTAGGTACGGCGGGCCGGCATGGATCACCGCTTTGAGTACCAAGAGCTACGTAAGTAAGCTAGAGAGTACGCACAGGCTTATGTGCCTAAGAGTGGTTAGTGCTTACCGAACGGTATCACGCGACGCGGTCTGCGTCCTAGTGGGGATGATGCCAATAGGCATGGTCATAAAAGAGGACGTAGAGTGCTTCGAACAACGTGGAACAAGAGGTATTCGAAAGACCACTAGAGCCGTATCCATGGTCAAGTGGCAAAGGGAATGGAATAACTCTACCAAAGGTCGGTGGACCCACCGACTAATCCCGGAATTAACCGGGTGGTCGGTAGGCGACACGGGGAGGTGAACTTCCTTTTAACGCAGATATTGTCTGGCCACGGCTGTTTTAGACAATACCTGCATAAATATGGGCATGCACAGTCCTCCGCATGCAGCGAATGCGCGGGAGTTGAGGAAACTGCGGAACATGTGTTCTTCGCATGTCCTCGCTTCGACGGCACGAGATCAGGCATGTTTGCCGTAAGAAGTCACGACACGACTCCGGACAATTTGGTCCCGAGGATGTGCCAGGACCGGGACGTCTGGGACGCGGTATGCGTAGCAGCCTCCCAGATCGTCCTCGATCTCCAACAAAAATGGCGAAACGACCAAAGGCAGGTCGCAGGGATCACCTAACTACTAAAGCCCTAAGTAGTTAGACATAGTGGGTGCTGAATAAGCACAAGAGCCCCCTCCCGGAATAATACCGAAAGGTGGTTCCGGGAGGGCTGGTGCTAAGGCATGGGTGGGGTTTTAGAGGGTCGAGGAGTTGGCACCCTCATCCCCACACCCTGAGTTCTTCAGGTGTCTGGTTGCAGATTTTCCATCCCGTCTAAAAAAACGTGGACTCCATGGAACACAGGACGCAGATCAGAGTCTGTAAAAATCCCGTATTATGGGAAGGGCCAAACTTTTGGATCTACAAAGAAAAATCAAATGATAAAATGAACCAGGACCCGATGACCCCCACGATGAACCATAGCGAGGAACAATCGGAACATCTGGCTTCAAAGGAAGACAGAAAGCGGAAGCGAAAGGAAACGGGTGCTGATCAACGGGACCCTCGACGATCCAAAAGTTTGAAGAAAAAGAACCGCAGTGATGAATTTTGAATGGGTTGCTACCTATATGGAAAATATAATAACGTATGGTGGATAAATAGGTACCTATGTTTGAAATTGAAATAATCATCTCGTAGAATACTCTAAACATGCTCGATTCGGGTGTTCCCTTATATCACATCCATTGAAACATACTCAATAGCTATTTTGCTTTGATAATATCACTTTCTAATGACTATATATCTGTTATATCGGTCAACTGGATCTGTATCCCTGCCCTTCGGTTCAGAAAGGGGTATGGGCGCGTTCTGTAGAGTTGGTCGTGGCAGATTTCCTGTGTGAATCGGCTGCCCCATCAACATTCAAAAGTGCCTGAACCAAATGGACAGCTTGTAATGATCACTTGAAGATGCGATGGAGGATCATTGCTCTGATATTCCTAAATTTAAAACGTTGTAAAATGTTTCTTAGCTTCTATAACCATACATGGCGGAATTGAGTAAATGCGTACTTATCGGAAATGATCTCTCATCGTTGAACCATTCTGAACGACCGTTGTGAGAATATCACCATGAAAATCTCACATAGCGTGTTACCAATCACTAAAGCCTTTTTTTTGTTCGCTTCCTTATCCTTTAATCGCGAGTAATACCAAACATCCTAAAAGGGTTAGACTCACGGAAACACGAACCCACAGAAACACTGAGACAACACAGAGCAATTAGCAAAGAACGGTATAAACCCTAACCAATTTTACTTTTAGACAATGTTTTCTAACACAAGATAAGCATTCAAACGTCCACTACAAAATATACTGAATATCAACGACATAATATATAACGAGGAAAGGGAGGGACCATAAGAGCACCCAAGTGAAACGATTTGGATAGGAGCATGGGACTTCCTTACGGGCCCACTCGAACGTTTTTGGCCCTTTAAATAGGAACTTGATGATCACAAACAACAATAGAATCCTGATCAAATCGTTTTCAGATCATTCTACTGCTATGGAAAGTTACCTTGCTACAATAGATGGTAGTATCTCATCATCATCACTGGAGTCAACTGAATCTGTATGATTGTAAGAATCTCTTCAGACACTTGAGAGATGACAAATGTTCTCAAAAACATCACCAACAATCAGTGGATGAGATCATAAAGCAAGGTGGATGACAATAACTTACAATAACAGTGCAACAACAACCAATAGGAGAAGAAACAGATGAGAACTAATTCATTCCTGGACTTTTTAACTTATTTAATCTCTCTCTCTCTCTCTCTCTCTTGCTTCACTTTCTGCCTCCTCCTTTAATCTATGTAATGTATGTAACACTTGTTGCGACTGGTTTGTAACTAACCGGCGCCTGTTTGTGGAAGATTCCGGTGTGCTATATGGTCTAGGGTTTATTAACGGGAAGGATTGGTAGATTCTCACTTAGCCCAAACGCAGATAGGCGGACAGTGCTCTGCCAGGGTGGGGACAGAAGAAATGAAAATTACAATTATTTAACATACTTTTAAATGTAAATTTTAAATTTCAATCCTAATTTCAGTGCGCGAGATAAGGCGCTATAACCTTGGCAAATTATTGCTAGACTTTTGGTTCACATTCCATAAGTCCACCCCCAGGCAAAAGGAGCATTAACTAATCTTCCTGGCATCTATGATCCCAACGAATGGAAGCGTTTGGTACGAGAGGTCCATGCTTTCTTCCTTCCCATGATTCGAAATAATAGAGCGATTTCAGACACTCCTTCTGGAATCGCTCTTTTTCTGGAGTCTTCTCTGCGGACACATGCTACGCAGTTGGCCTGGCCGGCGAAAAGAAAATGATGCATTCAAGAAGTCGTCGTGCAAGAATTGGATTGTCCATTTGATTAAGTTCGACTTAAAGTCTTTCGACCCAATGTATGGTACCAATGACTCATAACCAATCGTATTTAATTGGTTCAATAATAACACAGAGCAGACATCAAGTTCGAACATTTTTCCCCAATTTGCTGTGCAAACTTCAAAAGCACCGTTGAAAACAACGCCGTCTAGTCAGGTTTACCAAACTAAAATTGACAGGCTATTAATTAAGGTGTAAGTGGCGCCACGACATACGATTCACCAAACTAACGGAAACGAGTGATTTTGAATTACAGTTACGAAATTTACACACGGTGGGCACTCTAGCTTGATGTCTGTTCTCGTGATAATAAGTCCAAATTGAGTGCAATTGGTCCCATTAAAAGTTACTTTCCAGTTATAAGGTGAGCTAGCAGGGTTCATTCGACAACTATCCATCTTTCACTTTTATCCACAAAATACATTTCACTCGTCTCAAATGGGACACAGCTCAATTTGGTAAGTCAACTCACATCGGACTATGGTGAGCTGACTGTAAAGAGATTGTAACGTCACATCTACTGATTGAAAGATTGCAATCAATTCTACTGCAATAAATTCAAGGATGATGAGCTATGCCGCTCGCCTCTTGTTTACATTTGTTTACAATTCAACAGAAATCGTTACCATTCATTGTGAATTGCATCTAAGGAAGATGACGAACGGTGGATGACATCATAAGAAAGTTCTATCTTTATTCGAAAACTCATCAAATGTCAAAATGAATTCTGATTTTGTTGGCGAGTCTTGTGAGAATCTGAAACGGAAAGGGACAGAGTTAAGACATCTCATTCTTTGACAACGCAATTGGTTTGATCTGTGACTTACCTCCGATTTACTCGAGCACTCATAATGTTGAAAATCAATTAGAATTCCCCTCAGAACGCAGGACTGACATTCTCGAGTTTTGCTCCCTCCAAAACAGAACAACTAAACACTTTATTTTAACAATTTATTTGCGTGAAATTTTCCTACTATCAAGAACATGAGACTCGCTTCTCGGCCCTAATCAAACTTTACAGCGCATAAAATAAATACAACATTAATCCTACAAACATAGAACGTAGTACATAGCGATAGACCATTCCTCTGCAATAAATCATTATCACACAGCATTCTCAGCCGGCCCTAGCTGCACGTGACTTCCTCAATGCGGGCAATAAACTCATTACACTCACGATTTGTTCGTCTTCCATTTTCACCACATGTCGTCATCTCCAGAGCCACTTCCAGCACTGTACGATTCTTCGCTGTCGTCATCATCTTGACCATCGCCACTTCTTCCCTCGTCGATCGAATCCAGCTCTACCGGCGTCGCCGCAGTCCTATTGGTCGATTGCGTTTCGTCAATGTCGATCACATCATCATCAACCGGATCGAGGGCTATCTCCTCGTGGCCGGTCCTCCCGTCAAACGGATCAGCAAACTCTGGGACTGGCTGGTGATGGACGGATGCTTCCTCTGGTTCTACTGTCGAGCTTGGACTGACATGAACGCTCTTCTCCGTCGTGGTTCCTTTGAGGACGTCATCGAGAAGCAGTACACTTCCCACCCCTAGCGATACGAGCAACAATGCCACCCACACCTACTATCGTTACGCAACGGTAGGATCGCCGACGGATGGGCCTCGCTTCCTGCTTGATGTTCACATCCTTGATTTTCGTTCCTTCGGGAGCCGGCGCGATCATCTCGATGTCGTTCCGTACCGTAACCATGCTTAATGGTGCTTCTTCAAGACTTTCCTTCTAAGAAATGGATCCAGCTGGGATGCAAATTCGCGCAATACTGATTAAAAGTTTGTTGTGGACTGCTCACGGCTAGCTTATTATAGCCGTCGGCGATGATTAGTTCTGTTCCCGAATGGTTGATAATTCTGATGAGCACATCTGACACTATCAACAATCTGCGCGACGACACCCGACAACTCACTCGAGTATAATTATTATTTTCCACTTGTGGTGAAGGATTTGCTTGTGAAACATTCGGGAGTATGGGTCCTCATGCCGCAAATTAAAATTTTATTCGAATTCCAAGGTGAAATAAATTTGGTTTGAAGTGATATTAAATTTAAAGAAAAGAACCGAGTGATTCACGACGATGATGTGCGGAGCTTTGTTGCATAGAACAGTGCGAATCCTAATCGGCTTGCTCATGGAACTGATAAGAACGAAGTGCATCACTTGTCCGGTGCTAAGCTTACGGCGCTAATAATAAACACCATTCAAAGAGATGCCGATGCTGCATTTGTATTGGAAGCATTTGCTGAGAAAATGAGGTCAGTTGCAGGTATTTAGATTGCTGTCGATGCATTTAACTCTCCTGATTGTGAGTTAATATTGATTCATAGTTTTTACTCTTTCTGCGAAAACCGGCAGGGGCAGCGGGGCAAATTATTTTGGTTGGTTCTTTTTGGAAAATGTTGCGCTATGCCATGGTGCATATCGTATTTTTTAATATGAATATAACAAGTGTAATATAAAGATAGCTTTCAAAGAAGCTGAAAAAAAACTACAGGAAAAATCCACGAAGCAAACTTTCCTTAAGTCGTACATGCATTGATCATTTTTTAAATGCTTCTACTCCTGCCGAGCTGCCTTACGGTGGTTTACCGAAAACACAGGCATTCCGGCAGGCATTTGAGACTATCGATTCACAGCAAGTTCCGAGTGTAAAAGAAGGGGGGCTTCGACAATGAAGATATATGTGGCTTATTACGGGTTTCATTTCACGGTTAAAACAAAAAAACCTTATCACGAATGTCACCCAAGTGAAAAAATCCGAAAGAGTTTATCCGAGGTGACGATTTGAATGAACGCGGTATTTTATTACAGTTGCCACGGCACCAACACGCCACCGAAAAAAGTAACGCAAAGCGTGGATATTTCAGAGCGCTTCTACGATTTTTACTTACTATCCCTCCACCCCACGAGTTCATTTTGATAACGGTGATACCAGTTATAGCATAAAAAAGTAAGGTTATGTGTAAATGAAGTGAAAATGAAAGTGAACCTACCTTCTCCGCTCCTTAGAGTCCCTCTTGAGAAACCTTCTTGACCGTAGTTTTCAGCCTGGGTTTGAATCTGTGCTTTCAGCATACGATGCCTGTGGGCTGGAGGCTGGGAGGGAGAAACAAATACTACACATACAATGTATTGGTGAGTATCGATATTGGACATGAAAATTGTCAACACACTAACATAATCAAGAAAACTGTTGCTTATTAGTAGTTTTTGTTTGGCGTGTCTCTGATGTTTGTGTTACGCATCGCGTGACTTCATGCTGTCGGGAAATATTCGTTCACAAATCAGTTAGGTTTCGCTCGTTACGCTTTTTGCAGCTGTCGTAGGTGTTTCAAAGTGGCTCAACATGAAGCGCAAAGTTAAATATTGTGTTTTAAGAAGGAAATAATTTCTCATCACCATGAAGCTCCCCAGCAGTGGACACCACTTTTGCTAGCCTCTGGAGCCTCATTGTGATGAGCAGTATTTCTCCTTTAACAACATCATCATAGATCGTTACTCCGCGTATGGGAGAATACCAAAATAACAATCATGTATTTGAAATACTGTGCCGAGACAGCAAAAACTATCCGGGATT